>QJSC01026628.1:2576111-2605301 GCA_003697955.1 Calidris pygmaea | reverse complement strand
TTTTTTTTTTTTTTTATTTTGACCCCTTTCACTCCCGTTTCCTGGGGTGGCGGGCGAGCCGGGGTCACGGCGGCGGGAGAAGCCCCACGGGCGCCCCACGGGCGACACCCCCACACACACGCAGCCCGGCGGGCCGGGCGCGGAGACTCCGCCCCTGCCGACGCCGGGCGGCGCGGGGCCTCCTTGGCAACCGGCGGCGGCGGCAAGATGGCGGACGACCTGGAGCAATTACTGGATGAAGTGGAGAGGCGGCTCTGCCGCCTGCCGGGGCGAGGAGCGGCGGGCGGCCACCGGCACGGCGGCGGCCTGGAGGAGAAGGAGGAGGCGGCAGCGGCGAAGGAGAGCAGGTTAGCCGTCCTGCGTCCATCCCGGCGCCCTCAGGCACCTCCCCGCCGACCGGGCGGCCCGTCCGGTGGGGCGGGAGGGGGTCGGCGTCCGGCGAGACCCCTCCGGAACCCAAAATACCGAGGCTGGGGAGCCGAAACCCCGGCCGGGGGTCAGCGAGCATCCTCTGTCTCACCTCAACACCCGAGCCGTGTGCCAGTGAGCAGAGTTACCTCAGAGGGTTTTGGTCTCTTGGGAGTATCCCAGCCTCGGATTAAATATGGCGCTAAATGCTGCATTAATTTGCTTGTGAGTTAGGATTGGGGGTTACTTAGCTCTACAGCTGACCTCGTGGTTCATAAAATATCTATAAATCTCGTAATTTATAGCAGGAAGAACTTTAGCGGTACTGTTTTAAAACATTTTATGTTGTTGATACTTCAGTCTTTTATGCGGTCTGTTCGTACCTTCTCTATGAACTGTGCAATAAGTGCTTAAGTTTCACTCTACACATCGATGCATCTACCTCAGATTTCACAATTTTCAGCGCAGCGGTCAGAATAACGCCAGTTTTCGGTCGGCACAGGGTCACTGCTGAAAGTACTGACAAGCTGTTGACCACAAGCTGGCCCTCAGGTTTCCATCCCGGCCCTCAGGTTTCCACCCTGGCCCTCAGGTTTCCATCCCAGCCCTCCCTGGTGTCTCAGACCCTGGTTGGAAGGTCTGTGGACCAGAGGGGCTTGGCCGGATGTCTCCACAGGTGAAATCTCCGCAGTCCATTTCAGGCAAGGATCTTGACGAGCCAAATGGCTAATACAGACCCCAACAACCCCGCTGTCTTTGGCCGCTTTACTGGACTTCCTCGTTGTTTGCATAATGATTAGATAAGCACCCAAATGGAATCAATCGAATTGCAATATTTTAAAAAATCACACAGTTTTTCTTCTTTCTCAGGGGTAGAGATTTGTCCTTGGTTGGTTGACGCAGCAATACTACAGACCTCCCTTTCTTTGACAAAGAGCTAGCAAACAGCAGACTTGAGTGATGAGACTTCTCACGTGAGTGAAAGCAAAGTGCAGGCCATCTCTCTAAATGCATACAGTTCGGCAGGAATTCCTTCAGAACCCCTGCAGCTGTGTAGCATGAGGAGAGAGCTCCCTCTGACCTTTTTATACTCCTGCCACTGAAGATTAATGTGAAAAATCAGGACTGTCTAGTTTGTTGCTCAGTAAGTGCAAAATGGGTTATGTTATAGATTTATTCAGGCTTGGAAGTGATTGGAAGTGAAAATAGCAAGCAAAAATGAGACCTATGATGACAGAGTTCAACAGGGAGTGAGAGGTGTCATCCTGTAGTTTACATCTGTCCGGTCATGATTCGAGTGGCCTACCTTAGGTACTACAGAAACATTAGAGGAAAAAGGCTGTATCTAATTTTATGTTTTAATTTACAGTTCTTAGAACTGCTCTTGTTGTGCTACAAAATGAAGCCTGATTTGTTTGTTTTTCAGATCAGCCAAACTGTTAATGAGTGCTGGCAGCAGTGAAGAAGATATAGATGACATTATTGATGAAATCTGTAATGACAGCAGCTTTGCCAAAACACCTCTGGTGAGTAGGAGTTTGGGAAAATGCAGAACAGATGAGGTTCAGCAATGGAAAGAAAGGCACCATAAACTCAGACTGGTTTAAAGCGAAAAAATGAACTAAAACAAGCTGTAGGATAAACTTGGAAAATAAAGCAGAAGGGAAAATACAACCATCCTATGGTGAGGAACAGGAGACATGTAAAGAAATGACCTTACCCAGGCAATTAAAGGAAGTGCTATTTCAAGATAGAGCATAGTGTCAAGTCTCACAGAATCATGGAATGGTTGAGGTTGGAAGGGACCTCTGGTGATCATCTGGTCCGACCACCTGCTCAACCACGGCTACCCTGTTTGTGAGCAGTTTGTGCTCATTGCCTCTTGTTCTGTCACTGGGCTCTACTGGGCCCCTTCTTTACTCCTCCCGTCAGGTATTTACACACATTGATAAGATCTTCCTGGAGCCTTCTCTTCTGCAGGGTGAACAGACCCTTCTTAGCCTCTCCTCATATGAAAAATACTCCACTCTCTTAATCATCTCCATGGCCCTTCGCTGGAGTCTCTCCAGTAGCTCCATCTGCCTTTTGTACTGGGGAGCCCAGAATTGGACACAGTACTCTAGGTATGGCCTCGTAGACATATCTGGAGTGCTGTGCCCAGTTCAAAAGAGAGATGGACATAATGGTGATTAAGGACTTAGGCCATCTGACATGCAGGTAGAGGCTAAGAAAGTTGGTGTTTAGCCTGGAGAAGACAAGGGTCAGGAGAATCTTATCAATATAAAAAGAAAAAAACTCATTTAGTTCTTGTGAGGGTGGTCAAACCCTGGGACAGGCTGCCGAGAGAGGTTGTGGAGTCTCCATCTGTGGAGTTTTTCAAAACCCAACTGGACACCATCCTGGGCAAGCTGCTGAAGGTGACCTGGCTTTGAGCAGGGTGGTTGGCCTAGATGACCTCAAGAGGTCCCTTCCAACCAAAATGATTCTGTCACTCTGTCTCACCAGTGCTGAGTAGAGAGGAAGGATCACCTCCCTCAACCTGCTGGCGGTGTTCCTCCTAAGGTAGCCCAGGATGCTGTTGACCTTCTGTGCTGCACGGGCACCCGACTGGCTCATAGTTGACATCATCAACTGAATTTCCCACAGCCTTTTCTGCAAAGCTGCTTTCCAGCAGATCAGCCCTCAGTGTGTTCTGGTGCACGAAGGTTATTCCTCTCCAGGGGTGGGAGTTTGCATTCCACCTTAGTTGTACTAGTTGTACTTCAAGAGATTCCTCTCAGCCCATTTCTGCAGCCTGTTGAGATCCCTCTGCATGGCAGTGCAGCCGTCTGGCACACCAGCCACTGCTCCACGTTCTGTATCATCTGCAAATTACTTCTATCGTTTGACAGCAGGAGACTGAGATGAAGCCACAAATTTACATGGTCAAGACAGTCAGAGTGATAGAAGACATTAAAAATAGGTACTCATTTAGGTGTCATCAGTAGAAAATTGTGGCATTTATACTTCATAACCCCCTGGGCAGATTCTCTTGTTTTCATGGATGACATCGGTTTTGCTTTATTTGTCTTTGATTTCTTACAGAGTGGCTAAACCTGAACCAGCAAAACCCACTTGTATACCACAATACATACATCTGAATGAGAGAGGATTATGTCACTAAATTTAATTTATAATTATATTAATTTATAAAATTATCATTTTATATTCCTAGGACTTCCCATCTAGGATCTAGAATTCAAATAACCTGTTTTATGTGCAGCAAATAACAAACTTTTCAAAGACACTTTATCTTTTTGAATAATATAAATCCTTGATGTGTTCTCAGTAAAAGCAAAAGCTCAAAAACACTGAGGGAGAAGGTTCCTAAATTAAAATTGGTTTTAAAAGCATAATTATTAGAAAGAGGGCATAAAATACTAAGTCTGGATTGTAAAGTCAAAGTGGTCATGTGTGGCTGAATTCCTTCAGGCAGAGCTGGGAATTCAGGATGGGGAGAGAAGCCTCGCTGCTTGTTTATCTGTTACTTCAGCAGCTTTTGTCTCAAAGAGCCTTACAGAAACTCGAGAAAGGGACTAAGAAGTTAGGAATTTTCTTTCTTCTATGATTGAGATTTTCTGGCTCCTGCTTATTAAGTAAACAAGAATATCGATACTTTGCTATAATGCTGCCTTTTATTTTTGATTGCTTTTTAAATAGAAATTGAAGTCTAACTCTGCAAGTCTCACACCTGAAAGCAATAGTGTTGTTGCACAGGCTCATAGGAAACGGTAAGTGAAAAAAGGTTTTGGCTGGTTCAACATAGCTTGATCATAGCTTGTTGTCAGTCAAATAATATTGCTGCTGTTTAATCTGTGTTGACATTAACTAAGAAAGAAACTGATCATTTAGAGAAGCATTCTTTTTAAAGAAAAACAAAGATAAACAGAAAGATCATTTTGAAGACTAGCTAACGTGCTTTCTTGTGGTCAGAATTATTTATTATAAATTTATTAATTATTTAAGTTATTGAACAACAGCTTCTTTTGCCTTATGGATATAAACATTTATCAAATGCTGCAATATATAGTCCATACGTATTTGGTATAGAGAATGGTTGTCATGCAGTTTTTCTTTGAACACCTTGGTAATGGGAATTTTAAAATTCTGTAGTTTGTAATCCATCATTTGGATGCTTTGCCTGTATTTAATAAATATTATTTTTGACATACCATGCAGTTAAACAGGAGAAACATTGTATTACTTTCTCCAAAATGTTTTGTTATAATTTAGTATTTTCTAATTAAATCCACGTAGATGCTGTCCGGTGTACCTGGGTGGAAGCTCTTCACCGTGTGGCATAGGAACAAATATTTCAAAAAGGTAAGAAACATGAAAAAAAGAGTTCTACTTGCTTTATCATTATTTTTAATCACGGCTGTGTTTCTGTGGTGATACAGAGTTCTGCATTTGAACTGGACAGGGACACTTTATATTCATCTAAACATATGTCTGACTGTAACTACAGTTGAATTTACCTGGTCCCTTCCAGTCCTCTGTTGTTGACCACTAAATCTTTTGTTCTTTAGAAGAGTTGAAAGATGTGTGCAAATTAGACACAAGACTCCAAAAATCGAAACCATGTAGTTAAGGAAATTGCTGCTGTAGCGTGTTTTATTTTTCCCTGCCTCTCTTCAGCTTTCTATATGATGCCATGTATGTCACTTAAATCAGTGGCTGGTTTAAATCATCCCGGAGCCTGAACTGGAAATAGCCAGAGTGCTTTGCAACTGCAGCTGAGCTTGGTAGGAGAGGTACTTTAAACATTTATCCCCAGCATCCTATAGGACATTATTACATTTCCATATGGGATTTTTTGTAGTAAGTAACTATGCACTTGGTGCCTGTTTGGACGCTGGTCAGGTGCCCCAAAGAGTATATATCAGTTTGTTTTATGTGTTCAGTGAAGTTAGGAACCTGTAAAAATAATACATGATCATATAGTTAAAACACCATAATGAATGTGTCAGAAATGTAAAAAAATTAAGATTACAGCATAACCTTGATTCTAGTATTTCTGAGTGAGAGCTGTACTTTAAAACAGTTATGATGTGTGTAGGTTCTCTGATTGTAATAAGCTCCTGAAGCTTTTTGTTCTTTTCTTGACCAGAACGTGTGATCAGCTACGTTGTACTGCTTGCGACTTCCGCGTGTTGCTTTTCAACGACTATATCTGGGATCAGTCCTGTGATTATCTTTTTTTCAGGTATGTCTGAGGTGGGTTTGGTAATTTTTTGGTAATACAATAAGTATTGTGTTACTGTGCTTTGCGGCTTGATAGGAATGGAAAAGATGGGAAGTCCTGAGGACTCCTGTGTTACCTAAAAGGAGTGTGTGTGCAGCCTGTTTGGTGATCAGGTGGGAAAGTCTGCAGGGAGAGGGGTGACGTCTGCTGTAATCTGTTTTCATGTCTTCCCATTTCTTTTCCCGTCACTCCTCTTCTCTGCTTTTAAAAATTCAGGTTTCATGAATTAAAAAGCAACCTTACTGCTGAAATAAGCAGCTAATCTGTGGGATGGGTTGGCCTCTGGTGTGCCATTGCAAGATGCCTACAAGGTGAATGCAGAGTGTTCAGCATGTGTTTCTCACGATACCTTCAGTCACAGGCTGTGATTGTTTCAAGTCAGATTTTCTTTTTTCCAGTATCAAGTCTTATGCTGTCATGTTCAGTGAAAAACAAATAGTTTGATTTCTTAACAGACTTATTTGTGAAGCAAGGTTTGATTAAACGGGGGAGTGGGATTTTTGGTTTTGTGTTATATTGTGATGTCTTCAATGATTTCAATTTTTTTGAAGACTTAAAATTAAGGAGTTCTTATTTCCAGTTTCTCAAAAACTGTATCACTAAAACTTAGTGAAGGATAGTGGAGTAGGCGTGCTGCTAATACAGACTTCAAATTTGGATTCCTTTTATTTTAGTAAAGTCTCTGTTCGTGCCTGTTAACTGATGGAGGTAATGGATGTATTCAGATAATGTGCTTGGCCACCAGAGGGTGTGACAGCTGGAGTAGAGCAGTGGTGGACAGATATCATCTCCTTTTCCATTATTTTTCTTGTATTAATTACATGCAAGGTTTTTCCTGTATTTTCATTCCAGTTTCAAAATTTTTGTTTCTTTTTGAGTGAAAATCTTATTTTCCCATTATTTAAAGCAGCATTAAAAATACAGTGCTGCACTAGTCTCCTGACATGAGTTTGGTAGCTGGAATGGTTAAATAAAACAGGATTCCTTTATTTACTCAAAGTCTAAATTATTCTGCTGTTGAGATCTTGAAATCAATAAAATTCTTTAAAAAAAGACATGAATGGCATTAGTAGCGGATATTTGTAACTGATTAAAATCTGTAATCTTTAGCAAGATATTTAGCTATTTATTTTTACTAACCTGAATCTTAAAAAGCAAACTTGAAGATTAAATATTTTCCTTCCACTAATAAGCATCTGATCTCTTTTTCTAAAAATTCTTGCGTTGATGTTTGGTTTTGATTTTCTTTATTTAACCGGTCTTGTTAATATTGGTTTTGAGCAATTCAGTGGCCAGTAATTGACTGCCAGGAGGAGGTAATGAGAGCAGGGATAGTTAAAATGCTAAATTTTCACTTGTTTTTTGAAACAACTTGTTTTTGCAGTAGCCATGCTGATTTTTCATTTGTTGTGATTGACACTTGCCCAGGGATTATTTGTGGTTTGATGTACATTCTTTCCTTTTATGGCTGTTTCATTTCAGTCACTTTAACAACCATCCTGAGTAACAGTTCCTGATGAAAAGTTTAACTCTGTAGTTGTACCCACTCTGCATAGGGATTTTTACAGTAAGTTTGGTAGGATAAACACATTTTTTTGATAATTTCTTAACACGAGAATTAAATTTATCTGGTTTTCTTCCCAACTCTAAACCTGACAGAGAACATTGCTTACAAAAATGTCAATCTCCAGTTGATCTGAGCATATAGCAACTATGTACAGAGACTGCTCCCAGGAAAGGATTGTGTTCAAAACAGAATTTAAACATATCCCTAAATTCGTTCATGACAGTGGTACTCAAAAATGTTCTTAAGAGCTTTTCTGAATTGAAATGGCCTCATGAATATTACTTTTCTTTTGTAAAAAAAAAAAAAAAAAAAAAAAAGCATGATATCCTAAACTGAATTCATTTGATTGGCAGGAATAACATGCCTGAGCTCAGTAAACTGAGAGCAAAGATGATAAAGAAGAAAGGAGCACGAGCGTATGCTTGTCAGTGCAGCTGGAGATCCGTCGATGAACTAACTGACCTCCAAACAGAGCAGCAGCTTCGGTGGGTTTGTGGTAAACATGCAGAATGAAGTCCTCTTGTGTTTGGTACCTGCTTGTGCGGAAACGGGTCATAAACTCAATTTGTGTCCCACGCAGTTTTCTGAGAACAGGTGGAAACGTGAATCCTTAGATCTAGAAATAGATCACAACACCCAGACTCCAACCCAAAACCTTTTTTTTTTTTTCAACTTAACTGTCTTGCAAGCAATATGGGGAGGTGAATTATTAGAAGAAACAACCAATTTGGAGGCTTTGTGGAAGCTAAAGGAGGTTAAAGCTTATACTCCATAGTGTTAAAGAAAGGAAGAGGAAATCGACAGATTGAGGCTTGGGGCAAAGCACCTTGAGACTTTTCCTCATATGTAGCAAAGAGCCCTGTTTCTCACGTCTGCAAAATCTTGGACTCAAAATGGTGAGTTGGGATGCAGCCATGACACACAAGGGGATGAATTTCTGCACAGAAATTAATACCTCTCTTCTGCTTTGCTCATAGCTGTTAATGAGCAAGTGGTTGTAGATCTCTTAAAAAATTACTGCAAGATCAGCTCTCACCTCGAAGGTTTCAGCACACCCCAAAACTTTACTTTCTTATACCCACCGGTAGCCAAAAACTGCAGGTGCTGGAAATTTCCTTCCAGTTCCTACTGCTTTCTTCAAAGCATTTTCTGCTGACTAAAGACTTTTACGGCAGTGAATTTCTTGGATCTCCCTTCAGCCTTCACTGCAAGAGGTGGACAAGTTATTGTGCAATTATTAAATATTGTGCAATTTAAAAGAGATTCTGAAGAATATATGACTCTTCTATCAATATTTTCAAGGGAAAAAAGGCTCAGGCGTTTAAGAGTGAGGAAAATATGTATCCCCACTGACGTGCAAATTTGGACTTTTTACAGTTTCACTTAGCTTTCACTTCAACTTCACTTCAAAATACTACATATTCAGAAAGTGTAACTGTCCTGTTTCAACACATTCCTTTCCCCCAGTAACATCGTAAAACTACTTCCAGTATCATGTTACTGGGTGAATTGTCTTGATTACAGTTAATGTCACTATAGTTTATGAGCTCTTTCTTTTCATTATGTATAAATAACACAGGAGATGGATTTGGGGTTTGGGCAGGCAGAAAGGAAGGAAAGGATTACCAGTCCTGGCAATTACTACTTTGAAAAGTGTTTCAAAATGGGAAGTCTGTCAGTATTTTTGCTATGCAGTATGTGATACTGTACAGATAAATTCAAAATTACTTTGTGCAATTCTATACAGAGCCATTTTTTTTTTTTGTGAAGTTTTGTTCATGCCTTACACTGTACATTGTCAATCTGTTCTTTTTCTGAGCTTTTCCAAAACAATCGCGTGGTCTTTCTTATAGAGGTCTTCTCTCAAATCTGTCGCTTTGTCCGTACCCCTCTGAAAGAGCAGCTCCCAGTAGTGACCAGAGGCATAGTGTACTCTGTGTCCTGTTGACCTTGCCCCCTCCATGAGTGTTTTTTTGGAAGGTGCAGAGGACCGGCAGTGTGCCTGGGATTCCTGGCAGCGCTTGCATACACAGTGCTGTGGTGCTCTGGCCACATTGCTGGTAGGTTCAGAGGTGAGTTGGCTTTGGAGAGGTACTACTTGGCCTAATGATATAGATGTATTCAGGGTCATGTATTGTTTTCAATGCAATTGGTGTTTCAGGCTGAAGTTTCAACTGCTACAGTCTTAAAACTGCAGGTTCAGGAGACAGACCCAGACACCAGTTGATTAATGGTCAGGCAGCTCCTGGAAGAGGTCTGCTTGCCTTTCCGTCCTTTGTGAAGAGATAAGCCCCCATGTGGACTAAGCAGTACGTGTTCTTGGGGTTTTTTTCAGGTGGGCCTGAGCGATTTCCATTCCCAGAGAGCATTAGCGCTAACGGTAAGAGCAGAGCCCAGCAGTAGTATGCAATTTATTAACAAGCCCTAGAAAAGAGTAAACCTGCTTTCCATTCTTCTTCTTGAAGAAGAATGCATTTCAAAAAGTGTGGAGCTGCCTTGGCTTGCTTGTTCCAAGCCCATTTATAACTAATGAGCAAGTAGCTCCACGGGATGCTCTTTTGGCCTGGATTTGCACTGGAACTTGTGCCACAATGTAGGGAAGAAGTTAGGCTGGCAACTTGTGAGCAGGAAACGGAAAATCCTAACACCCATCTCAGTTCATGAGACCAAATCTTATGTGACTTGGAAAAGGAGTGTGTCTCCTGTACCCTGCTTTAAACAAACCAAGAGAAATAGACACCAAGAGAAATAGACACCTCAGTTTGCACTACCAAGCAGGGGGAGCAAATTGGGCAGAAACAGAAGTTTAAGATGTCTATGCCAGTGATTTTTATGGCAAGAAGACAGCCTGCAGCACTAAAAAAGTGAAGGCAAGGAATGAATTGAGACAAAAGGACTAAGAGTGTAGGAGAAGTTAAAATTATTAACAGCAATATCTATTGACAACATTAGTCAGCATTTCTCCCAGGTCACCTCATCCCTCAGTCTTCATAGAATCACAGAATAGTTTGGGTTGGAAGGGACTGCTAAAGATCATTCAGTCCAACCCCCCTGCGATGAGGAGGGACATCTTCAACTAGATCAGGTTGCTCAGAGCCCCATCCAACCCTTGAATGTCTCCAGGGATGGGAAATCTACCACCTCTTTGGGCAGCCTGTGCCAGGATTTCACCACCCTCATTGTGACAAATTTTTTCCTTATATCTAGTCTAAATCTTCCCTCTTTTAGTTTAAAGCCATTACCCCTTGTCCTATCACAACAGGCCCTGCTAAAAATTTTCTCCCTGTCTTTCCTGTAGGCCCCCTTTAAATACTGGAAGGCCACTATAAGGTCTCTCTGGAGCCTTCTCTTCTCCAGGCTGAACAACCCCAACTCTCACACCCTGTCCTTACGGGAGAGATGCTCCATCCCTCTGATCGTTTTTGTGATCCTTCTTTGGACCCGCTCCAACAGGTCCATGTCTTTCCTGTGCTGAGGACCCCAGAGCTGGACACAGTACTAGAGGGGCAGAATCACCTCCCTCAACCTGCTGGCCACGCTTCTTTTGATGCAGCCCAGTATAAGGTTGGCCTTCTGGCTGGGAGCACACATTACTGGCTCATGTTGAGTTTTTCATCAGCCAACACCCCCAAGTTCTCCTCAGGGCTGCTCTCAATCCCTCCATCCCGCAGCCTGTATTGGTACCAGGGTTGGCCCTGACCTGGGTGCAGAACCCTGCACTTGGCCTTGTTGAACTTCATGAGGGTCACATGGGCCCACTTCTCTTGTTAGCCCAGAGTTGTAAAAAGAGTTCACTTTTCTCAATAGAGATTGTTGTCAGGCCATTGTATCACTAATGCTGTTAAGACTTCACTCCAAGCACTGAAAATGTTCGAATATAATCTTAATTGGTAAATATAAGTGGAAACCTGTGCATTCCTGTGAAATCATCGTGTTCATTCAAGTGTAGTTACTTGTTTCTGACCTTGGTCAGAACGGTGGGATATGACAACTCTTTGTCCAAGTGAAGTTTTAAACCGATGCAGAAATAGTGCTTATTGTATTGGTTTTCGTTACAGAATTTAGCGTATTTCCAGATCTGAGAATAGCTACTGTGTCATTAAATATAATTATTTTGTTGGAAATAGGACTGGTGTTAAGTATTTGATTTCCCTTCCTTTGCTTTCTTCAGTTACATGTTACAAACCACTCCAAAGGATGTAAAGAAAGGTAAAATTAGAGCTTGAATGTTCCTTTGATGAAGGTATTGTAAGATTGCACAAGACTTTCAAGATGTAGCCCAGACCCTAAGTGATATTTCCGTGTCAGTTATCTGAGACAGCAGGGATTATGTGTAGAATTTTGGTTAAGAATGCCATTCAGCTGTTGTCAAACGGAAGTACTGGAGAAACAGTTTTGCTAAGTATAAATGTGACCATTGTTTTCCTCCAGGTTTTTTTTTGCTTTGGAAGAAATAATATCATTTCTATTTGTGAAACGGGCAAGGTGAAAACTTGAGGTTTTCGTTTTGCTTGAGTGATGTGCTTGGAAATTTTCTAGCCTGAGGCATTAGTCCGTGGCACGCCCCTCAAGAAAACAAAAGCACTGAAGGGTGACAAAATGAGAATCTACACAAGAGCATTCACTTGGAAATGTAGTCAATGGGTTAATGTCCTACCAGCTTTTCTAAATCTGTGCTCCTGCAGTGCTTCTGGACAGGAATCCAATTCAGATGTACAGAGTACATTTTGAGAGCTGCTTTTTATCAAATTTTAATGTGCTGTTCTAAATGTATCTCACTTGTTTTACCTGCAAATTATGGAGGGTGTCCAACCCAGATGCTGAATATAGCTCAGAAGAGTAATTATTAAGGATCTTGCCCTGCCATAAAATTTAACTACAGAAGCCTAGTAGCATTACATACTGCAAGCTCTGCACTGCATAAAACAGAATAAAGATTTTATTTTCCTGACCACCCATTTCAGTTCCGTATGGAAGGTATTCTGCAAATGCCAGCACTGGAAGCTGCCACTTGTCGAAAGATGGCTCGTTTCTCTTGTGTCCTGACATGTGAGTCTTTGGGTCATGTAACCAGCACATGTGGGGTCACACAATAGGAGAAGAGCTCTGCTGGCACCTGCGGAGGCAAATATTTCTTACTGCCAGGCTCTTTTTGCACAAGACTGACCAGTTCTGTCTGTTGTGTGAGACGCGATAACCAAGGTCAACCTTGGAAGGGGGTGGAGTAAAGCAGCGTCAGGTGCTGCTCCTTCGTGAGGGCCACAAATGCTGCCTGGGACTTGGCACATGTGCTCCGAGGAAAGTATTTTTCATGTGTCGACGCTTCAATAAAATAGAATATTGGAACAAATCTGAGCTGTGTGTTGTGTAAATCCTCTTGTGTTGTAGTTATGCAAGAGAAGCTTTCTGAAAACGATGTAGGACCATGTTTTCTCTATCGGAAGGGTTCTGGAATGCCCTTAGTACAAAAACGTTTTCCTGCTCATATGAAATAGTAAGTACCCTTGTGTGTATTCTCACATCAGTGGGGATGTAGCAAATACCTGAGAAGTTAATGAGCTTTAACAGTATTTACCAGATAACATGAGGAGAGCACATTATGTTATAGAGAGCTCATAAAGGTGAATTAATTTAATTTACCACGTTTCTTGGATGTTTACCATGGATAAAAGATGGATCTGGTTGCTGTGGGAGGTGGCATAAAGGCAAATTCCTTGCAGAGCGGGATGTTGGTACCTTTGTGTATCGGTCAGGGCAGGTTATCACTAGCCTTATACTGGTCACTTAAAAGTAGGAGATCAATCAAGGAGTCACAGTGTTGGCATCCCCGAGATCTTGCTGTAGAGAAATGTTCTTAGTACCAGGAAGAAGTTGCTCTACGTACATGAGTTGGAGCAAACCTTGTTTCTCCATCATGAGGAAATGCCGCATGGCGCACATTAGGGCAACAGGCGTAAGTATTTCCTTGGTTCCGTTCTGAATTTGGACTCCAGGTGCTGGTGCTCTTCAGGCAGTCCTTGCTTCCCAGACTTGGTGAGGACACACAGAAAAACCCCCTTGCCCCAGAAGTCCTCCTGACTTGTCTTACTTAGGACTCGTGGTGCCCGTTAGAAGGTAGTGTCCATTGTATGTTTAATTCACATTGAACGCTTTTATTCCGTAGTGTTTTAAACGGAATTTGGGGTAAAATGTGATTATACGGTCTAGTCTGCAGAGGGCAGAGCAACACCGCTGAGTCTTACGGTTCAGGCTTCTGCTTCACTAACACAAGCTCATACTTCTTTTTCCTGGAATAATGACGGGTTGCATTCACCCAACTTAGGCTTCTTGCATTTGTTTCCTAGTGATGTTTTTATAACTGAGATAGCCAGATCTGTGGCAACTCCGCTTGAATTTTGGGTAACTTCATCCAAATGGTCCTTGACCAATACTGAAGCGGATTAACTTTTTTAGCTGTGAGCAAAAGAAGCATAAAAAACGTGTGTGTGTATATACGTAAGTGTATGTATGTTTTTTCCTCTAACACCACCAGTGGAAGAACTAAATTGCCTTTGGGATTTACCTTTTATCCTGCCCAAATTCATTTTCCCTGAAAACATTGTTAAGCGGTTTTGGTAAGTAGGGGTTGTGTACTTTAGCATCTCATAACGCCCGGTACAGATTTTATGCAGCACATCACCCCAGATGTGAAAAGATGGCAGAACTTAAAAAGAAATGTCAAGATAAAAATGTCAGGTAAAATGTCAAGATTTAAAAACACCAAAAAATTGTTCGGGAAACCAGTAAGTGAGAATGTACAAAGCAGATCTATAGTGGATGTGGGGGTAATCTCCAATAACTGGTGAGGTTGTGCCTATTTCTGTGGAAGAGATGAGATTCTTTTAACTAGAAGCACAAGCATATCATAGAATCATAGAATAGTTTGGGTTGGAAGGAACCTTTAAAGGTCATCTAGTCCAACCTCCCCTGCAATGAGACATCTTCAACTAAATCAGGTTGATCAAAGCCCCGTCCAACCTGACCTTGAATGTTTCCAGGGATGAAGCATTGACCATCCCTCTGGGAAGTTTGTTCCCAGGTTTCACCACCCTCATGGCAAAAATTTTCTTCCTTATATCTAATCTAAATCTTCCGTCTTTTAGTTTAAAGCCATTACCCCTTGTCCTATCGCAACAGGCCCTGCTAAAAAGTTTGTCCCCATCTCTCCTTTAGGCCCCCTTTAAACACTGAAAGGCCACAATAAGGTCTCTCTGGAGCCTTCTCTTCTCCAGGCTGAACAACCCCAACTCTCTCAGCCTGTCCTCACAGGAGAGATGCTCCAGCCCCCTGAGCATTTTTGTGGTCCTCCATTGGACTCCCTCCAACAGGTCCATGTCTTACCTGTGTTGAGGGCTCCATGGCTGGACACCGTACTCCAGGGGGAGATATCAAAACCATGAAACTGGAGTTTGCTTATTTTACTAGTATCATCTAAATTTAGCTGAGTTACACCACAGGTGAGTGATCTCTGTAACACTTCATTATTTTTTTTTACTTCCTTCCTTCCCTGTAATAAGAGAAATAGTGGAACAAAAAGTTTTAGCAGAGAAAATAGGAACAAGCAAGGCTGAGTAGCACACCCTGAGAGGCTGCAGAGAGGATAGTTTTGTCAGAACATGTTTTCAGGCAAGAAATCAGCCATCGTTTTTTTGTTTGCTTCTAAAAAGACAAATCTAAGGGAAAGAAACGAAAATAGCATGCTGTACTTCAGTGGCCCACAAACAATTTGCCAGAAGCAAGCACAAAACTTCATAGGGGAGGTGTCCTTTCCAGGTGGCTTTCAGGATTGCAATTCCAGGGTCTGGCCCAGAAGACACGCATGAATCCACCCCTCCATCCACTCGCCCTTCGGCCACTTCCATCCCGGAAACCTGAGCTGCACAGGGAAGCAGGAGGGACTTCATCATCAGAGCAAGCACCTCGCCTGCTCCCACGTGAGGATGCTGTGGAACACTTGAGCAGAGTACAGCTTATAGGAAGAGTTTTCCTCTAAAATTTGTAAGAAGGGTTTTCTGTGGCATTTTGAAAGGTGTTTCCTGGTGATGGGTTTTAGACACAAGAGCTAACACAGTCAGACGTGATATTTAGACATTATGTCAGGTATTATATTTAGCAATAAGAGCTAATATATTCAGAGCTGCTAAAATCCTCTTAGCCAGTGGTTTATAACTGTTATTCAAATATAGGCAAATGAAGTTTTTCGTGAGAGTTGAGTGAAACTGAAACCCTTACCACCTCAGAGCTTACACTAAAGCACTAGGAGGCAGAGAGGAAGAAGATTTTCATACTGGTCAAACAAATGCATAATATGCCAGCTCTGAGTACCTTAAATACTTCTATTTAAAAATGTGGTCATTTACAGAGGGGAAAAAATATTAACTAGCTCTTGAACGATGGTAGGATGTTTACTAAGTAGCCACAAAATCTTTCAATCTATATTTAAAAGCAAACAATATGGCCTTACTCTAAGACAATGCAATATATGGTATAGTAATTAAAGACAGGGAACGTACATCTTTCAGCTATGGCAAGGAAGCTCCAGAATACTCAGCAATCTGACCGTGCTCGGAAGCCCGTGTCCTGACCGCCCCGATGTAAACAGCGCTCACAGGAAGGAGGGAAGCAGCCACCAGAGACAGGAAGGTTGAATTTAGCATCAAACTCCTTATCTAGGCAGAGCGGGCTGCTCAGGATGCTCAGGAAGAGTGTACGAACTGCTGGAGCAGACTGGGATAGTCCTTCCTGGCCCTTCCCGGGAAGAACCATTCACGTCGAAGCAATCAGGGTACAATCTCGTGCACGCAGATGGGTTCAGGAAGAGATTGTATCCTGGGGCCTGTTGTCCAAAATTACGCTCACCACGGCGCGTTGCCGTCTCATTCAGTCTCAGTTCCCGTCACTTGCGGGAAGAGGTGGATCTGCATGCTGAAGGAGGAGGGTGTGTGCCTTTTAAAAACAAAAGCTTTATCATCGCAAGAGTTATTATGCGTCTTACTAGCTTTAAAGAAATAGAAGCCTTTCCTGAATCCCAATAGGTACTGCAATATCTGGTTTAATTTTTAGATTATAGGTTTAATATCAGAGCTGGCGCACCTCCAACACTTTAGAGATAAAGGCTGCTGCAGAGTTGTTTTACACGCTTTGGATCGGCGAGGCGTCTTGTTTACAAGTGGGAGATAAGCAGCTTCAAACCATTCTTTGCAGTGTAATCAGTTGCTCATTAACGTTTGATGCCCAGCTTTCTTTTGATTTCTGGCTGTATCTTGGGAAATCCATCTGCCCTGAGCCTGTAGCACAGCAAGGCACCGTTCAATCAATTCATGCTCCCCAGTGGCTGAAATGAAGAGTTAACACAAAATTGTAGTGCCCTCTGCATTGATTTTCCTATGAATGATGACTCTTATTTCTCCCATCTTCCCCAAAGTATACTGCAAAATTATTTCAGATTGTCTCAAAACTTTACTCAAGCTGAGATTGAGACCTGGAAACACTTTAAAGGAGGCTTTTAGTTGCATCTTCCCAAATGTGTCTAAAACACCTCTCTTCACTTTTTTTTTTTCCATGCTAAATATATATTTAGTTGAATTCCAGTAAGGAAGGCTGGAAACAATTAAAGTATGAAAAAGGAGAGTGGTATAAAAGAGCCTACCCATGTCCTGAACAGCAATAAAATATATCTGTCCCGGGTAACTGTGAAGAGAACATCCTGGATTTGCATCGCTACAACAAGTTAAGCCAAGAAGACATTGGGGTCCCTCTGTTCTGCCCCCTGAATGTGGGTACTGCACCCCAGCAGCCTGGGGAGCGCGGGAGGGCACGGTGACACAGCCGTCAGCAGTCTTAGCGCCCGGAGCATCCAGCCAGGTGCTTCACACCAGGGTTGCTAGTGTAAGCTAAAATCCTTCACCCTTCTGTTTTTGCAAAGGACTTTTTTTTTTTTTTTTTTTTTTCTTCCCCCCCCCTGCGGTATATTGGAAATCCCTCCTCAAACCTGGAGAGCATTACTTCTTTATAAAGAGTATGTTTGTGAAGTGGATAATTTCCAGATGTGAAACAGTTTCTCAGACCTTGCAATAACAACTCACCGCTGGGGCTTCTTGGCCAGCGCTGGGCACGTGGTTGCCTTGGGTATTTTCAGGGTCCATCCTGAGGCAAACGACACCTTTAGAGAGGGGAAAAGCAAACAGCACCTCACGGCCCAGAGCACCTCATCAGGTTTGTCCCGACACATTCTCACGTCATTGTTCGATAAGGTAACAGGCCATAAAAGAACCAAGCAGCTACTTTCCTTTTCTGTCAGATGTTGCAAGTTACTCATATTTCCTGTTCTGCTATTTAAAGGACTAAGGGCTGAAAAATGGGAGTTCATTAACTTGTCTGAAATGAAATATTTTCCTGCCTTTCTAGAGCCGCGTTCAAATGAATGACACAAACACGGGCCCTGGAGGGCATCTCCGGGGGGCGGGCAGCACCTTCTGCCCTGAGACAAGGACCACCCCCGCTGGAAGCTCAGGCTGAACCCTGGGGCAGGTGGCCACCAGAAATCTCATCCCCCAGTCTGCAGGGGAGCCGGACACCGAATCCACCAAAGAAAGAGAGAGCAGGAGTTTCTGTACCAGCTTGTCCAGCAGGTCCTAGGAGGGACAGGAGGAACGTCCTTCCCTGCTGCCTGATGGGTTGGGCTGTATTTTAGCCAAAAAACAGAAGAACGAGGGAGAATTTCAATAAGCTAACACCAGTGGTATTTAGGCACCGAATCCCTCTCTGTATTTTTGACAGTCTCCCTTTATCTGAGCCCATTTACACTTCAACCATTGAGAAATAAAACGTTGCTTCCCACATTTCTTTTCTTTCCCGTCAGCTGTTGTTTTCTTTACAGACTTAAAACTATGCTTGTTCGTCCTTCAGAAAAAAAATATCTTATCTCTGTCCGGACAGCCTGGAAAAAGCTCAGGGCACGCTTGCAATGCAAACTTTGAGGAAGTAAACCCAGTTTCTCAATGAGTCCAACCAATTCAGCTGTGGGGTCTGACAGCCAGCCTTCTGAACTTTTGATGGAGAAAGATCTTGCTGCGCCGGGATGTACCGTTGAGTCCTGCGGGCCCTAATGTAGCTTTTGGCCCCCCAGGAGGTCACAGGCCACATCTGAGAGGCCCAAGAAGGGCAACTACGAAAAGCAAGTCTGTTGTCAGCAGCCTTAAATTTGCTGTCCTGGAGTCTGTACTGCTGGGGAAAAAAAAAATAAAATAATGCAAGGATTTGCAGACTGAGAGAAAGGTCGGAGAGCACGGCCACCAGCCGGGCCGGGCAGCTGCTGTGCTTTTCAAAATACAAAGGCAAAGTCTTCCCGCAATGCAAAGATGTTTTCAGGGAAATCTTTTCATTCTAATGTACTCTGACTCAGCACCAGTGTGTAAACTGTACACCATGAACACACCTGTGCACACCCTCATGTGAGTCGCTGCTGTGCGGGCAGGTGTGGGTGAGCACTCAGGGGCCTGCTCTCTGGAAAATCTCAGAATCATATGGGGTTGAAGGGACCTCTGGAGATCATCTAGTCCAACCCCCTGCCAAAACAGGTCCACCTAGAGCAGGTTGCACAGGAACGTCTCCAGGCGGGGTTTGAATGTCTCCAGAGAAGGAGACTCCACCACCTCCCTGGGCAGCCTCTTCCAGGGCTCTGCCACCCTCAAAGTAAAGAAGTTCCTCCTCATGTTTAGGTGGAACTTCTTATATTCAAGTTTGTCCCCATTTCTTCTTGTCCTATCCCTGGGCACCACCAAAAAAAGACCAGCCCCGTCCTTCTGACACCCTCCCTTTCAGTATTTATAGGCATTGATCAGATGCCCCCTCAGCCTTCTCTTCTCCAGACTAAAAAGACCCAAGTCCCTCAGCTTTTCCTCATAAGGAAGATGCTCCAGGCCCCTGATCATCTTTGTAGCCCTCTGCTGTCCCCTCTCCAGCAGTTCCCTGTCCTTCTTGAACTGGGGAGCCCAGAACTGGACCCTGTGCTCCAGATGGGGCCTCACCAGGGCAGAGCAGAGGGGCAGGATGACCTCTCTCAACCTGCTGATGCACCTCAGGATGCCATTGGCCTTCTTGGCCACAAGGGCACATTGCTGGCTCATGGTCATCCTGTTGTCCACCAGGACTCCCAGGTCTTTCTCCTCAGAGCTGCTCTCCAGTAGGTCAGCCCCCAACCTGTACTGGTGCAGGAGGTTATTTCTCCCCAGGTGCAGCACCCCTACACTTGCCTTTATGCAATCACACCTGAGGAGCTCCCCTCACTCTGCTAATTATACTCCAGGAAGCTTTAACATACGGCACCAACCCATCCTGCCAAATGCTGAGCTCCAGCTTTTCCTTTGTGCACCTTAAATGCAAAGAAAGGGGGTCCCCACCAGGAGCTTCTCAGTGGCTGCTGCCAAAAGAGTAGCAATAGGTTTGAAAGGGGAAGGAGATAGAGGATGCTGCCTGGGAGGTGAAGCCAGCAGAGATCCTTCCACTCCTCCTCCTCCCCGAAATCCCACACAGGGAGCAGGGATTTGGGGCTCCACCTTGTAGGCAGGGGGAGAAAAAGGAAAAGGAGCCCATCAAGCCCCCCGTGCGCTGAGCCTAGGGAAGGCAGACACCAGCAGCCAGGGAGTGGGGGAAGAGGAGAGGAAGGAGGCAGGCTACACTGTTTTAAAAGTTTGGGGAGTTCAGGCAATGAGCAGTCACATGCATTACTTACCTTTTAAGATCTCCCCATACACTGCTAGCCATTTTTAAAAAAGTAAAATTAAAGATCACACCTCTTAGCGAGGAAAGCAAAAAAAAAAAAAGATAAAGAACCTAAAAACTAGAATAAGCTACAGCCACAGCCTTAAATCGGTGGAAATAAAATGTGGGCCTGACCCAGAGATTTTTACATCTTACAGTCTTGAGAAATTATTTTCTTTTGATTCATAAAATAAATCAACACGATGCAAACAACGGCAGGAAGTTAGTAGTTTCGAGAGGAGCTGATGCTAAAGTAAGGTAGGCAAGCACTGAAACACCTCCCAGCAGGACGACCTGACGCGTGGTTGTGTAATGGGGATAAGTACAGTATTTCTTTGGAGCATTAACCTGAATTAAAGGATGAAATGGCTGGGCAGGGATCAAGCGACACTCCTGGTCACTGCTGAGGCCTTGGTAAGTATTAGGGGAACGGCAAGACCATCATTTAAACGTGGAAAAATCTCTCTGAGGAGCACAGCAGGTTTCTTGCAAGGGATTTCTTCTCCCTGCAGGACCAGACCAGCTCTCGGGGTAGCCACGGCTGGGGAGGAGGGGGTTCAAGGAGGGCTTCAGCATCCCCCACCCCATCACGTCTGCACCCAGCGCCTGCGGGACACGGCTCTGGTCTGTCCCCGCTTACCCCGCGGGCTGCAGTGGCTCTCCACGGAGCCCAGCCGTGCTTTCCAGGGAGGGCAGCTGGGCGAAGCGTTAGGGACTGATGCCAAACCAGCTTTATTGTGTCCATTACGCAGCCGCGTCGGGAGTTACATCCCTAAATCCCTCCGCATCGCGGCAGGGGAGCGCTCCCCGCGCAACCCTGCGGCTTGTTGTCACTAATCCTCTCAACTCGCTGCTCAAAATAATACACAGCGTGTGGCAGCCCCTGCCGCACCACGGAGTAAAGCCTGGTGTGCACCAAAGTCACCTAAGAGCCCGATCTCCGTCTGGAGTGAGGGGGGTAAAGCAGGGCAATGCCCCCCACGGCCCGTCCGTCCCGCTGGAGGCATTCCTTCCTGTGAGAACGGAGGCAAGGCCACACATCGAAGGGGAGGCAGCGCTTTAAATCCAGGGCCCTTCAACAGGATTATTCCAGATTTTCCTGGGGGAGCCAAAATCTGAATTTTGCCAATAGCACGTACGCAAATGCCATTCGTTTGAGTTAAGTCCACTAGCTTTGCTTCACTTTGAGAGACACCTCCAGGGAACAAACCCCTCCACGTGCTTTGCAACTTGAAAATGGATTTTAAGATGCTGCTGCCCACGTAGGACCTGTAACAAACTGTGCCCTTGCAGAACTGCCTTCTGCCTGGCGAACACGGCTGCTGTCATCAGCACAAACTTCACCCTGTCATCTCCATGATAATACCCTAGATAGCCTTCCTGCAAAGGCAGCCCACTGGGGTGGTATCAGCTTTCATAGAATCATAGAATCGTCTAGGTTGGAAGGGACCCTAAAGGTCATCTAGTCCAACCATCAACCTAACTCTGACAAAAAAATAAATAAGAAATAAGAAATTAAAAAAAAAANAAAAAAAAAAAAAAAATCACTAAACCACATTCCTGAGGACCATGTCAACCCGTCTTTTGAACACCTCCAGGGATGGTGCCTCAACCACTTCCCTGGGCAGCTCATTCCAATGCTGGATAACCCTTTCTGTGAAGAAATGTTTCCTAATACCCAATCTAAACCTCCTCTGGTGCAACTTGAGGCCGTTTCCCCTTGTCCTACCTCCTGTGACTTGGGAGACGAGATCGACCCCCGCCTCTCTACACCCCCCCTTCAGGTAGTTATAGAGCGCGATAAGTCTACCCTCAGCCTCCTCTTCTTCACACTAAACAACCCCAGCTCCCTCAGCCTCCCCTCGTAAGACTTACTCTCCAACTCTCTCTCTTCAGCAAAGGGAAGATTGGTCCTTGTGGATGCATATTTTTAAAGCGCATTTTCAAATGATAAAAAAGTGACAGTCCAAGATCTTGCCCACTAGATGAGGATTTTGAGGCTCCCAAGCGCTGGCTGGCCCTGTTTCCCCACCGCACCCCCAGCTCTCCCCTGCTGCTGGTGTTAACACAGCTCCATCGTTTTGTCGGGGTGGCTTTTGTGCTTAGGACTTCTTGATGGGATGAGCAGGGCTGACACAGACATATCCCCCCAGGCACCACCACTGCTTGCTTCTGGGGGAGCTCCTGCTCTCAAAACCACCTCCCAAAATTGCGACAGAATAAGGCTCGAGTCAAACGGTGTTAGCACACTGGAAAGAATCTTCCTTTGCCACTGACTAAAGGCAACGTGAAGACTTTTGGCTGATGTGTTCCCCTAAACTGATCACGTGTCTGAGCACCCAAACATCCTCTAACTCGGCAAGGCAAGCTGGCTCTAGGACAGCTTCCCACTGGGACCAGTTTAACGTGTGCTGGGGAACAAGTGACGGTGCCTTCTCTTGGCTTGGAGCCTGCTGGTTACGTGGAAACCAGCTGGGATGATTCTGCATCATCCCTTTCAGCTCTGTCTGGAGTTAGGAAGCCAGAAATAAGAACAGTCATCCAGACTTTGATACTCTCCTAGGAAAACTAGTTTAAGAGTCATACCTCAGGAGTTTATCTAAATGTAAAATTGCGTTAATTCAACAGAAACAATTAAACTAATTGAAGCTTTTGCAAAACGTTGTGCACGTACGCCTGCTTGCATTTCAACCAGACGTCTTTCATACCTGCCTCCACCATCGCTTGCTCCAGTGGTTTTCAGTGTGTGCTTCCTCCACCTTCAGACAGGTCACAAGAAATACCTGAGAAAAGCAGTTTGGCGACAGGTTTGAATCACTCTGGGGTAAGCACTGGGAAGTATCTGGGCGAACAACAAATTTGAAAAGATCAAAAAAAAGCACTGGCTTTTTTAGTTAGTGAAACTTGTGTGTGTAGCTAAAGCCTGGGGATGAAGCCCACTGCTGTCTCAGGAGTGATCTGGCTGGCCGTAGGGCAGCACAGCAATAAAATAACAAGTCCCAGCCATCCCCCCACCAGCCTCACCGCTGCTGCTCAAGTCCGCTGTGATTTCCAGAGCATCGCTGGCCACCTGCAAACCTGGTCCTTGCTCTTGGGGCAACCAACCCCCAGCACACACGAGGCACTCTGTGGCACTGCCCTTCCCGCTGTCCCCTGCCAACAGACGTGCTCCTCCACACAGGGGGGACCACAGAGATGTCCTCACACCGCTGCCGTTTGGTGTTACAGGGAGCCCTCAGACTTGTAGCAAGTTGAACCAAGCTGGCTCCTTAGGGGGGATATTTTGCCTGCATGACTTCTTGTTTAGTACTTTCCACAGATGAAATAGAGAACATGGAAGCTGAAGAGTTTAGACTCTGTGTCTATGCTGAAAGTGCACTGGCTATTTTATAGAATTATTCCTGTATGAAAGTCTACACCTCACATCCTCTCTAAGGCAAATTCTGAGGTAGTGACACATGGCAGGAGGGAGAAAGGGTTTCATCCCTTTTCATTCTTTAAACCACATTTTCAAATTATAGAAATCATATCACATATCTGATTGGATCCCAGACTGGCAGAACCATTCCCAACAGAGCTATTGTCCTTACAGTGTTTAACCTTAAAAAAATAAATAGAGACACATTATAGATATTTTCTGTCCACTGAAATTTCCATTCACTTACTGTACGCTCACCACTTTGTTGATTTGACAGAGGTTTTTCAGGAATTATTTTTGCAGAGGCAAGAAAGGAGCATAAAGAATCATGTAGACTTTCATTGTCTTTACCTGCTTGCAAATTATTGGTGTTTAACTACACGTTTAACAACCACTGCTTATAGACTGGGTGGGGGCTGGCTGTTGCATGGTAGCTCCTCACCATGGTATGGTCTCTCAGCCCTTGGCCAATGTGTCCCTCCTCTTGTCCTGGAAAGGGTTGTCATTTATAAGGTTGGGTTTTGACCATCTTCCTAACCTTCCTCTCATTTTTGAACTACCACAATCAGCAGTCAGACCTGGAGGACTATCCTGCCTTCACTCCGGAGGGCGGAGGAGACATGAGGACTTGTTTGTGTACTGCATGTTCTTTCCTCCTGCATGAGATGGATATTTCTATTTCAGTGGCTATCAGAAACCGGGAAAGGGTGTTAGCAACTGATAGCGCAGCTGCTCTTCTCCAGCTCCCTGAAAGAACGCAGGTGCAGGAAGGGAAATTAAGCAAAATTAGACATCTATTTCCAACGTCCCCCTCGGAGCTCCCTTTCCTCACTCCAGCAGCTGGAGACATACTGTGATCAAAGAGCATTACTCCAGCACACATAGGGTTATGCTTTACCAGGGCATTGCACAAGCCCCGAGGTGCTTCCCTCCCACATCCCAGCCATTGGGAGGTTTGAACTGCCTTCACTTGCTGCTGGTGGAGCTGCAGAAGGGCAATCCACAAGCTCTTCCCATCCTGCCAAGCAGGGTAAAAGAAGGTGCTATTCAGCATTGCAGTTCCAAATTTTCAGACATTTCTCTTCCTTGAAAAAACATTAGGGAGGATGCATTTTTGCTTCCTATAATCAGTGTCAGCTGAGTGCCCCCAGCTTGTCCTCTTCTCCTCCCTGGGACCAGAGAAGTGATGCTTGCCTCTTGTCTCTTGTGTGCACCTCTCCTGCTCCCAGTCGTTGACCCAATGACTGACTCCAAATGGTGACTTTTCCATGAGTCTTGGAGCCACGTGGCCCATACAGAGGGGTCCTCACTAAAACTGACTGGAAGTAATGGGGCACTTGGAGCAGAACGTCCCTCTAGGACACAGCGGGATGCATGGCCCATGGGATGCTCTGCCCACCACTGCTTGCTTAGACACTGACACTGCGGCAACTTTGGAAACAGCAACTGTAGGAACATGCTGGATTAATTATCCACAGGCTTGAGCTCTTTCAGATTCCCACTGGGAATACTCAGCTTGCATAAGGAAAGCTCGGGTAGTGCGGGAATGAGAAAAGACAAAACCCCTAAGAAGCTACGGATCTCTGTTTGTTACTTTCATGCTCTAGGTTGCACGGAGATCCCATCTCTGCTACAAGTACAAATGGGATGATCAAAAACGTGAGGTATCCCACTAAAAGACAAAATAAAAGCTTAAGCCTGGACTTCTACCAGGAATGCCACAGCACTGCGAAACACCAGGAGCAGCACGTAATACTTTTGCCTGTGTAACACCATTTTCATTTCTCTTTTTTTTTTAATTTAATCAAAAGCTAAGCTCTTTTCTGAAACATCAGGCTGCAGAAAAACACCCTCTAGTCCCACAGGGTGTTCATAACCAGGCAGGTGGGCATAAAATGGCACCTGGCACTGTGGGACCCGAAGTGCCCTTCTCCAGCAGACACTGCCCGCCTGCAAGACCAAAACCACCCTTGGACAAGGTGTCGTGGAACTGGGGAAAACCTCCTGCTGGGCTGGATCAGGCCTCACTCTGGCCAGGGGTGCCCATCAATGCCTCTTTCAGAGCAGCAAGTTTTAGCACCAGACACCTGAGCAAACATCCCTGGCGTTCCCAGGCTATTTGCACATCCCAGATGTCGCTCCCTTGCCTCTGTGGTGCCCCCAGCTTGGCAGCAGCCCCCTTTACACTCCACAGAAATGGGACCCACATCTTTACGCAAACCTGCATCGTTTTGAAGTAAGTTTAGCCTCACGGGTACGGACTGAGCAGGTCCTTGATGCTTTGGCTGCTCCATTCTGCTTGGAGACACAAGCGCTGCTTTTTCTCCATCAGGGAAATGTCTGTAGCAAAAGAAAAACAATCATTCCCTCTCGAGCAGACTTTCAAAAAGCAGAGTTTCTGTGGCTTCAGCCTCAAACCCTTCCAAGGTGCCATTTGATTGCAGCTTCTGCAATGGCTTGCGTGCACCGCAGGCGTTTGGCAGGGGGGTGATTGCTGGAGGGTGCAAGGGGAATGGGAAGGGCTGTGTTTAGATTCCCATTTTCTGGGTCAGTAAAAACGTGGTGAACAAGAGACGTTCCTCTGAGCATTGTCCCCACCAGCGAGGGCCTCGCTCTGTGCCCTGCACTGCCCTGAAGCTTTTATAAATCTCATGCCTTTGCCAGAGTGCGACGTCACTAGTCTAAATATTAAAAGAGATGCTTTGGCCAGTTCAGAGGCTCTGCGAAGCATCCATATGGAAGAGTTGCCATGGGTGGGTTGCTCTTAAAGAGCTACAAGATTGATTTTTCTCATGCTGGAGGGGGTAAGACTGGGGAGGAAAGTCAATGTGTTTCAAGATGAGTGTAAAACCAGATGTGCCTTTGACACATGTCCAAAGTGAGGTTGGTCAGGAGAGCCCTGAGCACCCATATAGGCCAAAATGGGAGACCTTATTTCCCCTGCTGAAGCAGCTCGTTTTGGAGGTGGCAGGAGATGCCATGGAGCAGCAGGAGGCTGCAGGCATCCCCTGGTCCCTGTGCCATGAGTTTAATAACCCTGTTTTCTGTAAGCACCATGAAAGACCAAAGACTGAAGATACGTGCTTGCTGCACAGACGCTCAGGGAAGGCAAACTGCAATCTGGCCCAGCTCTCCTGCCCATGGCTCACAGCGGTGCCGGCAGGCAGTGCCCGCCTGGGGCTCAGCACCATCCCTATGCCCCACGGGGACAGCATGGGGACGTGCAGCTCCTCACCCCAAAGTTCCTGGAGGAGGGTGGCGTGGGCTGGCCCTGTGGCACCATGTAACCGCCCAGGCAGGTCTGGCTCTCAGCCGACCCCGTGTCACACGTGCCCGGCTCAATGGCCACAATATTTCAAATTTAAAATTACCACCGCCTTCATGCTGAGACCACAGGATCTTCCCTGACACCCAGCAGCGTCCCCCACCTTTGTAGATCTGGCTGAATGTGAGCTCCATGAAGCACGTGCCGTGCCAATTAGCGCTAATCACTGTTTACTCCCTGCATCCCTTCCCGTCTGCCCACTTGCAGCAAGTTAAAATAAATGAATAATATTTAAATGAATAGTACTTTTGTGATTCCTAGTAATTTCCATTGAAGTAGTTATGACGAGCACGTTAACTGGTACTAATTCATCATGCTGCTTGTAATTTGGCCAGGATTCAGACAAGAGAACCTGTTTTCATAGCAGCTAATAAACGGTGGTTTATTGCTGCCCCACCAGGTGTTGCCGTAGCTGCAGACTCCTTCCCAGGGCAGAAACCATGAACGTCTCCTCCTCTTGGCACGTGCTTTTGGTTAGAGAGATGCTACTTTGCAAATAGGCCAGGTTGGTTATGATTCAGCCCTAACCACCAGTGTCTTTTTGTTTCATCAAGGCAAAAATCAGGTGGAATGAACATCTACCCACTGGTTCCACCTAATGCCGTGCAGCTCAGGCGCATTAAATAGCACCTGGAGCCCAGGGATGTCTTCATAGGCCTTTCCCCAAAACTCTGTGCAGGCTTAGGAAACCAAATCATACCATAAATTGCTTATGCATCATGCTTACAGCCGTTTCAAGTTATGCAGGCACCTAATTCTCCTGGAGTTCCCATTGAGACCAGATCTGCAGTGGGGACTGGTCCAGGAGCACCATGGGCTCCAACCCGGCCCCAGGAGTCAACGGCAAAATGGGGAGATGAGGGAAAAGGGCTGCAAGAGCTTGGCAGGATCCCCAGGTCCACACAGGCAGTCAGGGTCTGCGTTTACACCACCTCAGCAAGGCAAGAATTAAATTAAAACCTGTCTGTGTGGGCTCTGCTGACTCACCCCAGGATGTCAGATGAGGGGGCTCACCCTCTTAGCCCGAGAAATGGCAAGGCTGGGAGAAGGTGCCAGGGCTGAGATTTCCATCCCGCTCTTGCCAGCACACCGACATGCTGGAAGGAAACATGCCCACCTGGTGATCAAGCAGGAGCTACTTACTGGGACAGTGAGGGGATTTGCTTCTCAATGAGCCCCTGTAATTTGAAAGAGTTTGTCCTGGTGCGGGTAAGGACAGTGGTACACCTAGGGGATGTGGGAGAGATTTCCAAGTCTCCTTGGGTCTAAAGATGTTTCTGCTAAAATCATCTATTAATTACAAATAATACTGATCAGGAAAAAAAGACAATTAGGTTTCGTGGTCCCACTCAAGGCCATATCAAGACCTGATCAGTGGTGGCCTCTGAGCCAGTGACACCCTGGGGTTGCCAGTAGCATGATGGAAAGCTGTGGTGGGTTTGCTTTGGGTCTAACCATGTCACTGTACAGCAGCACCATCAGCAGTGCTCCACAAGGCACTAGGGCATCCCTGTCCTACCCCTCCACACACAGCAGCCAACTGTGCTTCATACCTTGATATCAGGCTGTCAGGCTGAGGGAAAAGCAGCTCAGGAGGCATCACAAGGTCCTCGGGTTTGGTCCAGCTCTCCTTCCCTGCAGGAACACTCACCCATGTCAAGTGTTTCTGGCGGTCGTAAGAGAAAAGCAAACCCTGGCCCATCCACTTCTGCTCACTGCTGGTGATGCACCATCCAACACAGTGATGGTGAAAATCTTGTGGGTCTTCAGGAAGACTGCAACCAGGCAGAGGATTTTGGGGGCGTCTCTCTTCTCGTAAAAGGATGGCTGCTCCATGGCCTCAAGCAGTTACTTTGCTTGATACTTCCCTGCTCAAAACCCAGGCAAGCAGCTGTGCAAAAGGCTGCAGACCCCCAGAAGGGTGCTGTGAGTTCATTTGGTATTTAGCGAGGCACCAGCTTGCCCTTCATCAGTGATCAGTCACCTAAAAGTGAGGTTAAGTCAGGCCTTGATGTTAGAAATTGCATTTCGATTCCCTACTTGCTTTGCCACACCATCAGAAACCATCTCTTTATTTAAAAATTAAAAAAAAAAAAAGCAAAAGCAAACCACAAACATGACCGGTATGTTTTAAAGCGGGTGGGGGTGGTTTATCACACACTAATGGAGACTCAGATTCTTTCTCCAAGATGCAGCTAACTTCACGTTCATTATACTTGGGCATCTCCCCCCTTTCCCAGGCACAGGTCTCATCTAAAGTCCCATTTTCTCTGTTAGAAGCACAGGGCAAGGCCAGGGCCAGCTCTATGCTGAGGGCTGAGAAGGGGCTTTTTTAATAGTCTGAAAGGCTACATGAACCAAAAGCTTTGTGCTGGAATACTGGAATC
>QJSC01026628.1:2541147-2568006 GCA_003697955.1 Calidris pygmaea | reverse complement strand
AGGGACACGCAAACACAGGGGGGACCAATGAAGCTGAAATAAAGAATGGAGTTACCAAAAACATAGACGCAAAGCAGCATTTTATGACCCAACTTACATGAGGCAGAAATAATGCTGTTGCAGCACGGGGGAAAATATTGCCAGCAGGTAAAAGGAGGTGGTCCTTCCCTGGGTCCACTTCTGAGCTCCCCAGCACAAGAGAGACATGGACGTACTGGAGAAAATCCAATGAAGGGCCACAAGGATGATTAAGGGACTGAAGCATCTCTCCTATAAGGAAAGGATGAGAAAGCTGGGAATGTTCAGCCTGGAGAAGAGAAGGCTCAAGGAGGACCTCATCAATGTGAGTAAATACCCGCAGTGAAGGTGCAAAGAGGTCAGAGCCAGCCACTTTTCAGTGGTGCCCAGTGACAGGACCAGAAGTAACGGGCACATATTGAAACACAGCAGGTTCCCTCTGAACATCAGGAAACACATTTTCACTGCGAGGGTGACCAAGCACTGGCACAGGTTGCCCAGGGAGGTTTTGGAGTCTCACTCCTTGGAGATACTCAAAAGCTGCCTGGCCATGTTCCTGGGCAACCTGCTCTAGGTAGCAGGGGGTTGGACCAGACGACCTCCAGAGATCCCACCAGACCCCGCCATCCTGCGACTTCACACAGGGGGGCAGACAGGCACCATCTTCCTTCCCCTCCCAGTTTATACAAGTACAGCAAGACCAAGAGAACAGCTCACAGATTTTTCTACAGCCAAAGAGTCAGGTCAGTCCCAACCTCGTGTCACTAGTCCAGCACAGAGGAGCAGAACGGGCCTTGCGTGGCACTGTTGGTCCTTTGCTACTGCAGGTAACTGCGTTATATACGTTCTGGGGAACAAAAAGCTCCCTTGTAACCCTGCTTAGGTTGCCACTAAGTGCCACTGTCGTGAATAGCATCAGCCACAAAACCGGCAGGGGCAGAAGCTGGCCCGGGGCACTAGTCACCCGTACGCCAGGCACCGATGCTTGCACAAGCGGGAGGACAACGACACACACCTCTGACGCTCTTCTGACACAACCGAAACAGCCTCCTAACGCAGGTACCGCCAAAGAGCGCTGGATGCGAGACAGAAACTGCAGATAAAGCTTCTCGGGCAGCAGCTCCAGCGCCAGGAATTCATCGCCCAGCCCCACCTACCCCTCCACAGCCAGGCGACACGCACAAGGCGTGCTGGCGCTTGCCCCTAACGAGCAGATCGCAATCTCTCTACTCGCCAGCTCCAAACTCCAACCCGGCTGCACCCCGGGGCGATCCTCCCCGCACCACCCCCCACCAGCTCTGAGCCACCCGGCCCCCCAAACCAAACCCCAGGTGGGGTTTGCAGAGGCACAGCCAGGCAGCAGCAGAGCTCCCAGCATCTTGGAGGAGGTGCTCCAGAGCAGCCCAAAATGCCGGGCGCCCCGTTCCAGGGGGGAGAGGCACGGGGTGTTTCAGATGAGGCATGGGTCCTTCCCCACGTGCGGTTTTGGGACAGCATGGTGAGGAGTCACCTCTCTCCAACACTACTCCAAAGGAGCCTCCGGCGTTTGCAGCCACTCTTTGCAGCGTTCAGCATTGATCTGTACCTGCCGACCAGCCACAGCAACACCTGGGTTTCCTTCCCAAACTGCTCCTGTCCCATGGAACACAGGGTGACGGCGCCAGCATCGTACCCATCTGCTGCTCCAGACCTGCTGCCATCACCTCCAAGCCTGAAGCCACCGGCTTCCACTGCACAGCGCACGGGGGCTGCTTTGGTTGGGGCACGAGCAGAACTGCACGGCGCTCATCTGAATCGTGTTCAGTGTTTCCTGCAACAAGTGAAACGGGCTCATTCACCAAAATAATGAGGTTTTTCTTCGACTTACCATATTTAGCTTCCATTAAGGGAGGTAACAAACCCTCTTCGTTGCATGACTAGGCAGTAAGTACCCCAGCAGAGGGGAACTTCCCTCTGCTTCCAGAGATGTCACACGAGAGGAGCTACACCCGGCACTAAAAGGCCAAAGAGAATTGTATTCAAAATGGGCCTTTTTTCATGCGTCCCTCCTCTCGCACACTACTGTTTCAGTGCTGTTAAATACATTACACAACTCTCTTATTTAAAAGCCTGGTTGGGTCCTGCCAACCTTTAAGACTCCTCTACTCAAAATGCCAAGTTATATATAATAAAGGTCAGGTCAGATGCACACAATGAGTAATACTATGACAGACTGCCTTGCTCTTTTTTTTTTTCCCCTTTCTTTTTTTTTTAAATAGCAACTAGCTTCAGAAGAAAAGCCTCGGAGCAGACTACAGGCCCTCTAAGATCCATTCTCGCTGAAGCTGGTTGCCTTTCCTCCTGCATCTGACAGTAAGCTCCACAGCCCTTTGCACGCTCACGACTGAGAGCCCTTCCTTCTGGACAACGTTAATTTACTCGTGTGCTCGTTTTTCTCAGCGCAGCAGTTGGTTCTGTTGTCTTCCTTATTCCCGGCACACATGTGCACATAGAATCACAGAATGACGTGGGGTTGGAAGGGACCTCTGGAGATCATCTAGTCCAACCCTCTGCCAAAGCAGGTCCACCCAGAGCAGGTTGCACAGGAACGTCTCCAGGCGGGGTTTGAACGTCTCCAGAGAAGGAGACTCCAACACCTCCATGGGCAGCCTCTGCCAGGGCTCTGCCACCCTCAAAGTGAAGAAGTTCCTCCTCATGTTTAGGTGGAACTTCTTATATTCAAGTTTGTGCCCATCTCCTCTTGTCCTATCCCTGGGCACCACTGAAAAAAGACCGGCCCCATCCTCCTGACACCCTCCCTTTCAGTATTTATAAGCATTGATCAGATCCCCCCTCAGCCTTCTCTTCTCTAGACTAAAAAGACCCAAGTCCCTCAGCCTCTCCTCGTAAGGGAGATGCTCCACAACCCTGCGTAAGAGCACCCACATCATCCCTGTATCATCTTGTGTAAAAGGATTTCTAAAGAAGGTTTCTTTTAGATACGTTCTTACCGTTTAATCCATTTACCTCCTGCGTAACTGAGAGTGACCCAGACCAGGGCGGTGGCATCGGGTCTCTCGGCATCACCTTCGCTTTTGCTGCTGCTGTTACTTGTAGCTCTTTACACTGGCAGGAATGAACACCAGAGTTTCTTAAAATATTAGATACAAGAAACTACAAATTTTACAATGTAAAAAAAAAAAAAGACTATTCCACTTAGGCAGGGTAAAGAGCAGCTGAACGTACTAGGTGACCCTTAGATGCCTCCTGCTCCTTAGCAGATTATTGCAGTCAAGCCAATCAATTTACATCGTCAGTTTTTATCCTAAAACGTGCCCAAGCGTGGGTGAAGGGGTGTGAATTTCATTCCAGGCACAGGCAGCATTTCAGAGACAACTCAAAAAAATAATAATATAGAAAGCAACGAATGTCCAAGTCTGAAGACAAAAATTCAGACTCCTTATCACAGGAGCCAGCGCTGGCAAGAGACCGGCCGCGGGCACAAACGCGGAGCTCGGACTTCATCAAAGGGTGGGCAGAAAACAGCCAAGATACTTTCTAGTATCTACTACAATAATTTGCAACTGGGGGAAGGGGAGGAGAAAAATCAGTACTCTGACTCTTTTCCAGCTGTATCTGCTAACAGATCCAGGAATTCTTCTATCAATTCAGAGAAATTACAGGAGGGGAAAAAAAAAAAAAGGAAAAAAAAAAAATCACAATACAATCCATAATCTGCTTCTACTTAAACATTAACCAGCAACTACGATAACCACCGTTTCATTTGCATTAAGAGATTAGCTAAAGCGTATCCCCCCCACGCCCACCCCAGGGGGAAAGCCCCACACAAAAACAAGGTTTCTGCATGTAATTTTCATAATCTACCTGTTAGAGATCATAAAACTCAACGCTCATTAATCCACTCTTTTTTTTTTTTTTAACTTCATTTTAAACTGAGTAACTGTGCATGACCCTCACAGATTGCCCATTATCTACAGGAAGTTCAGCTGCATCAAACCTGAAAGCAGCCTAATTTATCTTAAGATAACAGCAGCAGTTTAGGTACAGAGGCTAAAATTAGCAGGCTTTAACTAAAACCTCCAGAAAAGAGACTTTTCCCTTTCCTTTAGTACTTCCAGCAAACCAGCTATGAAGTACCGGCAAAGAGTGTGCAAAATGTGAACTCGGCTGAAGCAAATAAGTACTTATTTCTCCAGTAACAGCATCTCGGACAATGCAGCAGCTGCCCACAGAGCCTTGCCAGAGAGACACTGCTGCCGCTTCCCTTCCCTTGGATTTGGAAAGCTTATAAGAAAAAGAAAAAATGAGAGGGTTAAATCTACCACAAACAAAAAAAAGTACCCAAAATATACAGAGGCAGCCTGCATTTAATCACTGCTTTAAGGTCTTCAGAGCGCAGCAGTCCTGGAAGAAGTACTAAGTTACTCCCCAGTTTGATACCACGAGAAGTCTCTGCCCCAGCTGGTTCAACTGGGCCAAGACCCACGGCACTGGGGTTGGGTCCAGCACCCCACCACCGCCCATGGGGGTGTCCTCCAGCCTCCGTCAATGGCTCAACTGCCACTGGTCCAACAAGATCCAAACTTTGCGACACGCTTGGTCACCCTTGTTTTAAACAGTTACTCAAACGCAGAAGTGGCTTCTCAATCCACAACTACATTTATTTCTAATTTAGTCTTAAAACTCCTGTATGGTTATACTCCCAGTTTATTAATCCCTCCTGACCGTAAGAAAACTTGCTGCTACAATACTTGCCAAGAAGAAAAACCTATTTTCTGTCACCCTCGAAGGCCCACAGTGAAAGAAAATTAAACACATAGACTTGAAGCCGCACCGTATATTTGTAAATAAAATAATTTGACAGAACAAGATTACAAAATACGAAACGAGCCCTTTCAGGAATTTGTTAAGTACAAGAGAAGTCAATGTTAAATCCGTTTTGTAAAGTTTAAAACAGATACCACCGAGGGATAGGAGTATTGCCATAAAACTTGCTTCTTTTTTAATGCTTTCTTAAAAAGCTGGGACCATGTACATCAGTTTCAGATGAGAAATCCCACGCGCGCGCATCGGTTTGGTTACAGCTTCAGGGATCAGTGCAGCATAGTGCAATTTCCATTCACAGATAAAAAGATACTTCAAATAAGTACAAGAACATTCTGCACAACACAGGATGTGATCCACCTGGCGGCACCCACCTCTTCCCACCCTCTAAAAAGTGCTGGAAAGTAAGCACAACATAAAGAAACACAGGGAAAAAGCACACAAGGAGATGGGTTCCTTAACAAGACAAGTTAATATTTGACAGCTTAAGAGGGAACGATTGCATGAGGAAGAAAATGACTGTTAGTCATTAGAAGGTACGCACAAGGGAGGTTTGTACTTTGATTCCGCAGGAAAAGCTGAAGCTGACAAGCCTCCATTCCTGAAATATAAATATTGAGTAAGAGAGGTACAAAAAGTAAGCACTATCACCTGAAAGTGCCTTCTCAGAGTAGACTGTTTGTCCCTGCTGCAGGTCACCATTCCCTCATTTTTCAAGGAGTAAGTATACGCAGCTACTTCTTTCAGCCAGTCTTTGACTCTATACAATTGTTTATTGCTTATCTGGCAATTTTACAGAATCTTCCTAGTCTCCATCAGAACACATTTTCCCCTTTTAATGTTTATTTCAGAGTAGATTAAATACTCTTCAGTGCTTTAAAAAAAAAAAAAAAAAAAAACCCTAAAAAACAAAAAAAAACACCAACCACAAAACCCCCTTGTTTTTAGAAATCACCCAAGCTAAAAACATTAATGCCATTTTCACCTGAAGCAATGTTATCACAGACTATTGATGCGGAGTGCCTCCCCTAAAGATGCTAAGTGCGTCTTTAGCCACCAGAAATCTCATGGAGGGCTACAGCCTCGAAGCGCTCTGCTAATTTTTATAAAAATAAAAAAAAAAATTATGACTGACATTTACAGCATACAGAATGGGAGACTAGTGCAATATGCAGCATTGATTGTTTATTCAATAAATATTTAACCCAATTATTGCCAACCAAGGCAAACAGTGCAGAAATTGTCACTTAAAGAGATACAAAAGTTTAACTTTTTTTTTTGTGTAAAGTCAGTGGCTACTATATTCATACAACTATTTCAAAGAGGTTTTTCTGCTTCAAAATCAATGCTACCATTATAAAAATATAGAAACATAGCATTTGGGGGTTTAACACGTCTTTGCAAGTCTAACTTTTACATTTAGATAGGAATATGACATTTCTGTATTCAAGAACTTATTAAAAGTAAAAATGAATACTATGATAGAGACATTTTCTGCACTGACGATTTCATTACAGTTCTTAAATACAACTTTCTTGGTCCTGGGTATACATTTAGAAAGAAATAACTTGCATCTCACATTTATCCTGAGGTCAGCTGTGTAAAAAGGAAAGCCAATTTTATAAGGATACTTGCAGGCTTTTTTGTTCAGAATAGGAGGTTATTTTTAAACAAGACAATAAAACTCTGGGGGGGAAAAAAACCCAACCAACCTTCTCACCCATGTTTTAAGAAACAATTTAGTGTCATTTGGGGGAATTATTTCAAAAAAATATATAGGCCATCACATCCAAATGCTCTATCACCCAACTAAAATTTCAATATGCATTTGCCAAATTTGAAACTTAAGAAACTGTTCTGAAAAGAAAACATATAAATCCCTGTGAAGAGTCACCCTGAGCTTCTCATCTCAAGATCCCGACCCGCAAAGCAACTCCTGCAAGAGGAACCCCACTCAAGCCCGGGGGAATCTGCGGAGTCTTCAGGTCTGCCTGCACAGGTGAGGACGTGAGATTCAGGTCCCCGTCACCCACCGCCGGGTACAGTTACGACCTTGTCAAAGCTCCACTTTGAACACAGCTGTTATTTTCAATAGCACCAACAATCTCTCAGATACCAGCATCAGGCAAATACAGACGACGCAGAATAGGTTTGTTTTTCCTGAATCAGCACAATCGGTACAAGGCACTGCTTGGCATAGGAAGTCATAAATAAGAGCAAAACAAGACGAGTTCTAAGTTTTGTGACATTTAAGTTTGTAAGTTATGTCACATTTCAACTTATTTTATACCATGGTTAGAAAAACAAGATGGTCTCAGGGATTAGCCAAAAACATCACTGTTCCGTGCGTGTTTACAGTTTTCCTCTCCATATGCGAAAAATCCCACATAACATACCAACACGAAGCATTGGGAAGTATGGACTGTTAAATTAAGAAAGTACATTTTATTCTCCAATCTTCCACAAAAGTCTAAACTAGACACAACTCAAGTATAAGAAGTTGGAAAATATTTTGATAACATTTGCAACAGTCTATCCCTGCAGAGGAGTGAAAAAACCCTATTGTCTAGAGAATTCATAGATTGAGGCACATGGCAATTGAAGATATTCAGGCATATTTTATGGCTAGAACAGGATTTTTCTGAGGAACCTCACTACAGACTTCCCCAAAAGCAGCTCCATATGGTTCGAGACACAAATTGCAACACATGGAAAAAAAACGTTTGGTCCTTAATCACTACTGTCCTCATCGTCATCGTCATCAGATACATCATTTAAAGACGATTTCGGCGACTGGCTGTAGGAGTCTGATCTAGCAGACTGACAAGCAGTCATCTCCCCGGTGGAAAGAAGATCATAGCAGAAGTCGCAAATTCGCACAGGCTTGGAGGACTGGCTGGGGAGGAGAAACCTCTTTTCCGAGCAGGGCCCACAGACAACAAAGCCGCACTTGCGACAGTGGTGACGCCGGTTGACGGGCGTGAATTTTGCTTTCTGGCAGCGCATGCACACCGTGGCTTCCGAGTCCGGTACCCAGACAGCTGCATGTTCATTGCTAGGAGTCTTCCCGCTTTTGGAAAGCAAATCGGAAACGCACTTGTTTATGTGGTTCATCCACTCGGACTTCTCCGTGGCGGTGGCAGCGTACACCGCGAAAGACTTGGTTGGCGTCTTGATAAGCCACCCGTTCCGTAAGTCTCCCTCATCCTGGATGGAATCGATAGTGACGTTTTCCAGCGGGATTATGTGCTGTTTGTTGTATTTCTTCTTCTGGATGACAATGTTACCGTAGACAAGAATGTCATTGAAGAGGAAGAACTGCCTCGCTTTGGGCTTCTTCCTACACAGCTTTGTCAGTACTCCCTCTCCGATCAGAACACGACCAGGAATAGTCAGGGGTTGACCGGCTGCTCCAAAGCAGTTTTCCACTATACTTATTCTTCTAGTATTTGCCTCGCTGTTTGCCAAGCGATCCACCATCTTTCACGAGTATCCTAAAATTAGGAAAAAAAAAAAAAAAAAAAGTTTGTTGTTAGAAGGGGACCGATTCAACAGCAGCCTTCCCCAAGGAAGGTACCAACCCCGCATTTCTTAAAATATCTCACAGAACCTGCTGGCTCAGAGGCACCGACTTGGGCTAGATTTAAATAAGTATTAACACCTAAGAATTTTTAGCAGCCGATTAGTCTTTTTTTTTTTTCGAAAGCAAAAATGTTCCATCCAGCTGACAGCTATCTTTATCACACAGCCGGCACCTACAGCTCTGCTCGAGAGCCTCTGGCAAGCGGCTGGGAGGGTTCCTCTCTAGTAAGGTTACTGCATCCCCCTTCAACGCTCATATTTCTCTGTATATCCTCCTGCACCTGCTCTCTGGATGGCAAAAGAAAGTTATCATCCATCACTCCAAGTTCTAATACTGACAGAAATATCAATTTAACTGAGCAGCTCGGAGACCCACGTTAACACGACAAACAAAAGTTATCTAATTGACATTCACACAGGAAATCACCATACCCAAACTCAGTATTGCTCATTATTCAGTACGTATACCTTCAATCACAGGCCAAAACCATGAACTAGAAACATTTTGTACAGGCCACAGCTTGCACACACACACACCCCCCGCCTGCTTCGGTGGCAAACTGTGGAGCCAGGAGCAGGGAGAGAGCCGTGGCTGGTGGCCCATCGCCTGCCTTCTTTTGGCAGGGGCCCCACAGTCCCTCCCTCCCTCCTTCCTAGAGCCACATCTGCATCCATCACCATCAGGCAAAGTACACAGGCAGCCCGGCGCAGAGGACACGTCACACTGCTCCTAACTGCTCCCCAGAAAGATTAAATGAACCGCATTAAATGGCTGACTTGCTGGAGAGCACCAGTTCTGGGCTCCCCAGTTCCAGAAGGACAGGGAACTGCTGGAGAGGGGACAGCAGAGGGCTACAAAGATGGTTAGGGGCCTGGAGCATCTCTCTGATGAGGAGAGGCTGAGGGACTTGGGTCTTCTTAGTCTGGAGAAGAGAAGGCTGAGGGGGGATCTGATCAATGCTTATAAATACTTAAAGGGAGGGTGTCAAGAGGATGGGGCCGGTCTTCTTTGAGTGGTGCCCAGGGATAGGACAAGAGGAAATGGGCACAAACTTGAACATAAGAAGCTCCACCTAAACATGAGGAGGAACTTCTTCACTTGAGGGTGGAAGAGCCCTGAAAGAGGCTGCCCACGGAAGTGTTGGAGTCTCCTTCTCTGGAGACATTCAAAACCCAGCTGGAGGTGTTCCTGTGCAACCTGCTCAGGGTGGCTTTGGCCCCCTGCTTTGGCAGGGGGGTTGGACTAGACGATCTCCAGAGGTCCCTTCAACCCCATGGGATTCTGTGAAAGTTTAGGCAAGAAGGCTTTGTGTCTCAGGAACGTATGTTGCAATTACAGATTAAAGCCGCCCCTCAGCCCTCCCTAAGTAGCAAATAAGATTTTCTCTTGTAAGAGTAAGTTTCCTAAGGCATCCAACGGGGAACTGAAACTAAGAAGTCGCTATACTGATTCATACCTTGGCAAGCCACTCTTCAGCCCGTCTTTTACCCTAGAGCTTCCCGGGCAGAAGCCAGGCAGAGGGAACTCCTGCCAGTCTGATCCAGATCTGCTCCCCGCGAGCTCCTCCTGAGCACAGCCATGAACCCGAACCCTGTGCTTGATGGAGAGGTGAGTACTAAGGGCAGACCTGTCTCGCAGCAGGCAGAAGATGGCTCTCCTGTGCCTGCCTTTCCAGCCACCGCAGGGCTGACACTCACGACACCCTTTGGTACAACCACTGCTTTGAACAAGCCTGAGGGAGAGCAAACACTCCAGTGCCTATTACCTGCATTTCCCAACACGATCCCAGTTTGGGAAGTCACCTACACTCACCTATCTTCTCTTGCAGATCTACGCTGCCTGCCACCAATCCAGCATCAGCCTATAACCAAGACGAAACTGGGCTGAAACAAGGCTCAAACTCACACGCTCGGCCATAACCTGGACCAGTCCATCTTCCTCCTACAAATCAAACTTCCGATACTGCCTTATAAAATAGGGATGAAACTTCTGGATGGAAATTTGGTGGCAGAAGAACCTCACATCAGGCCTCATCTAAGTAAGCGTGTTACTTGTGATTACACAAATCCACGTGCTCAATGTTAAGTGTGATTAAAAAATAACTTATAAGTTACTGCTTTGAGAGCTTAATTGGTTTCACACTAAAATAGTTTGACAAGCTGGCTTGCTCAGATATAACTAAACTGACTTTTTTTTTTAAGCTCTGCACATGACATTATCTTTTATCAGAAGTCTGACACTGAAGACAGAAGAGTCTATTAAAGATATTACTCAGCACTACTTTGGCATTTTCTTTATGTGCCTTACAGCATTAATTACAATACATGAGTATCATGTTAACCAGTTTTACGGTTAGTGGAATGACAAAGCCACCAAATCTGAAATTATTTTGATCTGCAGAAGGTCAAGACAAACTGCCTTATAAAAAGGGTTCAAGAGATTTAATTGTGCTGCATCAAGGCACACAAGCGAGTACACCTATGCTATTTCTACCAGGTGCCAATCAAAAAAAAAAAAAAAAGGCTGACCTTCTCCATTACCCTCTCCAGCGGCTCCCCATTTCATCAGTTAGAAAGTATTTTCTTAACAGCAAGCTTAAGGCATCTTTGCTGCAAAACAAAGTTTTCTTTTTGTTCTTCAATCAGAATAGCCATCACTACCTTCTTCATTAAGCTGAGAGAAGACTGGTAGTTCAAGTGGGGAAAAAAAAAAAACAACAACCCCCCCTGTTATTTCCATCTCCTTCATCAGCCCTGCTTTTTTGAACCATTAGTCTTGTCAAGGTTCTCAAAGCTTTGTGGGCATTTCTTTGAGGGAATGATGGACAAATGGACACTGTACTAAATCCCTAAATCCTTCTGCAATACCAAACTCAGGGCGATACAGTTCTGCTCTGTTTCCTTCTGTGGCAATACCAATTTGTGATCCTCGCCCCGCTCCCTGCTTCCTCGTGCCATTCAAATAAGCTTCACAGTGAGTTAGATCAGGGCCAATCCAAGTTGAGAACAAACCGGAAAGTTTTCGGGCTCAGGCTGGCAGGACAGCTGCAGTGGAGGGAGAGGATGGAGGGATGGGGAGGGAAGTGCTCGGACAATGCCTTCCATAGAAAGTACACTGGCTTAAACTGATGAGTAAACAGAAGTACTACCGTATTTTTTTTTCCTCCTAGAGAACAGCAGATTACATTAATATGATTCTTTTTTTTTCCTGATGCTATGAATATGCATATCCGAAGTATACCTTTCAACAGACATCTTATTTCTTTCAAGCATTCAGGACACACTATACCCTCCCTTTACATGTTTTATTCAGCATTAAGATCTAGCCACTCCCCGTCCCCCCCCCCCCTTTTTTTTTAAATATATACCTTCCAACTACCTCCTACCCCATGGCAAGGAGTCCCAACACTGGCACTCGGGAGGGAGTTTTTCAGGCAAGTGACTGGCTTCACTTCCACTATAGCCTTGTCTAATGGAGAGATGCCATCCCACAGAAAATAGTTGGGACAAGCCAACAGCATCTACCAACGAGAAAGTACTAAGGAGGGAATGCAAAAGATAAAACCAGGAACTTTTGGTGTGCATCTGCTGTAGTCCTAGGCTCAAAGATCAAATTCAGGTGTCTGACCCCAAAGAGCAGGATTTGGAATGATGGTTAATTGCCATTAACTGCCATAACCATTCCTACCTAACAACGTACTAGCAATAAACAGCCTTCGCAAGTGCCCAAGCTGAGCCAACAGCTGCTTCAGAGTTAGAAAGCAAGGAGTCAGTCACAGGGTCAATGTAAAGTTATCCAGTAATCCCGTGTTCCCTGTGAAGTGGGGAAGGAAGCCTGTCAGCAGAGTGCAAAGGGCACAGACCAGAAGAATACACTTTTCTGTGGGTGCAAATCAACACGTCCTACTTTTAAACTTACACTTTGATACGAATTATCTGCAAATTACAGCAAGTTAATGGCTTTTGCTACTCCACAAGAGGGACACCCCCCCCCCCCCCCCCCAAAAAAAAAAAAACAAACCAAAAACCCTCCACAATCATACTGATGAGCTCCAGTGAAGCAAGCTCTTGGTGTGAAGTTCCAGTGACCTGTAGGAAGCACTCCCTGCTCCGCAGCTCCAGCCCAGGCTCTCTGCGCTCCCTGCCAATACGCAGCCAACTCGGATCAAGGTCACCACCAAAGCTTTCAAAATACAAGTCACTGGGAGAAGAAAACGGGGGGAGAAAAGGCTAAAGGTTTTAATTAACTGTTCTCTAGGACAACCTAAGAGAAAACAACTCTTAACCAAGATCATTTAATAATCAGCATGGCTTGAAACCAAGACACATGACTCCAGAACTTGTGCCGAAGACTGTACTTTCAGCTTGTTGTGAAAATAATCACTTTCTGGACTTAAAGCAAGAATCCAGGGCAAGTTAAGGACTATTAAGAGAGACAAGATAATCCCATCTCTTCTAGAGTGAAACTTCTGTCTATAATGTTCAAAAAATTCTTGCCCACCAGCCTCAATTAAGGTCATAAAAGCCACAGATTACTGATGGATTATTCCACCTTTCCACGGCATGAATTTTGTCTTCCCACACTAATAGATTAGACTTTTTAAAATAAGCACTCCCACATTTTTCTCATAAGGTTTTAGAGAACTAAAAATTAAAAATCCATCTAATGCTCATTCACCTTCACTAGCCTTTTCTGAGAAAGGAAAGAATTTCAGAAACGGGTGAGAAACTACCTGGAAAGTATCACTATTACAAATAATAATGAAACATGGATAAAATAGACTAGGAATACAAGAGAGAAGCCACCTCTAAGTCACAGGAGCTAAAGTTAGGACAAGAAGTGCACCTCCTTCTCATGAGCACACAAACCAAGGAGCCGCTAAATTAAAATATTGTCCAGACACATAAAGGAACTTTTAACCCCAAGATGTCCCAGTTTAAAAGCTATGCAAGGTTACCAATTACCAGTCTTTTAAAATTACAACAGTCTTTTCTTAAAGCATATTCAGATAGATTGCCAAAGATAATAGATGATACCCTGAAACTGGGTGGCAACATCCTGCTCTCTGCCAGCTAAAAATCTTCTGAGGTTTCCCCTGTTGGCCACTATAAGCAGCAGATACTGGATTGCTATCCTCAAGATGAAGATCTCAAGACCTGATCAAACCTAGCAATTCCCAAGTAATGGCAAATTGCTGAAAACATGTTCCAAATCTTCCCCAAAGCAAGTGAGGAATAAACCAGAACCGTGGGCTTCAAAATGACAGGCTAGACAGCTCCACTTAAGGGGAGTGTGGGAGCATCTTATACTCTGTCTCAGTTTATGGATGCTGTGAAGTCAAAAACCTCAAACCTACTGTTCAAACTTATCACATTTCATTCCAGTTTCACACTTTTTGCATACAAACTCCTGAAGGTCCACCATGCCCTTACGCAAGGAGGACTCTCTCTAAGGTCCATCACATCACATCCCTTTTCTGCGTCCAGACTGCAGTGAACTACTGGCTGCTAGTCAAAATACCGCAAAAATAAACGGATCACCTTGTAAGAAAAATCAGCTACATAGAGCTGCACCATGAGCAGGGTTTAGCAGCCTTTCCCAATAAATATATCTCAACTCTCAAAATGCTGCAATACCTTCAGTTTGTCCTCCACCTCGCATACATGCTCTCAGGAAGCCCTTTTCCTGATGAAGATGCTGGGCAAAGGCTTTTATCTCCATAGCGTAATATGCTATATAAAGGTGACAAAATATTTCATGACACAGAAAGCCCCAACTCCTCTACCATATGCAGAACTGTCTTTGACACCAAGTTACTTCTACTTTTACTCACAAGAAGCTTCTACAGAAATAACAATTCTGTTATCAAGATATCAAGATCTTGCTCCCCCTATTTCACTCCAGTTTTACATTTGTATCCTGGTGACAAGAACAGTCATCTTCAAAGTGAGCAAACATAGATATTCCTGGAACCTCTGAAGAACTAACAAGTTACCCACTTACCTAAAACATAACCCCTGTTGAGGAAGTCACCTGTTTACTACCGTTATTAACATTCTGGACTGCTGTAGCAGGAAAATAGTTCTGTCAGGGTTGCTATGCACTGACAAGTCACTCCCCACGTAATTGTTTCTTTCTGCCACTGTATCCTGGTGACCAAACGGATGATCTCCCAGGACCCAATGCTTCTACAGGTCTTATTTAAAAACAGGAGAATGTTTGGTTTATATGCCAGCTCTGCTCTTGATAGAGACCAGGCTAAACTGCACTGAAGAAGAGCTGCAGCTGAAGACAGACATAAGGAGTCAACTAGGAAGAAAGCATCCCTGACTGACATAGCTACACCTAATTCACCACTACCAGAAAAGTCTCCTGCTACTACAACAGCACTGCAGCAGATGGCCTGATCGCCACAGAGCAGAACCATAGATAACACAAAGGAGCCGAGGGGGAGAAAGGACATGAAAAAAAAAAGCTATTATGGCACAGTGACACAGCCTGCACACAGCTCAGCACAAAAATATCTCCTCACCCCAGCTCCATGAGTCCCGCTGTCACAACTGCAGGATAGGCACAAAAGGCAAGCAGCAGAGGGACACAACCCGAATTCCCAAGTTTCTTCAGCAATACAGCAGCACTGGCAGTGCTCCATTGCCTTCTGGCCCGGGCAAGAACAAGTCTTGTCCAATAACCAGTCCATGCTAACAAGCATTAATTAATAAGCATCCAATTTTTAGCATTGTTTTTCTTCAATGCTCCTTTAAGGGAGGAAAACACTCCTGGCCTTGCCATAATTGCCAGTTTATTTATCATCATCGTTACAATTAGCAATTAAGCTGTTAACAGTTACATTTAACACATTGCATTAATACAAACCAGGCAGTCTAGATTTCTCAGAGCCGTGGTATCAAGATGCAGGCAGCTCATCTATTACTACTTACGTCCAGAGTTAAGGTGACGGCTTTAAAGTTAAAAAGCAAAAGGTGTAGTTAAGCTGTTGGAAGAAGTACAAGAGCTCAAAACTAACAACACAGAGGCCCATCCAGTCCTAAAGCAGCAGCAGATCCTGGATGTATCCAAGCCAGATTCAGTAACACAAGTCCAATTAAAAAAAAAAAAAAGGTCTTTAATCACAGTATCTGATCACAGCATTAGAACGGATGAAATGAGATCCACGTATTGTTGCAGCGAAGCACGTGTAGAGGACAGAAAAGACTAGGAAATGGAGGAAAACCAAAGGAACAGAATAAAGAAAAAGAAAGGTAGAAAAAGCAGATCTAAATGAAAGCACATTATACCTTGCCACCCAATAAACTTCTAATTATCTAGCTGTCGAACAGAGCCCTTGTTCTTGCACCTGCATTTCCACTCACAGACAACACCAGCAACTCTGTTCCACCATGTACATTCAAAGTAGCCCATTTTCCTTCTTGCCCAAGGGTAACATGTTTCATAATAAAAGTTTCTAAACAGAAACTTTTTTGTTCTGTTTAGAGTCACTTAATAAAAGGCAAATGTTAAAGGTTTTACGTGTCTGACTCCACAACTTGCAGGCTCTGAATTAAATAGAGATTTCAAGTAGAACTGAGTCTTGTTTTATGATGCTTAATCACACAAGTGAAACATACGTGAAAGGCACAGAAGATCAATAAAATTTTTACAAGAGAGAAACAAGTAAACTGTAAACCTAAGATGGACAAGTACTATCTGCAGACCAGATATCTCATTTGTGTTAAACAACTGGTTTGTAAGATGACTCATCTTTTGGATCAACAGAGGAAAACAACACACTCCCCTTAAAAAGAGTTCATCAGGCAGAATCACTCATTTAGTAGTTACATTGGTTGGTTTTTTTTTTTAGTAATAGGTTTCAAATAGTTGTTATACATTATATTATCACACCAGACTCATTCAGCTTTCCTCTTGTACTTTCCCTATGCAAGGAAGATGCGCTCATTTCACTTACAATTGAATAAACACAAACAATTAAGTTATCCAGAACCCTCATACATCCCTGTGATTTAAAACTCTGTCTGAAATGGTATTATCGCTACTTTTTGTGGACAAACTTTCAGCTATGAAGGCATCTCAGTACTGTAATACAGTACACTAATCTCTATTACTATTAGATGTATTGCTCTTAAGAGCAACACTTGACTCTCTGCACCAGTGCCAAGTAAAACACAGTGTAAATTTCTGAAGTGCAACCTGTTTAAAGAAACTTATCAATGCCCAATGCTTTGAGTTTTAGTGTGCAAAATTGCTGAACTAAACACATGCACAGCAGATATTCTAACTTTCTGACGCAGGTCAGAAACCAGCATAAATTTTAAATCTTGCTTTGGCCTCACTAGTTCCTTCTCCTCCTACAGACCTCCTTCTGTATGTATTCCTTCAACACATACAGAGGAGGAGGACACCGCTTGTCCTGAGCGTCTCACTGTGTCCTCTTCGCTGGCAAAATTAAGCTTTCTATGCACTTAGATGCGATTAGTTGTAATCAAAATCCAAGCGTTTGTGCACAAGTCAGCACCACCTGTCAAAGGACCATAAAGAGCCAAGAGCTGGATTAAAGATGATATAGGAATGCCAGCAAGAGGTATTTAATTAAACTTCATTTCTCCCATCCAGTATGTAGAATAAAATATTGAGGAAAATGAAGTTTTAAGTATCCATTAATCCATTTATGAATTCATTAATATTTCGTTCTATGTTTTACAGTTACTCCTCTTTTTTTTGTAATATTCCATTATTCGCCAGTTGCTTTTTATGAAACAGTAAAAAGAACAATTTGACCATAAAGTTAAGTGAAACTAAAAGAAATTTTACCCCCAAAATACTACATTGATAGAAGATACGTGTATGACAAACGCTTTCTAAAGGTCTTTATCACTGCTAAGAGCTGACACGACAGTAGCAACTAAATGCCTGTACTGTGCTTAAAGAGAAATACAGCCTTCTAACAAGCAGTTCTCTAATAATTCTCTTCACAAAAGTAATCCCAAAACTGTTGTATTTAACAAACTGTCTTGCTGTTGCTACTGTAACCAGCTGCTAAGGATGCAGAGGATAATCCTGATGGTATCTGAAAGACAGAGGAGTATCAAGAATGACAAAAAGCTACACTACGATACTGCAAAGAAACAAGAAGGACCAAGAGATTAAAGAGACTGTATCAAGGTAGGGATGACAGCAGGAAAGGAAGCAATAAGGTCCCTCTTAACTTCTTCAGAGCCTTCTTCTGGACAGTCTTTATCAGACTCAATTTTGAATCAATTTTGACTAATCTGGTTAATGGCTGCAGCATTCAGAAAGGTATCAGTAGCGGGACAGAAACTTTGACTTGATTTACAGACAAATAAAAAAATATTACCTTTTCCTTAAAGCAATTTATGCTGTTGCCTCTTTGCACTATTTTTCACACCCTTACTAATTATTGGCATTTATTAAAATCAAAAAAGCAGCAAGAGAAAACACCAGAAAAGGATGGTGGCAGTAACAAGACTGCTTCAGATTACTTGCTTTAAAGAAGCAAAGAGGTTTGTGACGTTTTTCATCCAAACACTGTAGAGAAAACATGGTGTAAGCATCAATCAATACTGCACTGGCAGGAAAATAGACCAGATGACGCTGTGGACCTCTCCCAAGCCTCATTTCTGTGATTCTCGGTGTAATGTTTTCGACATGAATGCGATCTCTTTATTTTTTTTCTTCCCCACTGTGAAGACACGGCTTCCTGCATTGCGCAAGCCTGTGGAGCAATGGCTGTGATGTGTGGAAACACGGATGAGCTAACTCACTCCCTTACTGGTGTATCCAGTACCAGCCAGCAGTCTTAACCTTTCCTTTGTCTCAACCTGTTGGCTGATGTTCTGGCATCGGCCACAGAGTCGCAGAAACCATGCTGGAAACACATTAAAAGCAACCACATAACTTTATACTGTGCAAACTGTGAATACTCTGCCTTGACAGCATTTTAGAAATCTTTAGATTATTTCCTCAGTCTGGCATTTAGTCATGTCCAAAAAAAAAAAATTCAAGAAAGCAATTGCATTTATCTAGTCAGATGTCACCATAAACCTGTAATTACCATAATAACCCAGACAGATCTGTTTGGGTTTTGTTTTTAAACTGCTGCAAACGACTGTCACAAGCCTAGTCCCACTAAAACTCTTCTGGAAGGTACAACAGAAATCCCTATTTTAACAGCCTAACATCTTAGTTTAGTAATTCTTCCAATACATTACAGTTAATTTCAGTATACTCTGATTTCCGACTTACAGGGAAGGATTACCATTTCACTTTAATTGACCAGTTGTGTAAGAACTGCTCATAGAATGTAAATGATTCTAAATGAAGAACAACAACAATAAAAAACTTTATTATCAAACCTGCACAGCACGAGTATTACTCTTCAAATTCTCAATAGCCAGTATCCAACTGAGCAAGGAATGCCTAGAAAGGCCGATGCCATTTTGAGGATGGAGAACACTTCCAGGCAGATCTTTCAAGATGTATGACCTTACATTCCCCCAACCCACTCAGAAGCTAGTTTGGGTAGAGAAAGCTATTTTTAGCAAAAGATGACCTCTTTTGCCAAGCAGCATATGTATTAGCACAGCAAGAGCAGAGCTACCCAGGCTGCTCTGCTGAACAGGTCACACACCGCCTGAGCTGCTGTAGGCAGGCAAACCCACCCAAGTCCTGCACGTTAGCTTCTCACGAGGTTTGGTATTTAACACAATAAGCCTCAGCCGGAAAGAGAACACCAATTTGACCTGCTTGTAAACAGAAAGACTAGCTCCCGTGTCCCAATAAATAATCATAGAGGAGACCCGAGGAAAATAAAAGGCACGCGGAAGCGGGCTGCCCCACCAAACGAGTTTGGCCAGTTCGCAGCCCGCCCTGCATGAAGGGTGAGAGAAGCCACCTTGGCCATAACGCCACGCCACGTGCCGTCATGCTACCACCCCTGCTCCAAGCAAGAAACATGGGGCACCCATTAGAGAGACACAGAAATCCAGAAGAGCCAAGTCCCAAAGCTGTTCCTACTACCTTCTCCCACTTGGCAGTAACAGAAATAGGAAAGACGGAAACCCAAACAGTACCACAGGGAAGCACGCGATCAGGAGAGCCTCAATCCACTCCCAGAGCAACTAGAAATGGTCATGTATCCCTTCTGTCCCCAGCTTCCCTGGCAGAAGTCCCTGAATGCCTCTTAGGGGAGAAGAGACCTCACTGCACAAGGCCAGGAGCGATGTTCTTGTAAGAGATCCAGCTTTTTAATGAAATCAGCTGCTTATTACCACCGTCAAGCTTCTATTTATAATAAACCATGGTAGCTGATATTGTTTTTGTCTCCTGGCATGATAGAAACGGAGCTGCTGCTGGAAAGAAATGCGCAGTTCTCCATCCCCCACCTGGCAGTCAAGGGTTGGAGCAACAACAAGAGCAACTTCCTAAACTCATTTCATCTCCGCATCCTTATCCGTCTGCGCTCACCAAGTACGGGTACAGGCTTACCCAGCTCTGAACAGCACTTGTGAAACAAAAAACCACTGCCATTTAAACAAGGAAATTCTTAATGCCTTTCAAGATGTGAAAGAGGAGGTAGTCAGCACATCCATGTGGAAACCAGGTAAAGGCTAGAACTAAAGCAATCTTAAAAAAAGAAAAAAACACACCAAAGAAAACAAAACAGCACAAAAACACCAAGAAAACCCCAAACCCCACAGCACTCAGCCACAATTTGCCACCTGAAAGCTTGAGTGCAAACAGAAGCCAACAGACAGGCCTGACCCACCATGAACTGCGTTTCTAATTTGGCATCAAACTCACGCACAGAAAGCAAGATCCAGGCAGCTATGAGCATATCAAATATTTGCAGCTGTAAGAACACTGAAATGGGTGTACGTAAAAAGGATGAGGTTTTGTATGTTCACATATAAAATGTGCGTGTATATATATATATAAAAACTGTATATTTATAAACTATATAACACAAATGTGCCTTTTTAAATTAACCAACAAACAATTAATTGAAAAAAGCCCAAAATTCAGATGAAAATCTTTGCTGTCATGGGCAAATACCCTATTATTTTGACTTGGCACTTGCACGTATTTAGGAGCAGCAGTGGTTAGCTTAGCCTCTGGTGTTAGCAGACTGCCTTTTTCAGCTTAACCAAAGCACTGGGAACACACACCAGAATACAGTTTCAAAACCAGCTCCCACAGATCTTGAGCCCAAAAAAGTTCAAGCTCCTCCCAGAGTTCTCTACAGCTCTGAGGAGATAAAAGCCGTCAGAAGAACAGCAGACAACACACCAAGACCTTAGAAAGGCACCCGAAGGGTCAGGGGCAGAGGACAGGAGCCTGGGATGCTCCAGCAGACACAAACCCCACATGCTGCACCACTGCCGAAAGGACCACTCGACCAGGCTGCAATACCAAACACTGGGAGAGGTTTTTCTGTTTACAATTCAGTGTTTCCCTACTCCAATTGTTTAACTGTTTGAAGAGTCTCTCCCGGCAAATGTTATTTCCCAGTTTGGCAGCAGTGACTTACCCCTCCCTTCCAGGCTGCCTGGACAGGCGCCGCTGTGCTCTCCCCATCCCAGGCGAAGGAAGGGCTTAACCGATGACAGCCTGGGGTATCCATCTGGACATCTGGGCCAGCAAATAACTTGACATATATAAATACTACTACACTTAACATTAAATGCACATTGGGTGAGGGACCAAAAAAAAAAAAAAACCTAAAAAAAAAAATTAACCAAAAAGGATCTGACCAATTTCAGAGCAAGCCAGATCCTGTCTTAAGTTTTACAAACCCCGCACAGCCAAGAGAGTCCACAGCATCAACAAACCTTTTAAATCTTGAAATAGACAGACTTATTTAAATTCTTTTGGGAAGGGGACACATCACGAGTCTAGAGTAAACGGATCAGATACAGGTGTTCTACAAGAAGCATGGCTAAATCCATCTTGCAAGCAGCTCTCCAAAAACAGGTTGGTTGTGTGGCTTGTTGTTGTTATGGATTAGTGTATTTAGAGCACACATGGAAGCAAGTTGCTAACAGTGAGGTAGACTATCTGTCAGTCAACATGAAAAAGAGGATTTGGTCCTCAGTGACTGAAATAAGTAGTATTTGCCTGCATGCTTCTTTGCAGCATCTTTAACCTACTAGTAGAGAACATTTACAGAAGGATTTCCGATGTGTATCCCATGCACAAGTGTACGCTAAAAATAGCGCCTCCTAGATTTCAGAGCACCTGCATGTTTTAGCATTTGAGAGCTACCAGAACATCTGCATGTTCAAACGAGCTTCCTCAAGTTAACACAATTTTATTTTCCCTTTCTTCATGAGTGCACACCTATGACACACCTGACTTTGATCACTGGCTCATGTCTTTTTAAAATGCACAGGTACTTAAAACAGCCAGTGTACAGAAAAAAAAAGAGCTTTCTGTTTTAAGTTTTCTTTAGTTTATTACCATTAGGAGAGAAGCCACTGAATTTTACTAACAGGCCAAAAGGGACTAGACTACGGGTAATTGATTACAGCATGACAAAGCTACAGAGAGTTACCAAGTAGTCAAAGCTATGCAAGAGCCATTAACTTCCTACAAATTACTGCAACACAAAAGGACTTTTGCTTTTAGCCAGACATGTTTTTTAAACAGGGCAAAGTTTTCCCATGCAGTCTCACAATTTACAAGCACAGCAGCCTAACCACATCATCACGATTTCATTTTGTATGATATCAATATTCATTATTTACACATTGCACGTGTCCTTCGAAATCAGATATCCAGTTATAGCAAAAAAAGCTGCACGATAAAGAGGTTTCTTTTACCAGCTCAGTAATTCCAAGTATTTCCACTGAACTAAACAAGACACAAGCCAAGTAACAACATTCAAACTCTTCCTCTGACCAGGTGCAACCACCTCAACTTTCTGCTCCTCTTGACCCAAGTTAAAAAAATTTCTATTTTAGGGGGCAACCCTAATAGTATATTATGCTGTAGAAATACTTTCAGGAGGCCAGGCAGCTCAGGGTCAGAGAAAGCACTTGCTGCAGCACATTTCCAGTATTATAGTAGAAAACCAGAATATTTAGACATACTTAGTTCCTTAAAATTCTTAACTCCTTGAAAAAACAAACCAAAACAAAACAAAACAAGAGGAAGCCAAACAATTTCTACCACTAGTTCACAACCAAGAACAGACCAAGTGCAAGTATGGCTGGCTACAGGGAATCTTCTTCCTACCGTTTAAACCTCCCGAAAGAAATTGCTCAAATTAGTACCAAAAAACAGCTCAAGCCCCTGTAACCATGCAGACAGGGCCATCATCAGGCTGCAAACCACCAGCCCAGCAGAAACCAGGGGTTTGCAGGCAGCTGAAACACATCTTGGGGCTTGGAATCCACATTTTGTGATTTTCAGGAAGCTTGACAACACCAAGGGCTGCGATCATGGACCTGTCCCTGTCGCCTCCCAGCAATATTTAAAATACATAAGGCAAGCATTGAATTGCTCTTTCTTAACCAAGGGACATAAGCCCTTTTCTATACTGAACGATGCTACCTGGTGACATATGGGTGGACAGAGAAGGTCTAGAAAACCGAAATCTGACAGCTATTGACCAAAGCCAAAAGGAAAGCTTTAACAATGATACTCTAAACAGAATTTGCCAGTCTTCGATGTCACTGGCTTTTCAGCCATAACCTGTGTGTTAAAAGGGTGTCTGTGCTGCTAACCTAGATCAGAACTGGGGGAGGTGTTAAAAAAAAGAAAAACAACAAAAAAACCAAGAAAAAACAACTCACTGTCACACACGGCTTTCAGAACAGAACTACATTGAAAAATCAGTTTCAGAAGTTTTACATTACCAAGTATTGACAGCTAAGTCAGGAGATATTTAAGGAAAAAATAATAATAGAAAAAAAAAAAAAAAGAGTAATTTCCTGAAAGAACCCCATAATCACAGCAGCTTACTGTAGGTGGCCTTCCTGGGAAATGCACTCACTGGCCTTTTTCCCTTTTTACTGCTTGTCAAATGTGTTTGATGCATTTTAAAGTTATACGGAAAGCACTTGGAGTACAGACATTAGAGCACTCAGCACAGCCCAGTCCTCCGAGTGCAATAAACAGCGTCCAGGATACCGCAGGGGCTCGTGGGCCACGTGATTCTCATCCAAACCGTTTTCCTTTGCTCTCGGGCCCCTGTTGCTGCAGCAAAGATGACACGGTCTAGAGGAATCTTTGAAAAGTGCACAAAGGCTTGCACCGAAGTTAACCTGCCCGGCTCACTGTTCCGAGAAAGATGCTATCTGACGACCTGAACGGCAGCGTGTACAGCACACTCTTTAATATTAATTTGCATTAACAAATTATGCGTACACTTCAGAATTACGGCATGTTCTTTGACATTTACATCTTTTCTTTTCACAGAAGGCATACTAAGTACTTAAGATCAAAACAGTTACCACTAGATGATGCTTCAGGTACAAGAGGTACCTGGTGAAAGCTAAGGATGCTGATAGAAAGATACAGCACTGTCTCGCAACCCCCTGTATCTGTTTGAATCAGTAGAGCTTCTCAAGAGATTACATCTTAACACAGTAACTCACTGGTTGCATGTCCTCTTATTACATTCAGGCAGGGGAGGGCAGGGGGAACGTAGGGACAACACGCCTGTATTTGAAATCCTTAACTTTCAATATTTTTTTTTTTCTTCTTTTACACTTACACAAAATGCCAAAATCTTGCTATATTACATACAGAACATGGTTGACACTATTCTATTGTAAAACCTAAGAATACAAAAAAAAATGATAGGAAAAAAAAAAAAGAAAGGTACTTTCTTCAAAATAAATTTTAAAATCTGTAAGTTATCCTTATTATTAGTTAGTTAAAAAAAAAAGCACCGTTACATCTAAGGCAGTAGCACTCCCACCTATTTACAAACTTCAGAAAACCAAATTAAACATACGAGTATATTTTTGACTAGGTAGTACTGAAGTGCCAGGCTAAAAAACATGAAGTGCTCTTCTGTTCAATAACACTTAGGCACAATAATATTTATTTTTATAAAAGGAGAATCTTTGTCCTACAACTCTCAGCCGAGCCACTTCTCATGCAAGCAGACTCATTTATTTCAACAGAGCTACTCGTGTGGCTCAGAATTTGCAGGACTCTACTTGCTAATGCAGTTGTCATCTCATCTTATAGCTTATGACAAGGCTAAAATAATCTTTAGTATGCTGAACATGTTCTACCACACCTATCTACAGAGTAGCTTTTCACCCCCCTCAACTGTAAAAGCAAGTCCTCTGCTATATCATGAAAACAAAATTTATTCTGCAACAGACAGCTTTGCATTTGCTACATAGTAGAAAAAGTTTTAAATATATAGTTCTACTTCAAAAGCCTATTTTTGCACCTTATTTATTCTGTTTTGGAACAACCCCAATTATCACGCTTCCACCAAATTACTCAATTAATCCTGGAAAGCAGCAAAATATGCAATACAAACATCACCTATCATTAAAAACAAAAAAGTCACAAAAATTAAAAGGAAAAATAAGCTTGACTATTAACTTGCAGCATTTTTAGTGACTTATCTTAACCAAAGAGGGCTAGAGGTGTTCAAGTGAAAGTTTGGAATGAGTCACAAACATACCTTTAGAACTTGAAGCAGTACAGAGCAAGATTTAATTTCTTCATACAAAAATCAAGAAGGTAACTACCTTTCTTGCCTACCAAGAAACTTATCCATCATTAATGTTGAGGTTTCTTTATTTGGCATTGCCTGCTAATAAATGGCCTTTAAGAACAAGAACTTGCACGCTGTTTGTTTGCTTGACCACCACTTCCAATATTTTAGCTAACAGACACTTTTTTGGAAAATTCTATCTGCAAGTATCAGAAACCTCAACTACATGCCCCCATCTACGTGCCACGCTTTGACCCTGAGCTTTCACTTGAACACCTTTAGCCCTCTTCGGTTAAGATAAGTCACTAAAAATGCTGCAAGAGCAAGAAAGCCAGGTGTCTGTACCCTGCCTTTATTGCCCTCCCTTGGCTCTTGGCAAGCAGGCGAGACGTACCAAGCTCCAACATATTATGCCTCACCTGAAACTGCAGTTCCATCTCTCTTTACCAGGCTGACTCAGGAGAGATGAAACCTTCCCGCATCCAGTAACCACAAGGGTGACACCTAGAAGTCACAGTGCTGTCTGAATATAACAACCATTTTACCAAAAGTAATTTTTGTAGAAAAAATGACGGGCTTCAGCATGTTACAGGTAGATCTTCTGTTCATCCAGTGACATATGTAATACTAGAGCTGAGTCTCAGCCCATAATTTAAAGGAAACAGAATGCAGCTCTTGCTAAATAATGATTTCATCACTGCATCTAACGAAAACTTGCTTCTAGGTGAAAAGACACTGCTCCGTTTCTTTTTAGATGACACGACAGAGGAAACTGATCCAGCTTCCCCAGCTCCAAAAGTTCTACTCACCGGTTTTCTTTTAGCATTTAAGGGATTTCCTCCGCGTGGGTGTCTCTGCAGGGCAAAACTCGTACACTCCAAAAGGCACACTGCCAATTTGCACTCAGAAGCAAGAATTCAGGACTCAGGCACACAACACTTCACTTTCACTGCTGTTTTCAACATAAGTAGCACAGCTCTCATACAACTGGGAAAATGTTATTTAACAAACTCGGCTGGCACACATGACATTTAACTACATAAGGATTGTTATTCATCCCTCGATTAGCCAACAGTATTTAGACGATACAGTTTAACAGCAAAACCACTGCCTTCTGAGCTAAAGGACGATTGATTCCTTTCCACATGTTGATGAGTGCATACAAAGAAAATCATCTGTAGCAGTTCAGCACTGGCTACACTGCCACCTTTAAGTACTTGCCATCTTTATATAGTTCCCTTATTTCAGCGAGCCATCCCCAAAGTAATTCAATATACAAGTCTTAGAACCCGAAAGCTGAGTAGTTAAGTTCTCTTTTTTTTTTTTTTTTCAGGAGGGAAACAGAAATGAGCAATGACAGTTCTGAAACCGATTCCTGCCTGGTGGGTTTGATTTTAGGCTCACTTTGCTGACTGTATTCACCTCGCTTGATGCCGGGCACCTCGCAGCCTGGGGTGACAACTCAGCACACCCCACAGCCGGGGTCGGGGGCTCCGCGGTGCTTTTGGAAGCGCTCCCACCCACTCACCCGAAATACAGGCAAAGGACTCGATCCTCTCCATCCCCAGGTTTCAGGGCAGGACGGCGGGGCGTTTCGGTGGTTGAGAACCTACTGCTTTGAGGCTTCGTGTCAAGACTTGCGCTCCCGCCACCGCTCTCACCCCAAGGCGGGCTGCTCCCCCCCGGCTCGCCCCTCGCCCCCCACCAGCCCCTT
>QJSC01026628.1:2489797-2541047 GCA_003697955.1 Calidris pygmaea | reverse complement strand
AAAAAAACAACCCAGCACCTTATGTTCGCAGCGCACCACGCGCGGTTCCACTGCTTTCTTATATATATAATTATATTTTTTTTTTACCACAGCAGCAACACTTTTTCAGGCGACTCGCTCCGAAAACGACAAGGCGGGGGGTGGGGGGGGGTGGTTTAAAGCCGCCAAACGAGCGAAGCCCCCGCGGCGAGCGAAGGCTGCGGGGCGGCAGGGCCCGCCGGGGAAGGAAGCGCCCTCCGCCCCGTCCCGGTCACGAGTGGGGGAGTTTCGGGCACTTATGTAACCCCCCGGGACCGGGGCCGTTGTTGTTTTTTCCCCCCCCTCTCCTCCCTCCTCGTTTCGGAGGCTCCGCAACTCCCTCAGCGCCCTGGGACAAGCCAGCGCCCGCCCGCCGCCATCTCCCCTCTCCTCCCCAAGCCCTTCCCGCCCCGCCGCCTGCCTTCCCGGCGGGAAGCCGCACCGTCCCAGCCCCACCGCCGCCCGCCGGGAGAGCTCCTTCCCCGCCAGGCAGCCCCTGGCTCCCAACATGGCCGCGGAGAAGCGGCCGGAGCCCCGTCAGGGAAAGGCTCACGCCGGGAAAGTTTCCCTCGACCCTCTCCGACCGGCCCCGGCGACCGAACACCCCCCACCCACCCCGTCCCCGGCTTCCCTGCCGAGGAGGACGGCAGGACCCGCGCTTCTCACCCGGCGTCGCTCCGCTCCGGCTGCCGCCGCCAGCCCCGCCGCCCTCTCCCCGCTCGGCCGCGGTCATGCACCCCGCCGGCGGGGGACGGGCTCCGGGACACCGCCCGCGCGGGGCGGGGCCGCCGCCATCTTGGGAGGAGCCGCGGGGCGGGAAGGGCTGAGGCGGCGCCGCCGTCCCCTCCGCGGCGGGCGCTTTGGCCGGGCCCTGGGGAGCCGCCCTGCGTGGGCCCGGCGCTTCTCAGCCCACGAGTGGCACCTTGTGGAAGAGGGATTCTCAGGATACGGGAGCGTTACCTCAGGTTTTCTTATAAAACCCCCACGTTTCCATTCTGTGCGCGCCGTCCCGGGCCCGTGTTTTACGTCCATGGCTCCAGGCACGCTCTCCCAGAAGTAAATAAAGATGGTCGTGTTTTTCATTGCCTCTCTCTTCATAAGCCTTTTGTAATCCGTGGAAGGGAGCTATTAATGTGTTTTAGTTTGAGGAGTTGCCAGTCAGCTTGGAGAAGCCACGGCGGGTCTGCTAATAGGCCTCCCACTGGAAACACCACAGAAGGAGCCCCAGTTGTGGGCTTCAAGAAGGACAGGGAACTGCTGGAGAGGGGACAGCAGAGGGCTACCTAGATGATGAGGGGCCTAGAACATCTCTCCTATGAAGAAAGGCTGAGGGACTTGGGTCTTTTTAGTCTGGAGAAGAGAAGGCTGAGGGGGGATCTGATCAATGCTTATAAATACTGAAAGGGAGGGTGTCACGAGGATGGGGCTGGTCTTTTTTCAGTGGTGCCCAGGGATAGGACAAGAGGAAATGGGCACAAACTTGAACATAAGAAGCTCCACCTAAACATGAAGAGGAACTTCTTGACTTTGAGGGTGGCAGAGCCCTGGCAGAGGCTGCCCAGGGAGGTGGTGGAGTCTCCTTCTCCAAAACCCACCTGGACACGTTCCTGTGCAACCTGCTCTGGGTGGACCTGCTTTGGCAGGGGGGTCGGACAAGATGATCTCCAGAGGTCCTTTCCAACCCCATATCATTCTGTGATTCTCTGTATTGCTATTTTGAGAGTCTATGCATCGGGCCATCCATTGCAGTATTTTCCAAATCTAGCCCGTTAACCATCATTTCACTCACTCCCCCCAAGATTTCAGGAGGCTGATGGGTGCTAGCAGAGCAAGGGGGTAGTGGGGCTGCTCTGGGGAGCTGTGGGGCAGGAGGGAAGGGGACACAGCTTGCCCCATTCTGGCTGTAGCGCCATGCACTGCTCCGGTGCGAAAATCTGCATGCTGGAAATGGCCTGAGGGTTTTTGTTGAGTTTTTTTTAAAGAAAGTTTCACTTACATGCAATACAGCAGGGTTTCATTTTCCAAATTTCACATTATTGGGCAATAACGTGTGGCTGGCTTTTCTGGGGAAAAGAAATAGAGTAGTTAGGCGGTGGGGCTTTCCAGCGGTAACAGTGAACCCACTGAAGTCTCTGAATTTCTTCTGAATTTTTTTATCCCAGCTCAGACAGGGGCACAGACAGGCGAGAGCTGTGTCACCAAGTTCTTGGCAAACCCAACACAGCCAACTAAGCAGCCGACTGCAGCCAAAGATGAATCGCGGAAACTTGCTGTTAATCATTTCTTAACACCTTGGTTCTCTCTCCCACCGTGAGAGATGGACACGGGGAAAGGAGCAGGACATGGAGGGCCAAGCACACGTGTCCTCCTACCCTACTGCACAGCAGCCTGGCCATCTCCTCCTCCCCTCAAATCCACTCAGTGCTTAGCCCGAGCTGAATGCTTCCATAAGGGTTTATTTGAGGACAGAAATTAAGGACTGGGGCTCTCTTGTTTTTGCAACAGATGTCACTTCTGGAAGTGGGGCACATTCAAAAGCTTCTACGTGGGGGTGTGACAAGTGACATGGACAGCTGAAAGAGACGGTGCAAAGGAGTAATGAACAGGGCTAAGGAGAGAGTGACTGGTGATAGAGAGCAAGTCTCACACCGAGGCAAGAAACCCGTGGTGAGCTGCTTGGATTCTATGCAGAAGGCAAGCAATAGCTAGAAAAACAACCACGTGTGAAAAAGATTTTTTATTAATTCTTTTTCTTTCTCTAAACAATATTTTGGTAGCTTTTTAAGCCCAGATATAGACCCATATATGTTGCCTGTCAACAACAATTCTATTTTTTTACAGTGTCTCTACAAAATATGTGAGTTGTCTTTTTCACTGTTATCACTTCCTCACTTCTTTTTGGGATCTACAAAAATAGAAGGGAAAAAAGAAACCAACAAACAAACGTTCCATAATGCTCAAAAGAGACCACTCTGTTCTTGAAACTCAACAGCAGCCTTAAGTGGTGTTTGACGTCTGTTTAACTTTGTGCCCTGTCCCCAACAGTGACCACTAGTGGAGGCTTAAGAAAAACCAGTAAAAATAGAGCAGTTACACATTTATCTCATTAACTGAGCTTCTAATAAGTCATCTTTTTAGGGGGGAGGAAGGAATGTGGGCTTCATGTGATAGAGGTTGCAATTAATATGCTCTTTAGTAGACACTCCTTAATAGCTAATAATGAATCCCTAAATTTATCTAATTCCTTTTTCCACTTTCATAATGTGTCACTTTATTTACTTTTTGAAAATTCATTATTCAATGATTGGATGATTCGACTCATTATTTCAAAATAAATTTTAAAAATATATGATCTATAAAATATACATTACTAAAATTTTGCTGCCGTCCATTTCTGTTCATTCTATAGGATGCAGCGCCCCTAAGAGCGCAGTTTGTGTCCCGAAAATTAGCACACCCGTTTGCTAACCTTTGAGCAGTTGGTTCTTGGCAAACCCACCGCAGCCAACCAAGCAGCCGACTAGAGCCAAAGATGAACCGCGGAAACTCGCTGTTAATCATTTCTGCATTTCTCTAAACAGAACTCAGGTCAGTGAGCGTTTTTGCTTCAGTTGGGTCAACACGGGGTTAGAATTCTACTCTCGGCATAGGGAAAAAAAAATTGTTAGTAGCAAACAGACCACAGTCACAATGGAAACAGCTGAGCAAGAAATAAAGATTCTCACACCGTTTTTATGGAACTGCATTTAACACTTGTAAAATTGATATATTATGGTTGTTATTTTCCATATGACATTACTGAGAAGAGGCAGTCAAAAGAACATAATGGCTTTAAGCATTTCCCTTTAAAATAAAAATATGCAAATGTACGGGCTTTTTTTTTTTTTCTGGTGTGAAAAAGCACAACATTTGTCTGTCTCATGTATTACAAACAACATGCCCAGCAAAACGGGACCATCTGTAATTTTATATCCTTTTAAAATATTTTGTCAAGCTTACGTTAGTAACATGAATTTCTGGCTGTTAGATACCTTCCAAAAAACAATCGTTGCAAAGGTTTTGAGAGTTGCATTAAAATGACATACACTGTTCCATAATGCACTGATGTATTATTATGAGAGTTGGTAGCTGTACATGTACAGAAACTCAACCTGGGGACTCTAATTCAAGACAGCAGATTGATTTCCAACCTCTCTGGGTTAAAATTGCGTAAGTGTGTTCTACAAATTTAGCCCCAAGCTGTGAACTTGAATTCAGATGGTTATCTGTGGTTTCTGGTTTTGGTCAAGCTCTGTCCATGTACCATTACCAGAGTTTAATATTTTAACCGACCTTAGAAGCTAAATTGCAAATCGATAGGTTATTTTTGAAGTGAGATCAAGAGAGATTACAATGCAGTGCTTTTTCTTTCTGCCTTTCTGCTGTACGTCCCATATGGATGAGACTCAGCAATAACCATTTAACACTGTATTTTAACAAATAACAGAGCCAGAAAGGCTCCAGCCAAGCCCATTTTCTGACAGATCGCTTCTCTGACACTGACAGAAAGGGATCGCTGGTTTTGACCCAGTAAGGATTTCTGCTCACCATCTGTATATTAAAATCTCTTTGGAACTTGAGGGCAATTTCTGACCGGCCAAGGGAAAACTAACAAAATCCATCATTTGTGATCTGAGTATGAGGAGAATTCATCACAACAAAGAGGCTGCACTCATTGTATGCTTAAGGTACGAAAGACTTTGGCAAAGCAGCAGCCACAACAAGCAAGGCCTGTCCTTAAAAATAATGTCTGTAATAGAAACTCATATAAACATAGAACAACCTTTCATTCAGTTGGTGTTCATTCCATTTTCATTGCAGAAATTCAGTTCTCTTCCAAATAGCATTCTGTTTCCTCAGTTTCCTCAGCCAAACTGCTAGCCAACTGCCCGAGCAGAAAGGGCTCAGATGCTGAACCAGAAATACCTCTTTGTTTCCTAGGGATCAACGTGTCTCGTTCTGTCCCTGCAAAGATTCATGTCATTTTTAACTTTATCTTTCATTAAATAATTCACAATGCTGAATTCTATACTTGCACTGTTGAAAGCAAAAGAGGATTCTCTACTTCTTAATAGAAATTAATCTGATAAGATTTTTTTAAGGGGAAAACTTCAACAGCTCCTAAGTTTTATACTTTTAGGGTTTCTAAGTACCTTAAAGACATAGCATTTTTGCAGTTCAAACCTTACTAAAAGTTGAGAGTATAGGATTTGTTACGTCTACAAATCATATTCATCTGGTTTTGTAGAGGGTTCTGCAAAACTCTGCAGGAGTTCAGTCCCATGTGTTTGTTTCTGAATAAACCATTTGCCAAAATTTGGAATTCTCGTCCTTAAACTGTCCTGGTCAGAGCTATGGTTTAAGAGGGTGAACTCTTGTGTTCAGCTGCGGCATAAACCGGCAATAGCTCAATTACAAAAATGTGGATGGACAAATCTTCTTTTACATCTCCTGACGCTAGAAGATGACAAGTAGATGTTATGCTATATTTGGATCTTTGGGGATTTTTAAGCAGTGATAACCATGTCTGACTGCGGGCTGGCAGGGGAGGCGTCTCAGACCTACACCCCTTCAGGAACGGTTTGTAATGGACCTTCCCATCGGACTGAGGCCCAAATGCACATCTTAATGGTGGATAAATGCCTAGTTCCCAGCCTCAGAAGCGGACACCAGAGCTTGTTGGTCTCCTCTGGGAGGTGACAAATACAACCGCAAGGCCTGAATGGCCATGGTCCCTTCTCACCTTTTCCCAAATGCACTGTGAATCCTGGGCGGCACCATGGAATAACTCCCATGGAAAAAACTGAGTCAGACAGCAGCCCATTTATCCCTCCGATAGCTTCAGGTCAGCTGTCTCCTGGCGGAAAAGGTGCCCTTCTGCATGGTGAGGCCTTGAAAGTGCTACAAGCTAGAGGGAAGCTGGGCTGGGGCCTCCGTTCCTGGGATGCCCACGAAGGACCACAGCCCCGGCTCTATTCTGTGAAAACCCAGCTGTTCTGTCCTTGGCTTGACGAGGGGCTTAAAAGGCCTCAGTAGAAGGACACTGCGTATCCAGAGTCTGGATGAGGGAAACATCAAACTACCCATACTGGAACAGCTCTGAGCCAGCCCAGAGACACAGCTGCAGGCACCTCAAGGGACTTGAAAGACAACAGTCTGTAAAGATTAGTGGTGGCTCTTGGGCAGCAGAGTGACTTGCATTGTGATTTTAGATTTATGGGGTGAATTTCTCCTCTGTCTCTCATTAGTTGCTTGAATCATAGAATGGTTTAGATTGGAAGGGACCTAAAAGATCATCGAGGTATTCTGGATCTATATATACCATGTCATAGAATCACAAAATGGTTTAGGTTGGAAAGGACCTTAAAGACCATCTAGTTCTAACCCCCCTGCCCTGGGCAGGGACACCTCCCACCAGAGCAGGTTGCTCAAAGCCCCATCCAGCCTGGCCTTGAACACCTCCAGGGATGGGGCATCCACAGCTTCTCAGGGCAACCTGTTCCAGTGCCTCCTTCACTTACACTACACAAAGATCAGTATTTGCAGGCACGCAGAATTCATGCTAGTTCTGCAGCTACAGTTCATACCTCTCATTTCCAAACATTCCATCCGTTATGAAGTCCCATAAGCATGTCCACCGTTGGCCCAGCCCTCCTATGGAGTTTGGGTTTTGTGGTAGGTTGTGTTGTTGGGGTTGTTTGGGTGTTTTTTTAGTTAAGAGTGAAAATATCTAGGGGAGTCTGACTGAATCTGGTAATCTCTAGATTTGTACAGAGTGAAAACAGCAGCCAACATAAACCAGAAAGCCAGATGCAAGGACTTTGTTGAAGGAACGTGGTCTTTCTGACACTGAAGCAGCCCAAGAGTTACATCTTAACTATTTTTCTTTCCCCTTCATTTAATTTTATGCTTGTTTAAGCATGGCAATGTAAATAGGCATGGATGTCCTGGACCACAATGTTTTGCTCTGCCTCGGGTAACTAAAGAAGGTGTGAAATTACAAAATCTAAGCCTTCACGCTTCAGCTTTAACTGATTATGTGCAGTAATATGTCAAGGAACAGCATGTAGATACACTCTGGCAAAACTAGATGTGCACTATGAATTTTTAAGCACTTGGGGTTTGGGTTTTTTTAAAACTATAGACTGAGAGGAGTCTGAACAATCTCCCCACCCTAGCCCCAACATTTTGGCTTTGATTCGCCAGAGCGCTGTGATTCTGATGTAGAAAACCAAGCAAGATTGGTATACAAAATTTCATATATATTTACACAAAATCAACAGCCCCTCCCCTGTTGGCACAGATTAGAGCCCAGAGTAGTAGCAGGCAGAAAACATGACAGTCACTATATGACTATAGTCACCCATGGATGTATTGCCATCCTTGCTCCACTGGGGATTTTAAACATCCTTTACAGTGTTTTAATATAACCCTGAGGCGTAGCTGTAAATCCTGAAAAAACGAAAGCAAAAATTACTTTGAGTCCTTTTTGCCATCTTCCTAAACTATGATAAATTATAAACTCCAAATCTCTGACAATAAAAAAAAAAATAAATCCTGTTATTTAACACATAACATAATCCATTTACGCATAACATTTCATCCATAAAACAGGTAACGGGATGCTACAGCTATAGTTGATTCTGCGAATAGATGGACTAGTACTTTAATTACTTCCCAGGGTCCCTTTCGGCCCTATTTTTATGATGCTGCGCTGAATATCTGAGTGAAATCATCAAGATGTTTGCATAACAGATCTGTATGCCCAATTGACCTGATTTGTTCCCGCTAGGATGCTGCCCAGAGGGAAAAGCAAACAGAAGACTTGCATTTGTGGCTCTTTGGGAAAAGGAGCTCTTTCAGCCCCCGAGAGCCAGTTGTCAGTGAACAGGGAGGTTAAGTGGGCATAACGATTCATTAGGGGCTTACAGAAAAAAATGTTGAGGCTGATGAACTACAACCGAGCTAATTTAATGAAAGGACAAATCAATTAGAGCTGAACTATCGAAAATACCCTGTCTTGTCACACACTGCCTACCTGCAACTTGAAATAAGCTGCGGATTTTGTTCATTATGTACTACAGGAAAAAAAAAAAAATTCTGTTCTTAAACAAATTCCAACCTTCTAGACAGTGACTGATAGTTAGAGCTGTAATTTTATTTTTTTTTTAATTATTCCTTTGGAGAATCAGTAAATGATTATTTGCAAATGGTTGCTGCCTATAAAGCCAAACACTAGTCAACATCTAGCATGAAGCATAACGGACAGCTTGTATATTTTGTTCTAGTTTTTATTTATGACTTTTTTTTTTACTGGATTGACTTTGGTAGATTCAAAGTGGTGGGGGTCAGCCACATTTAAAAAAATATTCTGCAGATTCAGAGCAAGATTCATGAAAGCTGAAAAAAAGAGGGAGATGTTTTGAGACAAGCGTGGCTTTGAGAACACACAACTGCCATCAGCAAACGCAATGGAAAAACATTCTGAGAACATTCAGCATAATACTGTATCCACTTCTAAATCCTTTTATAACTAAACCTTCATCATTCTTAACCTGGCATCAGAGCAGTACACACAGCAAAAAAAATCATTACTATTTTGGCAGGCTGCTCATAATCATCTAAATTGTATCTTTTATCTTCCTTTGGAAAACACAGACGCACACGTTAAAAGAAGAGTGCATGGCCCTCCCTTCTGCTGTACAGCAGTTCCTAAGTTTGTGGCTGGAAGCATTTTCTGGTCCTGTTGAACACTTTGACACTAAAGAGGACCAAAATAAGATGCAGACATTCAGATGCTAAGTTCTGAGGGAAGCGGGGACAATACGGAGGATGTATGTCTCAAACATTGCGATTTGAGGTTTTTACATTTTTTTCCTTGAAAATTAATCTTATCTTTGCTTTGCTTTTACTAAACCTGTTATATACGGTTAAGTGGGAAACCAATTAAACTGCAAGATCACAGGGCAAGTGATGTCTGATGTGCTTCAATTTGTCCAGCACTTTTGACCCCGCTGCTGTCACCAACCATGGACAGAACACGGTCCGTTACGGCAGTAACACGGCTCTTGTGTTTTGCTACCCTGAATCTGCAAGTCTAAGTGGAAAGAGACTCTGGAACAGCCTCCAGCGAACTGCTCTGAAGAGAAATATGAAGGTAAGAAACATGAAGATACAATTCTGTGCTTAACCCAAAAAGAAAGCAAGGCCATAAAGATGAAAGATAACACAAAGCACATGAGGTCGCTGAGCTAGCATGTGAGGTCACCAGGCTAACTAGACATGATGGGACCAGGCATGGAAATTATTGTCCAAAGTGTAATTAGCGGCTAGCAACAGATTCACTAGTTCTGCTAGTTGCTTTTCTGATAAAACTGACCCCTAGGTTAGCACCAATTATGAGAAAAAAGAAGTAGAGATAGGACAAATTTTTGTAGGATGTGAAATTATAAATTATCACAACTGATGAACAGAATTTCTTACATGGCACCAATCGCTATCAAAAAATAAAAGAAGCCAATACTAGTGAAAGCAAACAAATTAAGACCATTGACAGGTATTTAATGCCTCCATTGACAACACTGTCCCTAAGGGCGGAAGCAGACACTGGCCATCCCAGAGAGAGCTGTTCCCTGAAGGGCACACAAGAGGACACAGGTTGCTTATTCAAGCAGCCTCCTGCCATTTGCAATTCAAAGTGCTGCTTTACTTTCTGAGGTCACTCAAAACTCTCTTGTGACTGAAGTCATAACTTGCATTTATTTATTCCATATCCTATTTACTAATTCCTATATAATACAGGATATTAGTAAACATACCCTGTTCACTAATTCCTTGGTAAGTCCCTCTCACCATTCACGGCATCACATGGCTCCTTTTCCACACGAGAACAAATCAGCCCTTCCACGGACACCTTTGTAAGCACATTGTCAAGATTTGTTCCGCTTTGACACCGAAGCAAAGCCCTGGCCTTGTGGCCTGAAGTAAAAACATCACTGCAGCCACTCGATGTACCAGTGATACCGCGGGGTTTCCCTTCTCTGCCTCCTGCCAAAAGATAACTTCACAGGAGAGTGGTCCCTTTTGAGGGGACAGACAGGGCTGGCCCCGTTTGTCCCGACTCAGCTCCCTTGGAACAAAACCAGGACCACCTGCAGACCGAGACCTTGGTAAGGCTTTCTCCAGAACATGAAATAGGCAGAGCGAAGGCGCAGCTGGCCCGGTGGCAGCAGCAGAGCCCCAGCCTTTCTCTTCCTTTGGCAGGAAGAGCTGCGGGGCCGACATAGGAAGGAAATATTTTCTTTTCACCAGACCTCTTGGCCACATTCAAGAACACCAATGATAAGGTACCGCAGCTGCCTCGAGAAGTGGACAGAGGCTGGTAAGGTTACACTTCTAGAAAATACCCAGTGTACTCCCAATGCACTACACATGGGTTTTTCTAGGTTCATAGCAACCTTGATTATCACACCTCTAGTAATACAGATACCAAGATCCTGAGCTGAACAAATTCAAAGGGAAATGTCTTACTCGGGAGTAGGAAACTGCAGAATTAACCAAGATCCATACCACAAACCGACTTCAAACATGTAAAATAAAATCACCGAAGGAAGGATTTAATGTTGGGTTCCTAAGATTTCTACCGTGCTGACAGCTTCCATGATTAAAAAAAGCCACGAATCTGGTTCTCAGAAGTCCATTACTGTAGCATTGTACACTAAAATACAGGAGGCTGTTATACAACCAAGCATCTGGGGAGATTAACCCCGATTAAAAAAAAAAAAAATCTCTGGGAAAAGCAGCTATTTAATAGAACAAGGATGACGGCAGAATAAACTACCGGATTTGTGCAACTGAATCAAGCTGGATGTTAGGAAGTATTATTTTACCAAACAACAAATCAAACAGAAATATTTACCTTGATCCTAAAAGACACTGAGTACAAAGCTCCCAGTAATCTCCCACCAAAAAAAACCAGAGCGGTATCTTTACAGAGAGGGAGGACTAGAACGACCTGGAACATTCAGGAATATGCTTCTTCATGGTACTGAAGGAAAAGAATTCAGGGAAGCCTCACAGGAGGGTGTCCTGAGAGAGGCGGTGAATATGACCAACGGGCAGTCGAACCCATGCTGCCATGACACCTGGGGGCAACGAGAGAGAGAGGGGAGAGGGCAGGAGGAAGACACTGCCGAGCTGAGAGCAGGCTGGAAACGCCTTTGGCTGTAGTCAAGAGATAACAACTGCATAAAGGTTCTCTTCGTACGTTGTAAAGCTCTTCTCCCACTGCCTGTAGCTGCTTCAAGGCTCGATCTCAACACGCAGTTAGATGGTTGCTGTACTACAGCTCTATTTCACCGCTCTGAAATTCTACATAAATACTACATAATTAGAACAGCTAAAGCTTTTCCTGACAGTTTGCTTGCATTCAAATGTATGTGCTCATTCTTCCAACTACAAAGCATCGTTAGGACTTGCAAGAAGTCTGCTCCTTGCACTGAACAGAAATGCTTAGCTGATTTATAAGGCATTTACTGTAACTGCTTTTGGGCACAAACAACACAGTAATTTCTTTACTGGAAAAAAAAAAGAAAAACAAAAAAGTGTCAGAACTGTCAGAAGTATCCATTAACAGAGAATTTGTCCAAGAAGAATTCTATCATATTGTTGTTATTACAGGAAAGACAAGAAAAGTAATCTCAGACAAGGACATATGACTTGGCAGACATGCGAAGCAGAGACATCGGCCTAATATTCCAAGAACAAACTTAACTACTGCCAGGAAGCTGACAGCTACAATTCATGCGCATCTGCTGTTTCCCATGAACTGCACTTTGCAGAAGTGTGAAGTTAGACACTTAACATTTCTATCAAGTTAAGACAGTAAAGAAAAAAAACTCGGCACTCTGAAACTCGTATTAAAAAAATTTAATAAGTTTTTTTCCAAGATCTAATATATAAATGCAATGGTAATAATGTACTCTTCTTTTGTAAGCTTGGATGAAATATATTGAAGTCCACTTTTCGAATATTACATAAATAATCATCTAAAGCAACCTAGAAAAGAAGACAAAAGCTTAGTCCATATGGTGCACACAAATAACAGGGCATTAAGTTTAAAAAGCAATACATGAAACCAAATGGAGAACGGCAAAAAATGTGCGACAGTTTGCCTGTTTTATTAAATGGTAGCGTAACCATCCCATTCAAAGGATATAAAAAAAGGCAGGTCTGGTGAAGAGAAGCATTATTTTTTACTAGACCAACCAGCAAATCATAAAAATAAACAAGATTTTGGGCCCTTGCATCAGAACAATGGTCTGTGAATATACAGACATCTTGGGCGAAATTATTTGGTTAAAGAAGGAGGATGAGAATTGTTGCTCAAAACTATTTGGTTCCAGAGTCAGACACATTCTGATATTCAGAAGTTTTAGGTATTACATCTTCCCAAAACAGACACGTGATGACGCATTAGTTAACCACGCTTAATTTGATACTCTACTCTTCACACACAGATTAGCACAGAAATCAGTCCATCGCTTAAAGAGTGCATGATATCACACCCACCGTACAGAGAAAAGCAGGGTATGCCTTCGCAGGAACTTTCTTACTGAAAGATCTAGCCTGAAAGTAAATGGGGTAAGGTGGGAGAAAAAAAAAGAAAAAAAACAAACAAACATACTTAGCAGGAGAGTTTTACGTTTCAGATTAAACATCAAGTATTATATATAATGGCTAGAGCCACCAGACTGTATTATGAGCTTCGTCCCTTTTTATTTTGACATCCTGAAACTATAATTTTTCGTTATGTGCAAAGCAGCACCAACCCTCACTGTACACAAAAGTAATTACACTGAAAGTATGTAATACTGGGAGAGGCCCGCTAAAATGCTTACATGTTTTGACCTTACAGTTTACATATAATAAACCAATGTAAATTAGCAGCCCCTGTTCCAACAAAGCTCCAAGTTGCATTTGATAGATATGGTTTAACACTTTCTTCTCCTGCCAAATAACTCCCATCCCAAGAGACAGAAGTGATGGAAGACCACAAATGCATTTCTCTGAGTGCATCTTTTCAGTGCACTGCTGCCATCAGTCCCAGAAGCCCAGTTATGCTCCATTTACATTTATGGGGCTCTGAAAGGATCTCAACATCTTTGTATAAACAAGAGTCTAACCCACAGCTGAATCAAATCCACAATTTAAACCCATCTACAACTCAGGTACATCTAACAGAGCTGAAGCAAATTCTCCTGTAATGCTTATTTATAAATACAAAATGCCTCCTTGTTTTGCCTTTTCTTACAGGTTAAACAAACAAACCAACCAACCGACCCTTTATGAATACTGATGAGTATCCATGAGTTTCTGTTATTTTTCCATGGATCTTTCCTGACAACTGGGAAAATCAGACTGAAACTTTAGGAGGGAAAAATACTTAATCTTTTCAGAGGGCAAATGATTTTAAAACTTTGAGATGCAATAACATACGCGTACATATAGATATAAAAAAGGGAAATGCTTTTCCCTGATCTGACGCTCTGCCTTGCTATTCTTAATTGCGAGATGAAAAAAAGAAAGTAATCTTGCTTGACCTTCTTAACCCAGAATGGGTCGCATGTCAATCAGAAAGCATGTTATCTTCCTTGGTAAATTGAGTCTGTAATGATCCAGCAGAATTGAGATAAATGCAAAAAGCCAAAAGGAGACTTTCTTTTTAAAGAGGAATGGGGGAGGGAGTGCTTAAGAGATAAAAAGGGGAACATGTAAATGTATTCGCAGGCTTTCAAAAGGATCACTGGGGGACTGACAGAGCACTTCTATTATATGCTTTTATTCTAATAAAACACACACGACTCCTCAAGAAAACTGCAGCCTTCATTATCTTATTTTGCCCTCTGCCGGTCAGCAGTTGCAGTATCAGGAAGAACCAACCACACTTCAGGAACTTTTGTCCCAAGATGAAGCACCACGTTACTACAACGTGTTTCATACAGTATCACCGAGACTTCATTTAGCATTTGAGGATTATGTTCCTTCTGCCAGTGAAAGGGAGCTGGTAACTGTTACCCTCAGCCTCCAAAATACCTGGTTTGTGTAACAAACGCTGAGATTGTTGAAACCTCTCTGCAGGTATAAACTTTACCCCCACCCTGTAATTACAAGTAAGACTGAGCCTACGTGGCTGAAAAGACCCTCAGGCAAAAAGAAATGGTGATTTTATACCAGAGAATGGATGTGTTTAAAGGCATCAGCCCATTACATTCACCAAAAGTCTTGAAGTACCTAGCAAATGTTGCCAGCAAAAGTCCATTTCATCCATTAGGGGAGAAAGTATCTTTACCCTTGCATTAACAAGGACCGTCTGATTATCAAGGAGGCTAATCCCCTGTCATTACTGCCAGTTATTGCCAGTTCAAGTGGTTTGAACACTCTAGAGATCCTGCACTGTCAATTATTCTTCACTGATGATGATGGAGGCTGGAAGCAAGTATTCAGAGAGGCCTTTTTTTAATTTTAATTAACATGATATAACCCATCCATTAAAAAAAAAAAGGGGGGGGGGTGTTCCTGCCAAGATCAATATTCAATTCAATAAAACGCTGAAGCTGCCCTGATCTGGTTTCCTTGTGTTGATACTTTTATGTATAGCCTCCAATTCCATGATTGCATTGCAGATTTTCCACAGGTCCCTCCTGGCGCGTACCAAGGGCAGGGCCCCAGGAATGGAGTGGGAGGGAAGGTTCTGGGGGGTAAGGTTCTGCCCTGATGGGAACCAGGGGCCCAACGCACTAAGAACTGAATTCTCTCCCTGCCTCTGCCCCAAAGTTTCCATGCAATACCAACTACCCAGTTTTAAACAGCTGGACAATAAATGCACATTGCTCCTTTTCCAACCCTCCCATCATTGATATAAGGCATTTCAGGCCAGGAACTTGGCATTTTTGTAAGCCACAATTGCAACCAAAGTCAATGGGTTTTATACACAGTGCATTATGGGTTGAGGTGGGGGGAATAAAAAAAGAAAAATAAAAATATTTCAGCTTGAACAATGACAGTAGACAGTTTTGACCTTGCATTTTCTTTGTCTCTGTTCCCTGCTTCTAAATGAAATAAACCGTTTCCTTGGGCATGTGACAACAAAAACTGAGATATCAGGTGAAACAACGTGAACAGGAATGCATTAAACGCAAATTATAAATAGTGTGTATTAAAAATAAAGCCCAAGGCTACAAATTATTAAAAAAAATATAAACATTAATCAACTAACTAACCACTGACTGGACAAACCAGGGATGCCTCATTCTACCTTCAGCAAAATGAAGAAGGGCTTCCTTGCTCTCTCTACTGCACAAAATACTGTGATCACTCTCACACTGTAGCTGAGGATTACAGTAATGGTGCAAATGCCGAGATAAATCTGGCATTTCTTTACTTTGAAGTGGTATCTTTTCAGACTACCTTGATTGGAAGTATTGGGTGTAGTACTCAAAGTATACGCATACATGTACTTGTAGACATAAGAAACTCTTTACAGTGCTTCTTGCAAGTCTTGTTTGCCAGATAAAGGCAGACACAGCGTTGCTGATGAAACATTCTTTTGCTTTTTTATTATGTACCAAGAAGCAATTCCAAGTGTAGCTAAAATAAAAGGGTAAAAGAAAAACAGAGTAGGGCTCTGCAGTTCTTCAGGATTCATTATCCACTCTTCCAAACAAATACAGTCTTTCCTAATGCACTTGTCTGGGAGCCAGAAAAGAAACAATACAAGAAAGCACCTTTCCCACCATGGCTTTGAGCGTGGCTGGTCATGTTAGGGAATGCTTCCCCCCTCTCCCACACCCAGGAACCAGCAGTTAAAGGCAACAGGCTGTGCCTTCCTGGCAGCCGTTCCGCTGTGCCCTGAAATACCATCTGCAGAAGCGCTTTCTGGGGCGCTGCTCCCACGCTGGCACAGAGCCACCTTTTATAAAGCTCTGCTTGAAGATTCTCTCCCAGTTATCAGGCTTTTAGGCAGTATTTATACATATCTGCAATTGGACCTGGCTGTGAGTAAACTGCCTCCTGTACATACAGATAAATGTACTATTTATACAGAAGTAGTAATATTTAAAGGTTTTATGTGTTTGTTTTTTACTCTAGAAGTAATTAAAGGTAAAATATTTGAAATTAAGTATGCAGCTGTAAAATCATCTAACAACGCATACGTACAATGCTTTGTAAAGATCAGCATCAATTATATTTAATAAAATAAGGAAAAGGGAAGGAATCTCACATGTTCTAGATGAATATGGGCCTGGCTGGCAATGTCGTAAATTACATCTCTCACATTTTTCTCTTGCTTGCCTCTTATGAAATCCTCTTGTGAAACTCCATGCTAGACACAGGAAGGAAAATCAAAAGGAGAAAAATCCTCAGTAAGTACAAAGTTTCCATTTTAGCTTCTAAGAAACCCGTCCCAGCAACAAAACTAGCGACACAAGACTGAATCAGCCTAAATGTTTTACCACTGCCCCCTCTTTTTTTTTTTTTTGTAAGTCACATGGGGAAAAAAAAATAATCAAGAGAACAAAGAGAACAGACTCTCGCTGCATGAATTTCTTCCCTAAAGACTTTGTGGTCAGTTGGATAACCAAGTCAGATTTTAACGTTCTGGGAATTTAGATTAGTTTACATGCCCAATTTTTAAAACCCTAATCCAAGAATCCATATTAAAGAGAAGAAAGCCAGTAGCAGCTAACACAGAAGCCACGCTGGCTTATGAAGTCAGTCACTATCTTGGGATTGGTGTACACCACCAGGCTTGCCAAAAAACCAAACCACAAAAACCTAACCAAAAAATAAAAAAGAGAAAAAACCAAAATAACCCCAAAACTATCAAAAAAAACCTACCCCCAAAAAAACCAACCCCAAACTTATTCTTTGACCGTGGTGACCAATGTAGGACATAATATGGTATATTCAGAACTGCACACGCTGCCCAATCTTCTCAACACCACCCAGACGTGAAAGCTGCAGAAAGGCAGGCAGGTGGGCTTCACAGGAGACAGAGACTCCAGCAGAACTCTGCGATGCCCGCCAGCAGCTGAAATATTCACAAGATGCTCGGTCTGCACAGAAGGGATGCAAGCTGTTTTTAACAGCTCCACTGTAAAACACCTTCCGTGGCAAAGGATGACTGCGAATTTTCAGACTATGTTTGAAAAGCTACAAACTTGGAAGGCCTCCCACACCATCCAGTCCCAGAAGGGCTGAAAGCAGGGGGCACAACTCCTCTCTGCAGTCTTATAACCCTGACCTAGAATCTACCTAATTTTTGCAACTACCTAAATTACTAAATTTCAAATCAAAACTTTCCATTGTGTTGAAATTATATTCAGAAAATACTAACACGACTGCCCTTAAGCATCACCATAATTACATAAATTTTGGTTAAGTATAAAAAGAACAGGATTAACATTTAGAAATCAAGACTGGAGATGAAAGAATAACAGCTGCGATGCCTACAAATCTAGCCAGAGAACTAAAAAAAAAAAATGGAGTTTTAATCCCATTTTACCAAATTGCAAGATCTGCTAAATTCCAATGCAAATTAGGTGTACAGTTTAAATTGGAGGACCATACCATCTCCTACAGCAATGTATGGAATGTATGCTTATAGCTATCAAATATGTAACAAAAACCCCACAACCCCACCTCCCTAAAAACCCCAGCACATTTATGAAAAGGCAGTAAAGAGAAACCCTAGAAAGTTGTTCAGAAGTAAAATTTCTCACAGTGCTTCCTTTATGGGGGATAGGAAAAAAAAAAAAGATAAAAACAACATAAAACCCCCCAAACCCAGGCCCCCATTCCATATGTGTATTTCTATACAGTAATGGAAAAAATTCCTGAAAGCTAAAGTAGTACCATATTTCATTAAAAAAATAAAAAGATAAAAAAGTAGAAACCCTGGAGTTTCACGAAGGTCACTCCTCTCACCTCCCAAAAGATCTAAAACCGTGACAATGGCATATTCCTAGGCCACAGCAGAAAGAGTTAAAATAGAGCAAAAAGGTGTTCTCTTTCTGGCGTAATAAATTACAATCTCGTATCTAGTGTTGAGAGACACAGTTAGAGACACTACACTGTTCAATTCCAGACAACTGGCTTCTCCTTACCAACATACAAACGTCCATGGGAAGAAAGACCTTTTGTCTTGTACTGTGATAGGGAGTTGCTCTCAGACAGGTAACTATGCCTTGCGCTTTCCCAATGTGACTGGCTGCATGGTCGGCATGGATGTCCCTCACACCTAAAATTGCAGAAATAATAACGTTTAGAAACACACTGCCAGGCCTTCTGAGGGGTATAATATTCCCTAGATGCATATCACAGTCATATTTAAGGAAAGCTTAGCGCGTTGGTCCATGATGGAACTGCCTACGTTCATAAATTGCCTTGGAGATCTTATCTCAGAGGTGCAAAGCAGGAGGCAAATTCATAGATTTCCATATTCAGGAGCAAGATGCCTCTTAGCTTGTTGCAGTTTCTGCAAAGGGTATACTTAGCGGGGCAGCAGCTCTTCAGATACAATACATCAGTCCACAAACTTATTTTCATTGCCATGTCCTCCCCCAGGATAACAGTATTCCAAGGACTGTTCTTCCTGCCAGAAAAACCATTCCAGTGTGAGATTCCTGACAAGCATTACAGCACGGCTTCACCATTAGCTGCAGCTGATTCAGCAGTGTACTGAAGCCAAAGAGGATGGCTTCCCCCCCGAATCCATATTTCTGCCACCTCCCTGGTGCTGCCAGGGGCAATGAGGCAGTAGCACGGCACACCGAAATCTCATCGCCAAAGCGATGGAAAACTAACTTCAGTTACTGCATGGTGACGCAACCGCGAGAACTGAGAGAAGAGGGAAATGAGCGGGGCAGAGCGGCATCATCGCCCTTCGTGGCAAGACTGGCTCGGACTTATCATAAAGCCATCGCGTTTTCACAGGACTGATCTGGGATAAAACGAAAATGTAAAGGAAAATTGAAAGTAAAATTCACAGAAGCAGCATTCTACAAAGAAAGGGATGAGAATACAGGGATTACAGACCAATGAGCCCAACTGATACTTGAAAATGATACTGGGTGTACAAGATGCCTGAGCCTTGCACGGGTCTCAGAAGTCTTTGCAGAACAGTGGCTACAGGCAGACTACATAGACTTATTTTGGCAATGGCAGCAGAAAGCAGAGTGTGGCTTGGAAGAATCACTGGATATAACTTACTGATACTGACTGGGAAGCCCAGGCTCTACATACACCTAAGAATTAAAAAAAAATAAAAAAATCAAAGTGTAAGAGTTTGGAGTGACTCATGCTCAACCTGGGAATACATCCCACAAGTGAGGTCCTGAAAAGGTTTAACAAAATTATTGAGTACTACTAGACTCCTAACTACTTAGGCAATGAATCAGAGAGCATAATATTAATATTTTTAAATGCCAGGAGCTGGTAGGAAGTACCAGGACTTTGGACAACAAGATTACCAGTCAAAATGAGCTTGACAAAAGGAGTAACCCCAAATCAGTGAGAATAAAGCAGCACTACTACTGGGAGAGATACACACAAACTGGAGACAGGTCAGGAATAAAGAAGCTAAAAAGCGAAATAAATTCAGCAAACGTGACCTGTGATGAAACCAGGTCCCCCTGGTCTAGAAAAGGCTGTTGATAGGAAACGCCAAGAAAAGGGCTGGGTTCACTCAATCGCTCCATTTGTGGAAAAAACCCCACAGAAGTTACCTGTTTAATATGCAGTGAGGCAGACTTTTGCTTAGGTATTTTGTTATACTGTATATTTAGGAGAAGGTAAACATGACCAACAGGGCACCTAGAAAATCCAGACACCCCCACAACAGATTTTTCAAGAGAAGGATCATCTGACTTGTATCAGGAGTGACCCACGCATGACTTCTTCAGGATCAAGGACATTTCTCAGAATGGAAGACACCGATATTTCTCATACTCCCACATTTCTTCAACCAGAAGTTCAGAACGACACTTGCAACATTTCACTGATTTCCTACTGAGGAAGCAAACATCAGACGTTAAGAGAGAGGTTCTTCATTTCTTCCCAAGAAAAATGTGCTCACCGTATCTCTCTGTACTTTTTAAACCCTTTCACCCTCAGCATTGGCCTGCTATCAGACTACTTGATAAGCAAAAGCAAAATATTGCTACTACAGTACTAAATGCTACTAAACTATAATGCTACTAAATAATGGCAACTAATAAAATACTAATAAATACTACTAAATAATGACAATTCTCACGCCTCTCTTACATCTAAGCTCATACAGGGAATATTTTCATAATGCAACAGACACCTAAAAGAAAGAAAGTCACCCTTTTCTTCATTGCAAATGAGCAGCTCTTTCCCAATTTGTCACTCTCGTATTAGACATGACACAGACACTGCCTCTTAACCACAAGGATCATATCTTCTTTGTTGCGTTTTTTTCTAGCTATTCAATTAGTGATAGTTAACCTGCTTCTAGGAAGGGGAGAGGAGAGAATTCGGACCCAAATTTACAACATCACCCAGGGAAGTTTATAGGTTGAGAAGTCAGCTGCTTCAAGATAACCGGCGTACACCACCACGATATAGAACAACAGCTGCAGAAGAACTAGAGCAGTTTGTGTTCTGACAAGTCAGAACAAACACTCACTACTAAAAAAGACACTGAGGTGCTGGAGCGTGTCCAGAGAAGGGCAACGAAGCTGCTGAGGGGGTCTCAAGCACAAGTCTTATGAGGAGGAGCTGAGGGAACTGGGGTTGTTTAGCCTGGAGAAAAGGAAGCTGAGGGGAGACCTTATCACCCTCTGCACCTACCTGAAGAGGCTGTAGCGAGGTGGAGGTTGCTCTGTTCTCCCAGGTAACAGGCAATAGGACAAAAGGAAACGGCCTCAAAGTTGTGCCAGGGGAGGTTTAGATTGGATATTAGGAAACATTTTTACACTGAAAGGGTTGTCAAGCATCAGAACAGGCTGCCCAGGGAAGTGGTGGAGTCACCATCCCTGGAAGTATTTAAAAGATGGGTAGACATAGCGCTTAGAGATACGGTTTAGTGATGGTTTTTGTCAGTGTTATGTTGATGGTTGGACTAGATGATCTGAAAGGTCCCTTCCAACCTAGGCAATTCTATGATTCTAAGCGGGAAAATCAGAAAATACTGTGACAAGCTGAATTTACCATACTCTGTAATAAGAGCAAGAAAAGACAAAACAGTGCTAAGCAACAATGAACAGAGCAGTAGGAAACCGCAATTCAACGAGCTTTCCACTGAGCAGCTTCGAAGAGAAGGACTTAGTTCTAGGACAGGTGCACTGAGATTGCAGATTTATGGTTGAGCCTTCAGAACACATCTGAAGTATTAACTAAGACAACTTCTACTGAAATTAAACTGCAGTGGGTAGGGAGTGGGCTTTTGGAAACATCAATAAATACTGTACCTGCACTAACGACTCATCAACAAAATCTAAAAAGGGGAATATGCCTACCCAGCATTTCCAAGGTGAGGTACAGGAGAGCACTCTGAGTGTTCTCAGCGTACGCTTCAAGCTCCTGGATGTTACGGTATGCTCTATCATCCAAATTCTTCTCCTGTAATAAGAACACAGAACTTCAGTAAAATGTAAATAAAACTGCTATTTGTGCAAGTTTATTACTACAGTCAGGTCAGCATAATCCACTATTAAAAAAAAAAAAAGGACAAAATTAAGAGACAGAGAGTATAAACTCAGGAGAAGTTAAAGTCATTAAAGTTTAAGCAAGTCTAGCGTAACCAAATAACTACATGCAACTGTAGCCAAATTTGGTTACTGGAGCAAATATAACCTTTTGCAGTAATAAGAAATCAGAATTCATTAAAAAATAGACAGCTGAAACAAAACATCATATGGTATTCTTACACTACAGGGTTGCCAATTTTAATACTTAATTTGCAACTGAAGCAAAGAGAAATTTAGATAAATAGAAATGTATTTTTAAAAACATGCATAAAAATCAATCCACCAAATACACACCTGAGTTTCAAAGTCATATGCAAATATCCCTCTAAATATAACATCCTCCAGCATTCTTTCTGTCCTAGTGGCTTTTGTGGTTAAAACATGCCAGTCTTAAGATTAAAAAGCTCTGAAGTCTTTCATAGCTATGACACTCTGCAAGTAACTGACCATCAATTTTCTCAACATATCACTTCATGAGACACTACCTTTAGCAGCAGAGCCAGCTTAAGAAATTCCTGCCCTCAGTTATTCATTCTTGCCCTTCTGTCAGAGATTCTTCTAAGCAGACCTTGCTACTTAATCCCATAGGATGGAAATTCCCTCACTTACATCCAGAAAGGTATCTAATTGCAACTCCAAACAGATTATCTCTAGGGGTAAGCACTTCAAATCAGGAACAGAGACCAGTAGCAGAAAACATGAGCACAGACACACTGGTTGTAAAAGCAGGGAACAAGAAAGATATCGACTCACAAACTATATCTATTTTAAAGCAAAACTAAACAAAGGATTCTGTTAGCAGTTTTGGCCAGAAAGAGCAGAAATTATGAGTAGAGGCATCAAGGGAGAATTAAAAGGAAATATAGCAGTACCATTCTTAAAGAGAAATACTACTGTCTGGAAAAAATGAATTTCATAAACTTTTGTTTTACATACAAACACATAAAATTAAGGGGAAAAAACCCACATGCAACTAAAAACAGAATCAGTCCTTGAATGGAAAGTACTTACTCTTTCATCAATTATCTTCATGAACCACATTTTAGTCAAGTTATGCCTCTTGACAGCCTGAAATTATCAAATATAACATCCATGTTAATGTATACAAACTGATGGTAGTACAGCATTCAGAAGGCTGAAATATATTTTAGATAATCCTTTTTTTTTGCAGGGCATGCTGTCAGAAAGGCTGCAGTCACACATATAAATATTTATAAACATAACTTATGGGGCACATTTCTCACAATCTTAGCCTTTACACCTCACTTTCAACTTCTTTTCATCCATTATATTTGTAAATATTTTTTCAAGGTTTGACAAGACTAGATCCTCTTGTTGATTCAACAAAATCTGCTTGAGGAAGTACTTGGTACATGAAAAGACAAATCTTAAATTATAACTACGAATGTCAGTTTTGATTCTCATTTGTTTACTTTGAGTATCATTTTGTAAATTAAATCCTTGAAATACACAGAGGTCAAAACTTAAAGCACCAAACTGAGTTCTGCTAAATTACCCAATTTGCACATTACATCCATTTAGAGCTACCTTAATTCAAACACACAGAGCCTCATTTTGCAGAAGTTTAAAAAATTGGCTTCTTCCACAGAAACTAACAGAGAATTAGGCCTCACTTTTCATATGTTAAAAATGGACCAAAAAGTAAGAACAAATATACAGTTGCTGTGTAAGTTTATGTTAACGTCACTGAGAGTTGAGCTATTAATAATTCTAGAAATATTATTAAAGGCTATTTATATACTTTACTAGTGCATAAAACTCTTGGAATCCAAACATGAGTATTCTGGGATATACAAAACTTCAAGAACACATTTAACATGATAAATCAGTATTTCTTCTGGAAAATCAAAATTGTCCTCGTACAAACTTAACAGCAAGAAAAGAGCATACATAAAATACGCTATGCAAAAGCCATACTAATTCTATTAACAGCTCTGCAATAGTTGTGAGTTCAGGTGTCTTTCCACATCCTTCTTTCTAAGAATGGCAGTGACATTCTTGAACATTTGTGAATATGTGCTCTTCAAATAGGTCATTCTTGGGGTATTTGCTGAAATGTAGAAATAAAATCACATCTTCAGTACAGAGGTTAGCAGATAGGTTGGATTGTTAGCTCACTCCGGTGCTCTGCAGTGTTCAGAGCTATCAGAGCTCCTAGAACTACTTTGTGAATTATTTTTCAACATCTTATTTCACAACCAGTTCTCTTTGCATATGCAAGGTGAAATCTTATGACAGAGACAGGCCAATTCTTTCTCCTACTTCAAAATCAATTTTCTGTTTTGTGAGAAAGGACTGTAACTGGCAGTCTTCGCTGCTGGAAAGGGTTGCAATTATTATCTCAATAGCTGAATGATTTACACCCAAATGTTGTGCTGGTTGATTTACATCCGAATATTGTGCTGGTTTACCAGCTTGTACGGGGCTATGTTTTGGGACTGTGCTGAAAACAGCATTGATAACACAGGGATGTTTTAGTTACTGCTAAGCAGTGCTTACACAGCTTCAAGGCCTTTTCTGCTTCTCACCTGCCTCACCAGCGAGCAGGCTGGGATGAAGGAAAAGTTCGGAGGGGACACAGCTGGGACAGATGACCCCAACTGACCAAAGGGGTACCCCATACTATATGACTGCTTGGGCATCAGACAGCTGCTAGTGAGCAATAGTTTTCATTTGTATCACTTGTCTTCCTTGCGTTTTATTTTTCATCTCTTGGATATTTTTTTTCTCTTTTCCTTACAATTTTTATGATTATTGCTGTTATTATTTCTTTTTAATTATTGAACTGCTTTTATCTCAACCTTCTCATTCTCTTTCCCATCCCACCAGGTGGGGTGAGTGAGCGGCTGTGTGGTGCCTAGTTGCCAGCTGGGGTTAAACCAGGACAACGTTCTGGGTTTTTTTAGAAGTTCTACTAATAAACATTTCCACCCCGCATTGACACATACACAAGCAGCCTGAAATTAAAAGCAGTCGAAAGAATATATACAATCATATCCCAAACTAACTTGTACCTAACCCACTCAATCAGACAACTAAATGAGAGGTTATCTTTAGAAACAAAAGTAAGTTGAGCTACACTAAAGCAAGTTCCTCCTTGGACAGGAGACAAAAGCATTTTGGGAGAAAACGGTCTTGTTCCTGGCAAGTTTGCCGTATGCTCAAAGAGAGATAGAAAGAAGGAAATTAAAAGCAAAGGCACAGACAGATTGACATGCAAAACGACCAGTTCTGCATTTTAATGTCTGCATTAAAATATCACCCTAGGTGCATCTTCACCTCCCCTAATCCCATAAAAAGGCTCACAATGTTTGTCAGTCTTCATTCTAACTGTATGAACACTTTGTTGTGGCTAATGCCCACACTTAGATAATCTGAGCTGGAGACACCTATGAATAGCTCCAGTCCTCCTAAAAGTGACTGTAACAGGTGTTTTTCCTTTATTTTACTTCTTGGCTTTACCTATGTTTTCTCTTAGTTAAACAAACTGTATCTTGTTTAAATTCCAATTTTAATCTAAACATGAGTGGTGACAGACAGGAACAAATGCTTCCTTACGTCTCATTTCACATTTGAAGGAAGAAGAGTCGGGGGCAGGACACAGTTTCAGCACTGCCAAAAATCACTGAAAGAGGATTTGGAAAGGATTCATTTTTGTGGTCTCAGAGGTGCAAATGAGTGGATGTGAAGCCAAGACAACAACAAGTGAAATGCTCCAATCCTGCAGGAACTGCATTGTTCTAACTCAGCATTACCGTGGGTGTCCTGCTTTTTCCAGAATTTTAACAGGAACAATGCAGATGAATACTTGGATGAAGACTCCACATTTCACTGCCTGTTTTTCAGCAGGGTTATAAAACTACCTACCTATGGGATCTATGTTAACTGTATTCAGCTATTGAGATCTAGACAAACTGCACGTTTTCCTGTCCAGGAGCTCAGAGATCTTTAGTCTAAATTAAGGTTCTGACCTTACAGAGGCCTTACAGTAGTTGCTCTTTTGGAAAGTTCTGAGACTTGCTGTGGCTCATGGCCCTAAGAGCATACGTTCGCAATGTATGGAATTTCCATCCCCAAAGAAATTCAAAATTCAACTCAATGTGACCCAGACAACCTAATCGAACTTTGATGTTAAACCTTCTTTGAATGGCAAATTGGACTACATGACAATTAGATGACAACCAGAGATCCCAACCAACTAAATTATTCTGTGGTTCTATATCAGCACCAAGGGGAAATCCATTTACACTGCCTTCAGACCTTCAATCATCCATCAAACACATCAATGACAGTTCTAACTAGAACAAAAAATTTTGCAAGAAAGCCCCTGTTTCTTTTGCCATGACCAGCAGGGGAACAGATCTGTAGGTGTACTTTATGTGTGATGTTCTAGTGCCTGCAGAACTCGGGCATCTTGGTAAAAATAAACTTAAGTTCACAAGTACATTCTCTGTTATTCAATGCACTGTTAAGTTCACAAGTACATTCCCTATTACTCAATGCACCCAAAAGGATCTGTGCAAAACATAATACATAAATAGAAGTCATCAAGCAACTCTTGACACGGGGAGAAGACTGTATTAAGATTCTTCTTATTATCCAGTAACTAGGTATGAAGGTCTTGGGCTTTTCCTCATACCCTACTTGCTAGTTCAACCTCTGTGCTTAGTCTCCTGTCTTTCTGTAGAGCTTAATCTCTTCGGGCAGGACCAGCACTGGCTCAGGAAAGTATAATCAGGCACTTCACTTGCTATCAGCTAACAGCTTACCACAATTTACTCTAAACAAAAGAGAAAAAAGCAGATGGTTCACAGAAGTCTGACGCTCCAAGTAGGTCCTACCTAAATATCCTCCTTCTCCAACTCTGCTCTTTGGTTGTAGGTAACATCACACACAAACACAATTTACATTATCTGTTTTATACAAAATAATGCTGTTAACTATGCAACGCAGCACACACAAAACAATGACGTTATTTCCCACAGTAATATTTTAGTTAAGTGAATTTTAGGACAATAAAAGTATACTTTACCCTCCACAGTTCTGTAGCAACTGGCTGATGTGGCGGGTTATCGCAGTATATATCTTCCACAGCGTCCCTCCAGAACTGCATTCGCATCAATCCTATAGTCTTCTGAGTTATGGAGTCTTTAATCTGGAAAGGATATTTCTGGAGTGAAATTCACAGTGTCTTTAAGGCACTTGCTCTATCTACACTGAAAAGAGAGACACAGGACATACCCAAACTCAGTAGGTAAAGTTCTCGGTTCTGAATTTACATTTATTCCTCAATAAAGCATATGAACATTACAGAGAGTGAAAAAAAAAAAAAAAAAAAAGCCTTCACCACAAGTTGACTTTGAAACCCACGGAGTAGGTCCTGGGCAACCCTCACCTTAGCTTTCTTCCCAGAAGGAACAGAAGCAGAGGCAACAGCAGCAAGGGAGGGCAGCGCCGCAGGTTGCCAGAAGCACAGCCCGCAGAATCTGATCTGGGATTTTGCTCGGTCAGCACATTTCCTGGATCGCTCCTTTCTGGCAAGCATTACCAACTTTCCCAGTTGCACTGGCAGTTTCTGGCCACCTCGCAAAGGGGAGAGACTGCAGCCACTCCCCTCCCACAACTCTAATTGCAAACTTGCCTCCTGGCAGCCTTTCCGTCGCCCAGCTTCTGCCAACAAAGATCTGGGACTGATTATATCATCCAAGTTTTTCACAGACTTTCTACAGATAGGATTTAGCTGCACTTCACTGATTCAGTCACTGCATTTGAAGCCAGGACATAGATGCAATCCCATAACAGGATCAAGGACCACAGCCTGGTTGTTATAATTTAATTTCAAAATGTACATCAAAGGGGAAAGTCAGAAAAACTACACACATAAACAAAATAAATTGGGGGAAGCTAGCTATTTTCCTAGGGCCATTCAAAGCTAGATGTTCGTATTGTACACTTTATTCATTGCCCCTTATAGTACAAAAAGTTAATCTCAGCAAAACACCAACTACTAGTGTAATTTAGAATATTCAAACTGTCATTTCACATTTCCAGAGTTCACAAATATATTTTAATACCTGCCTGAGCCAGTTCCACATTGAAGGCTCTCAAAGCAAGAGCTGAGGTTCGAGATTCCGCAGGCAACAGCAGAGAACACAGAAACCCTTCATAGTCACGCTTTCTATAAAAGGATGAAAAAATACATTTATTATTTATAGCTCTATGTAAATTGGCTGTGCTATTGCTGAAGTCCTAAAATAGTAGCGATAAGTTACAGTTCAAAACTCTGACCTTGCAAAAGTAGCAGCTTTTAAGCTTATTTTTAAATAAGACAAACTCCAAGAAAGAGGGGATGCTGTCTGAACTCTCACTGCACCTCTCAAATCCAGATCTCAAGATATTTGGCCAAAGGCATGGAACAAGGCTGTGGCAGAACTGCAGACAGAATCCAGATTGTCCGACTTCCAGACTTCTGTTCCAAACATGAAATCGCATTTCGTTAAAAGATTGTGCTTTGGAGGTTGGCAGAGGAACACTTGCTTAACCAGTAGGTTTTTTGTTTATTGGCAACTATATTCAAAGCATAAAAACTCCGGGTCTTGGCAGTTCCACTGCAGGTAACTCGTTGCCAACCTGGAGTGGTATGCCTTTGTTTGGCCACTTGGGTGTGCCACTAAATTGAAAACAACCACAGTGCACAGAATCGTAAATTGCAAAATCATACATAACTGTAGAGAACAAAAACACTTGAGTCACCTCTGAAAAGCTAACCTGCTTGTTTTGAACAACATTTTTCTGTACCTTCTGGTAAGCCTGTAACCTGATTCTTCATTGGAACAGGACTAGCAACTCCAAGTTTCACCTCGGGAGTGGAGAAGCAGGTGTCAAGGAAAATGCATTTACTCATTTTCATGAAGTCTGCTGCTTTTACATGTACTCATATTTCTTTTGAACGTGAGCTTAAACTAGCAAAGCCAAACTAAAACCAAGGGTTATTAGGGTTGCTACGTTTAGCATCAAACAAAAAGGAAGTGAGATTTTAACAGAAGTTCTTATCCCTACAATACACAGCAGCTGGTAACTTGCAAGTGTTTAGAGTTTTCACAACAATTGTGAAACTTGTTTTAGAGCTTGACACAATCCAGAAGCACCAACAACAACAAAAAAATTACATTTGTGAATTTTAGCAAGCTTTAAAGGTCACCTTCATATTAAAGAACAGATGCACCAAACCTCCCTCAATTAAGACACTTTCTCAAAAGTATGATCAGCACAAAAAACTAGTATTTTTTTTTCCAGGCTGACTGTAGTAATATCCAGTAGTGTCCACCCCGGGCAGAGCTGCAATGTTTACAGCCACGTTTTCCCAGTTCCAGTTAGGCAGTTTGCCTGGGTTTTCCACACAACGCAGAACCACCTCAACTTCCAGAAAGGAAACAAAGAAACACATTACATAAAGTAAACAGCAGTGTGATAGAGAAATTTGTCTTCCCTCTAGTGCTGGTGTGTTGGGTTTGTTCTGTTGGTTTTTTGGTTTTTTTTTTCCAAGTACTCTAAGCTTAAAAATTAAGTGTAGCAAAAAATAGCTAAGAAAACAATCAGGAAGAAATGTGAATTTTATGTTGACGGCGCTCCCTTGGACATAACAGTAAAAAGCAGACCCATTAAGCCTCAGCCTGTAAAATAAAACTGATATTGCTATAGATCATGTTCCACCCCAACTCTCTTTGTGTATACCCTCTGTGGGTAAGGAATGAAGAAATGAGGGAATGATCTTAAGTCTGGTATTGAGTATTTTTCATAGTTTCCCTCTCAAATAAACTTCCATGTGGACTCACAGACGGATGAAATATTGTTTATGTCCATTACTGGACTTTCAATATAATGAAAAATTTTAAATCTTAAAAATAATTTCTCCCACATTAAAAAACTCTGTAATGCCATCAAGTCACAAGCTTGTCTTCCAAAGCAGACATCATGAGACAGAAAAGTTACCTGCTAGGGAGACATATTTTTAATCAAACAGCTTTAAACTATTTGCTTACAAGTTATTCAATGCAAAAAAGGAAAACCCAAGGGAAAGGACATCTTGCATATTGCAAAAAGTTGCACAAATCTGCATCATTAAAGCACAACTCAGTTGTTGTTCTTCCTAATGTGTGGGAGACTCAAATTCAGGACTGGGAAGCTGCTGATGCTTGCAGAGTCTCAAGTGTTTCATTTGTTTGAATAGTAAATCCTTCCTCTTCCTCTTATTTTTTCATGAGTTACGTGCAATATATGAGCTACTGTGAACAGCAGCTTCAATTAAATGATGCCAAAAGCATAATCACCTTTCATTTTATTACTCAGAACGCTTGTATATTTTTATAAGTAGCCCTTTTTATGGTTTAACAAAAATAACAACAATAAAAAAAAGTTTAAAGTCAACCATCTCAGCTTCTGGGCCTCGGAACCTAACTATTCTGTTCACAGTTGTTTGTTACTGAAAATACTTTACCTGAATATTAATAGTATACACAGCCTCTGTTCTACCGAGTAACAATTAAACAAATCCTGGGTAGAGTAACCAGGAAAACAAAGTTGTAATCTGAAGTTTTATCACAATAAACGCAACCTGGCCATGCATTCTGATGCACCTGTAAATGTCTGCTGCTCAGTGCTGTGTAGAAAATCTAAGATTGTCACATTTCTTCCCATTAGTTTTCCTACTTCAAACAGCACTGCTGCCCACACACACCTTTGAATTTTTCACAAGCATCAGCTTGGAGAAGACGATCCTGTTCCACTCTTTTCTATGCACGCTTGGAAGCCTTCTCCCTGCTTCTGTCAACCATCTAGGGCGACTGCATCCAAAGAGAAAGTATTTAAGTCTTTTCGTAGGAGGAGACTTGTTTAATTTTTTACTTTGTACCTCTGCACCCTTGTGGACTAGAAAGCAGCTAAGGGCCTTGTTTACACACACTGCTTATAGCCCAGAAGCCAAGCTGGAAACATTGCCTGGCCTGGAGGTGTCTGGGCTACGTTCCTGCTCCTCTTGGAGCGTTTTGGATTTGACCAAAACCGGATACTTTTGAAAACTAGGCATCCTGCCCCTCCGGCATTCAGGTCAGGGAAGCTACTTGAGCTGTCTGCCCAGCTGTCGGATTTTCTCCGCTTTTGCTCATTTTTCCAGGCAGCCCTTGGGCAGCCTGGCTACTTCCCAGCAGCCGAGAAGATCTGAAAGCAGCTCTGGTTTTTAAACATCCACTTCGGCGACCTTTCTCTCAAAAAAAGCCCAGACAACGAAATGGAAAAGTCCAGTATTTCCGAAGACGAGCAGCTGTGAGGGAAGCGGGGGAGGGAATTTGCCGTGTGCGGGTTAAATCATCCATGTAAAGCTTTAAATAAGACTCGAGTTTCCCTTACTCTCCCCACCCCCCGAGAAGGCCGGGCCTCGGCCCTGCCTCTTCCACCGGCGCCGCTCGCCTCAGGGCCGCAGGGCTTATTTTCGCGGCCGGGGCTGCCCGGGGGAGGCGGAGGAGAAAACCCCAGTCCCCCTTTTTTTTTTTCCGGGAAACTCGGGAGCCTTTCCGTCGGCAGGGAAGCCCTCTCAAGCCTTCCTCCGACAGCCCCGCCGAACCCTGAGGAGAAAGAAACCCCAGGCGTCGCAGGCCTTCCCTGCCCGGGCACTCACCGCACCAGCTCGGCGCAGTACTGCACCTCTCCTCCGGGCGCCGGGCGGCTCCAGCCCGCTGCTGCCGCCGCCCTCCCGCCGCCGAGCCCCGGCCACCGGAGGCCGCCGCGGGCTCCCGCCGCCCTCAGCCTGGGGTGGCAGGGCCCGTAGCGCAGCCCGCCCCGCGCCATGGCGGCGGCCGCCATGCTGCTCGCCGCTCCGCCTTCTCCCGTCAGGCAGCCCGGCCGGTGGGAACGTTTAACGGAGAGCCGTGCCGGTAGATGGCACCCGAGAATGCGGCGGTTTATGCGGGAGCCCTACGGCCTTTTGTTGTCCTGCAAATGGCGTCCCTCCACCAGCCTTTTGCCTCAGTTTCCCTCCCGGCTGCTGGGCCGGGCGCGACTGGCGGCGGGTTGAGGTGAATTCCTCCGCTCCCTTGGAAACCAGGCACTCGGGGCTTTATAGCATTATCCTCCCCTCTCCCCCCCCCAAAAAAAATGAGGAAGGTGAATTGTAAACATCTCCTAGCTGTGGGCAGTGTGGCATAGGAACCTTCCAGGGCTGTGGGACTGAGGAAGAGCCTCTGGGCGGGTTTGCTGGGTGAGGGAGCGGAGCAGAGCGGTTCTGCCTGGGCAGCAATGCTGACCCCAGGGCTCCCTTCCTCGGTAAAATGTCGTGTTTCAGGTTTTTGCAACAGAGGCCCCGTTTCCCCCTCTTGGCTGGGAGAGGGACTCCGTACCGTACAGGACGGGTGGAGTTTATTTAGAGACAGAACGGTCCCATTAGGCCTGTAGTCATGGATGGAGTAGCCATACTCCCGCAAAGTTTGGCCTATGTGGGGGCACGCCAGCAGATTCTTACAAAAGTGCCACCGTGCTTAAGAACAGTTTCATCTTAAAACTACACCAGTTCAACCTATTAGTAAATAGCCCAATCTAGTTACTAGTAGCAGCAACAGCAGTACGGCTTTTCTTTCTATCCTCAGCCTTGCCATCCTCTTGCCTTTAACCTCCATTTTATAGTACAGTGAGTTGTTTTTTTCAGGGAGTTAAACCAGCAGAAAGGCCTCCACTGCTCACTTTTGGTTTTCCTGAGTTGGTTTCTCTGCCAGTTTGGTGCCTTGAATCAGTTCGCTGCGGGGTCAACTGAGCATCAGCGCCGAGGAAGGGGCTGCGGGCTGGAGAGAAGGTAGGATCGCCCGGTTTGTGGACAGTAATACAGATGTTCATTAGTGTAGCTGTAAAGTGAAGCCACACAGTAAATATGGGGAGAGTTTTGAGTGGGCAGAGACATTCAAGTGACAAGACATCTGTCTGGAAATGAGAGCAAGCCTTTATTTTGTGTCACAGAGGCAAGGAGGAGAGGGAGGCTAGGGATCTCACTTAAGCATTATTTATTTTATTGATTAGTGGCTCTTGTGGGTTTACCCTGAGCCTTTCTTCTTCCCTTTCCCTCGCCTCTAAAGTTCTCTTTGTCTTGAAATTCTGGACCTTGTTTTAAACCCTTGCTATGCCTTGAGCAGGATTTATTGTTTGTCAGGGCACCCAAAGGAGGTCATTTAGCTTTGGGTGGAGGCTGAAACTGCTGTTGTTTAAGTTTTCAGAGCGAACCCCTGGATAAATGAATCCAGCTCTTTCAGCTGCTGCCAATTCCTGGCAGAAGGGTTACATAAACATACTCTAAACCTCAAGGGTATTATAAATAAATCTTATAAAATATTAACTTTTGTTAATCTCTGAATGAACCAAAATGGCTCTAAACTGATTTAAACCCTTAGTAAGAAAAGAATAAACCAGGTGTCGTATAAAATACAATAATCCTGACCTCTTTCTTGGTGTGCTGACATTTGTTTCTTATTGGTTTGTACCTTTACTGTTCTCATTAAATGACTATATTTTCCCTTAAACAAATATTTCACCTATCATGTATAGTTATTGAAAAGCTTCTTCAAGTCGGTATTGATTCTGCTAAGTTAGCCTTTTATGTTGCCAATGCAGTGGTAGTAATGATTTGGCTTAATCCTTTAGTGAGTTTTTAACATTGTATATGAAAATTTATGCTTAGTAAGGCGCATCTACAAACTTTTTAAAATAATGTCATTGTGTTAAAAAGCACACTTCATCACCTTTTTCAATATTTCTCTCAGAAGCTGAAAGATGATTGCCTGTCTTTCTGATGTGTACTTCTTACTGAAGTCTTTTGTCCAGCTGACTCCTCAGATTAGCACTGCTGCCCAAGGATTTCAGAGCTTTGTGACAGCAATGGCTGATTTAGGTAGAGATAATTCAGTTATTGCTCTAACCTGGAATTTCTGGGAAAAAACCCAACAAGTTCTATGTCAGGAAATACCAGTTAGTTATAGCTGACCCTTGTTAAAAAAACATCCAGATGTTATTTGGCAACATATAAATGAGAAAAAGAGACCCTCTGCTGTCCTATGATGGCCAAACAGAGGCTGAAGTTTAGGAGGTCTACATATATTCACATGCTTCTACCAAAAAAACCTTCATGCAGAGGAGAATGGCGGGGAGAGAGAGACCTGCCACAGAATATCCAGTGGCCGGAGGCTGAAGTGTTCTCTGGGATATGGGAGATCCCTCGTCTGTAACGATGAGAAAAGAAATACAAACAGTGATGTGACAGGTCTGTTCTCTACACTCACATGGGCAAGGATATATTCTCCCTCTCTGTCATTTTCCTCTTCTGAATAATCCTGGATTCATTCCAGAATCAGAGTTAAGGGAAAATCTGTGTGTAGTAACAATAGTGTTTCCTGTCCAGTTCCATGCCACAGCAAACAGGCATATGCAGTTATTTTTACCTGTACTATTAAAAATATTCAACCAAAACTCTTTGTTTAAAGGAGTGCACTAAGAAAACATGTCTAACTGCAGTCGTTCCACTGCTGGCCACAGAATAAAATACATTAATGCATGTGGTAACAAGCACTAGGCCACTTTGAAACACAGTTTACCCTTTTTCTGTGGTTTGTACATTTAAGTCTTTAATTACAAAGTAGATGGAAAGTTCCAAAAGGATGTTGCAGTGAAGGGGTTTCATCTTTGTTGCTGCTGGATTTGTTTATTTTTTGTAGTTTTGTCTGTAGATAAATGTGCTGGTAAACTTTCATTTATTTCTTGTTACACAAAGGTCTCAGTGACTTATGGAGGATGAGGACCACTGCACGCTTCCTTGGCTGTGTGCTGGCGGACCAAGCTGGAGTGACTGCCCTTCAGAGTGGAAGAAAACAGCTCTTCTTCCTTTTCCACTGACACCTTGTCCAACTGTGGGCCTGCTCCACTGCGCTCAGTAGGAATTGCTGCTCATCTGGTATTCTCAAGCTCCTGTGGTTTTACCTGAGATTCAGTTTTACTCCATGAAACAGATGAATCTGTCGAGGCTTTTTACATACGCCATCAAGTAAAGGACAGATATTACCAACTTTCAATTACTCCTGATTCAGACTGCAGATTTGTGAGTGAAACAGCGGGTATTCAGGTCCTACAACTTTTATTGCATGATACCTTTTGATACCTATCTTTTGTTAGGATAGTCTCTTATATCTTTTTAACCAGTGGAGTAAAATAGGTTTTCTACAGAGAGTAGTTTAGAATAAGGACATAGCTTCAGCACTCGGGTCATGCTAATTAACTTTAGTCTCTACTGGTTGTAGGTTACTGACCCTCTCTGACCAGGAACCTCTCCTCAGCTGTGCCACCTTCTCTGAACACACAAACAGGCAGAAGCAGAACTTGGGGCCAAATTTTCAAGGGCTTAGCGCATCCTAACTGCCCAGCTTCCACTTTGATATCAAAATAAGACCTTCAGAATTAAGAAGACTTCACTATTAATTTAATGAGTTCCTTCGAAAATCCTGCTCTTTGGGGACAATGCATTCTCTTCAGAATTTTGTCTCTTGTTTTTCCAAGAACCATCCTAAAGCCTCCACGCTGTCATGAGAAGAGATGACTTGTCTGGCTGCCCTTGCACAGAAGCACAGGCCCACGCAAACAGCGTTTGATTCCACGTTGTTGCCTGGGGGTGACACACATACAATATCAGATGCAAATACGGTGAGTATTTGAATGGAATTCACAAAGTGTATGCTTTTAAGATAAAGTAAAGCCAAGTCCTTCTGTTGCTGCTTTGGATGCAAATGTATTTGTAATGAACTCTTGTTTTTGTACGTATCCCTTATCTTGCACCTGTTATCATCTTTGTTGTAAAAAGCTTAGGGGTAAGCTTGCCAAATGATACGCCCCATCTGTGCTACCTGGATAAACAGTGTTAGCAAGAAACATGCAAACTGAAAAGCCACAGGTTCTTGACAGACAGGTACCAGCACTGTTTCCCTGGCTAGCAAGGACAAGGTCTTTGTGTTCTTTCAACAAGTTTCCAGCCTTTTCTTATTCAAAATTCTTTTGCAGTTTTTGGGAGGGATATGAGAGAGAGAGGAAGCTGGGGGTGTGCAAACTCATTTTTGGCATGCAGGTGAAGTCAGCTGCAAATATAACAAGGATTTCAATGGAATCCACCCAAGTGAATGTTTTTTTACCAGAGCCAAAATAGAACTAAAGGTTGTGTCTGCTGTGTTGGAGGCAGGTGTATTTGTTGTGAACGATGTTCTTGCTTATATATTTTTGCTTGGACCCCTGAAAGCCAGACTAGCACTCAGGAGGAGGGAAGGTGAATAATGGGAAACTGCATCACTAGGACTTGTCCCTGAGAAGTTTGGAAAGAAATGACAGTAGATATAGCAAGGTGAGAGAGCCTTCAGGAATTTCATCAAAGAGGCAACAGTAGGAGAGAACAATTTGTTCCAGAACCTTATCATGTTCTGCTGAGATCTCTAAATTTTCCTATGTTTTCTTTCTTTAGGAACTTGCAAGAGGGAGCACTGTTGAGTAATTAAAGCACAAGGCTGGCAGCTTGGCTTCTGAAGTCCTGTCACTGGGTTCCTGTGGCAACACATGTACTGGCTGTGATGATCACATCTGAGAGTGGCTGACACTTCATAGTCCCTGGACCAGGTTATTTTAACTGACTTACATCTTTATTGTTGGCATCTCAAGGTCTTTTGGGTGGACGGGACACATCATTAGTGCATATTAGCAGGGACACAAGGTGGCATGAGACCTGTCCCACCATGGAAACATCCACAGGCTTGTTTTCACCTTTGCTACCTGAGTCGGAGGGGATGAGACCAGCAGCACTCACTGTGGCTGGGAAGTTCTCCCCGTCCTGCCATTCATCCTCTGCCTTGTGCTCCCTGTGCAGACGTGCTGGTGCTTGCTGCTTTTGTGTGCCAGAGTGAGGTAAAGGGTAGAACTTGGAGTCATGAGCATCCTCTCCAAGACCTTGGGACAGGGGAGTTCGCTCAGTGCCATTTCACCAGGAGATAGGAGGAGGACCCACATTCCTTTTGGTGCCTGCCACATGGGGTCTGTATCTGCAAGAACTGGCAAGGTACTGTACCCTGATCTGACCAAGCCTCATCAGTCAATGAGAATAATTCATAAACTGGTTACCCTGGCAGAGTCCATGATGACAGCATCTTTTGGCATTTGGATACGTTCCACCAGACACAAGCCAGGAACTTTTGCTGTTTAAAAAACTGGTGCCTGAGGGGATCCCTCTTCATTATTGTCAATTCAGTCTGACCCCTGACCTGTCCAGGAACTTTAACCAGGCTCCAAACTCTTGCAGGGTTGAGCGTGCTGCCAGGCAGCTGAGCAAAACATTACAGATTTGCTGGCAGGGCTACGGCATCCCAGGCACCCCTGCTGCCTTGGAGGCCCTTGTAACAGCTTGTAAAAGGGCTCAGAGAAAACTTTCCGTGCGGAACGGGCACTCCTGGGGTGTTGCAGGCCAGGCGGTGTGCCAGTCTCTGGGGATGAGACAGTGCTCTGGGAAGCTCACCTGTAACCAACGCCTGGCAGCAACGTGTCCATAAGTCGTAGAGATGCAAGGATGCAGAGAGGGATTCATCCCGCCTTGACTTCTGCTCTCTGCCTCCCAGGGCCAGCCTTCTTCCCTGATCATGGTATGAAAGTAGCCTCCTCTCTCTCCTTCCTCCATCCCAGCCCCTCCTGGCAGGTGCCAGGCAGTCCCAGAGAGAGCAGGCCATGCAGTCAGCTGCTTAGCGGAAGAGTGCCCTAAACCCTGCAAGCTTCTTTTTGAAAAAAAGTTTCTTTTTGAAACCCACTGTGCAAGGCTGCCAACCCAACTGAAATATCCTTAAATGATTTGATGGTTTGATACAGTGCAGACCAAAGGGAACCATTGTAGGGACAGGGCTGTAGAATACTGTGTTGAGACACCCGCATGGGCTTCTGAGACAGTGCATCACTTGTTCCATTTATGCTCATTTTAAAATGATTGTTGAGAGGATACGAGGTTTCCTGGGGTTGGTCCCTGAGGTGAGTAAGGCATGCTGCTGGGCAAGAGATGCTATGACACCTGGCTTTACCAAGATAGTGGCACCTACAGCCACACACAGAAACTGCATCTTCTCTGCCTAAAAATTTTTCCTGACAAAATCTTGGGCACTTACAGCTCCTCAGATCAGCAACCAGGGCCTGAATGTTCAGTCAAACTGCCTTCTGCCTCGTCTTTACTTTAAGCAGCCGTGTCCCCTTCTGAAACTCAGCCTGGTTCCTCAGGGGTCACACAGCGTGCTTCCACCCTGGTCACATTGGTCTTGCTCCAGCTCACATCAGGATCCTGCTCTTTTGGCTGTCCACATGAGTATATTCGTGTCTGCATCTGTTCCCCTGACATGACAAAAGGAAGCCCAAACACTGGGTAGAAAATAGCTCCAGTTGACTCTGCTTTTGAGCAGGAAGGGTGGACTAGGTGGTCTCCAGAGGCACCTTCCAGCCTCTGAACAGAATCCACTGAATTCTGTTATTCTGTGGCTGTGAAAAATGTAAATGATGGTACCAGTCCTCACTGGATCGACAGAAAGCACTTGAGTGTCCTTGGACAGAGTACAGACAATGTAGCAGAACTTGAAAGTACTGCAGAAGCCTGCAGAGGAACCAAGGAAGCTGACATTTATGTTGTGGACACCAGAGTATCTGCAATAACTTACAAAGTGCTTGAGGGAAGCAATCAGATAGTAAAATATCCATGTAGCCAGGGAATAATGACAAATTTATTTTCAAGGGTTTGGGTTTTTTTTGCTTTCCATCCCCTGGCCCTGAGCACATGAGGAAGCTGGAAAGCAGAGCCGTCACGGGTAGGGAGACATCACATCATTTGGTAGTTAGCATCCTGGCTGGTTTACAGATGGCGTTGCTACTCCTCAAAGAGAATCTCTCCCACCTCTGCTTGGCCAAAGCAATTTGCCAGAACCAGGGTGCCTAGGAGAGGGGGACACACTTGGGCAGGAGCTGGGAGGATCTTCTCAGAGGACTTCAGGGCACAAACATACATGGAATTCATAATCTGCAGTACTAGGTAGAAACATCCTCCCCCAAAAGTGCCCCTTATCAGCCAACCATAATAACAGGCAAAGTAAAGCAGTTGCTGGAAAAATGAGATGCCTAGCTACTGCCCCACATTTTTCTGGTGATGTGGGATCCCAAAGCATTTCTAAAACACCTTTTAAAAACCAACTGTTTTCAAATTCACAAACAGTCCAGAGTTCAGTTCTGAGCATTATAAATGGTCGTGCTAATTAAATGCAGCTAAAATAGTGAAAAGAGTTGCAGGGCAGACGAGATCAATGACAAAATACTCTTAGAGAGCACAGAAGGGGAAAAAATGCTGATGTAGAGAGGTGATTTATGGTGATTCCCTGGTTGCTGAAACAGAAGAATTATTGAGAACCTTAAGGAGAAAGGAGCTTTAGGTTGGAAGATTGACGACTAAAACCCATGGGGAAGTAATCCTTTCTGCATCAGTATGGCAAAGCTTCAGTTCTGGGAGCGAGGTCAATGTAGGTCAACACTTGCACTGGAAATGCTACGCTGGGGAACTTCGCCGGTCGCCTCCTTCCCCCACGTTGCCTCTTCCCCACCCCTTCTTTGACAAAGGGAAGCCAGTGCATTTCGGTGTTGTAATTTCACATACTGAGCATTCAGCTCCACTTTCTTACTCCTAATGAAAGACTTCAGTGCTAGGCAGCCTGATGCACAATAAAATAAGTTACTCTGAGTGTGGTGATTCTTACTTTAGCCTACACTTAGCAAGTTATTAAATGTGGCTGGCATTGGGATTTGGCACCTGTGAGCATAGGGGGTCCTTTCCTCACCTTTTATTCTATAGACACCATTATCCTCTTTTAACATAAAGACATTTCAAGATCATTCTTATACACATACACAGCTGTGAGTTAACTCACACGCAACTGTGAGTTACTTTGTGGCTCCCCAGTAGCTGCATTTGAAATAAAATGAGGAGGAGCTTTTAGTCAAAGTGCCATTTTTATGCTTTCCTATAATCTGAAAACATTGTGTGAAAAGACCATCATTCTATATTATACACAAAAAGTGATATTCCAGCCTGATCTGTAATTCTGTTGCAACACGGGAGGAGAATCTGGGAAGACTTGGCATGTTCATTTTTGAAACACTTAAATTTCTTTTGGATGAATGGAGTTACATATTTGAATAGTCATACTGTTATGTTTGGACAGTTATATTATTATAACTGTAATTAGACATAGTTGTCTCACTTTAAAGGTACCGTTTTCTTTGTTTCGGGAGGTTTCAGCCAGCAATTATTGCAATTGGATGGCATTTCAATAGCCGGTCTCCAGCAAACTCCTGTGGTGAGTCACAGCATCGGCGAAACATGGCAAGTGTGGTGCTGTAATGTCATGTAACAGCAAGTCGGTGTCTTCTGCTAATATTTTAATGACAACCCTCTCAAGCAGACCGAGTTTTCAGAAAGTGGTTGTTATTCACACATAATGATCCGGGTTGCAATAACACCCTTGGAGGATAGAGCTAATAAAATAAGCAGCTAGTTAGTGCACACTTCTTCATTTAATTTTATTGTGTGGAAAGAGGCACAGTTTTTTCGCATGAGAAAGGCACTGCTGTTGTCTGGAAAGTTTCCATATGGCCCTGCAGCTTTCAGATTGCTCCAGTCAAAGGTGTCAATCAGAAGTTTGCTGCACTTTCGCTGTTGTTGACTTGTACATCTGTATGTATTTCACAGATTGGCTTTATCTGAAAAGCAATGTGTAGCTAGCTGTAAAGTATTAGTCATTAATCTGGCACCGTTTAGCTGCAAAGTATTAATCGTTAATCTGACATCATTACGTGCTGGGTTTGCATTCTAATTTCCTTTGTCTTGATTGTAAAATAATGCACGGCAAACAAAGTGTGAGCTCGCTTTTTGTTTCCTCTGTTCCAGAGATGCATTTCAGAAGCCGCCTGTTGTGCTCCTTTCCATGGGAGAAGCAAGCGAACCTGCCCAGCTCAGCGAGCCGCTGCGCTGCTTCCTGCCCGCCATGACTAACGCAATTACACCAGAAGGAAGTTTAAAATAATGTCGTTAGCATTTGGAGCATGAGGTTCATCTTCAGCCAGACCTCAGACCGTGCTTTCCACAGCGTTTGGATCACTGAAACACTCTTATATAAGCCTAATTGACACAATTAGAAGAATGACTCTTTACAGATGTGTGTTGCTGTAGCAACCTGGGGGAGGGCAGCCGAAGTGCCCTCCATATTTAGCAAAATAATATTAATCATAGTAGGTAGAAGCACTTTATCCTTTTTATAAGGCACTTGCTCAGGAGCCAAGTGCCTTAGCGTGTTGCAACAAGGATCACTGTAATGGAGTTGAGATAATTTGAAGGCGAGCTAAAATTCTCTCAGTAATAACCCAAATTACATGGAGACAGAAACATAGGAAAATGTTGCCCATATCTCCCAGGATAAAGGCAGTCGGGTTAGCTGCTCAAGGCTTTGATTCTGCCACCACAGGAACACTGGGGGAAGAAGAACACCAAAGGCATCCATGGAAGCAGGACATGGGCAGACTTTAAATCCACCTGCCACCTCCCTGCTGTTGGAGGGGAGTCCAAGTGGCTCCCTGTTGTTGGCAGTGGCTATGGATATGTCTGCAAGTGTCGATGGGCGCCAGCAGCATGGTGAAATGGTAACAGGTCTCCTGTGTCCCCTGCAGCACACCAGAGCGGGAACAGCTGCTTTGCGGAGTGGATCCAAATGGATTTATTCCTTACTACGTCTTGCCTGGCCCGGTAAACTCACACATTTCATCCAAGCAGCATGGTCTCTTTGAAGTGTCAAAGGGACCACGTGTATTACCTGAGACTCACGACTTAGGATTTGTGTTCATGAAATCTTTTGATTTGAAGCCAATGGTAAGTATTTGACTGGTATGATTGTCACTTCAAAGTTATTATTTTAGCTAACACCATTTTAAGCTTTGTCTTGATGTCTTTGCAACATGAAGAGTCACATTGTGTTGCTATGAAGTACAAGAAAAACCTGAAGTCAGTGCTGACTGGGACTGAATAATGGGATTTCCATTGCCAAGGTGAAGAAGCAAGTGAATAGCATGAATAAACAAGCAAGCCTGAAAAAAACCCAAACACTTATCTTTTGGATGATCATGGAAAATACAGATGAAAAGGGATCTCAAGAAGCCATCTATACCATCCCACTCTCTATAGATGGATACATTTTATCTCTGTCATTCCTGACTGAGTTTTATCTCATCTCTTTTTAATGAAGATTTACAATCCCCAGGCGACCTAGCTTAATGCATCACTAGCCTTATTTTTAGAAAGTTTTTCCTAATGTCTAACCAAAGTCTATTTCTGCTTCAATGGAATGTCTTATTAATCTGCAATATCTTTATTTTTGAAGACTACTCTCATATTTCTGTCAGGTTTCTCTTCACTAGAGCCAGCACCTTCTGTTTCTCTGATCTTCCCATATAAGTTGTGTTTTTCTGGAGCTCTCATTGTACACGTTGCTCTCCTCTGTAGCCTGATGAGTGTTTTATCTCTCCCAAGCATGGTGCCCTGAGCCAGGCTCATTGAGCTCCAGCTGAGCTTTGCCAATACTGAGAAAGGTGGAAGAATTGCTTCATGTATTTTATAGCCTCTATTTATATTTGTACCTCTCAGTATGTAGTTTGCTTTTTTTGAAAGAGTATGTAACATCCAGAACATTTCTGCAGGGCTGCTGCCTACTCATTTGCTCCTCGGTCTGTGTTTTTGCAGTGGATTATCCTTGACCAGACATAAAATCTTGGATTTCCTATTCTTAAATAGCATCTTTTTTGTTTTTTTCACTAACAGTCCCAGCTATGTCGTTAATTCATGTGACATGGCTCTGTTGAACAGTAAACTTGTGTTTCTTCCAACTTACTTTCACCTCTTTTTTAAGCTTTATCAGGCTGTTTTGTGCCTGGGATCTATAAACCTTCAGCTTTGCTCTAATTATAGTTCCCGAGCCCAGGTACAGTACGTTCATGTTGAGCCTCCACATGGGCCCTCCCCTTGCCCCATGGCAGGTAGGCTGGCATGATTGGAGCTGTTTGACCTGTTGCACCATTGGAAGCTCAGCTTGTCCTGATAATAGTGCAGTTATGTTTACTGTCCTTGCAGCTCTGGCAATTACATCTCATTACACCACCTTAATTATTCAAGCACTGACATTTGAGTGATAATACGTCTAAAATTCAGACGCAGAGAAAAAGAGTTCTTTCAACTTCAGCGTCTTTTATTTAGCTCTTCTCTTGAACTGCCTGTTTTCTCACAACGCATTCCTCACTCTGTCACAACCAGTCATGATGTTTTTCCAGAAACCCTGGAAGACACTCTGAGGCCCTGCTTCTGCCAGGAATTCTTTTATAAAAAACATTTCTAATCCTTGAGCACTTTCACCACAGCAGGATGAAAGATGTATCTTTCAAATACATTGGGCAGCGTGTTTTGAAGCACTGGCACAGGCGAGACAAATGGCTCTTGGCGCATCAGGTGTCAGGGTTGAGCCCCGGGGGGTACCAGGTGCTTGGAGACTGAGGGCACCGCTGTCAAGTTGTCCCGTTCTGTCACACTGTCACTCATAGCCAAGAAGCGCTGGTTTGGCATATATATTTAAGAGTCGAAACATACTAACTTATTTTATCTGCGTTTTGGACCTCACACCAGCTGAACCATCAGCTGGAAGAATACCCCAGGAACAGCTCTCCTTCATCTTACCCAAGAACCTTTCCAACAACTTAGAGCTATTCAAAAAGTTCTTAGACAGCCTGTAGTAAGAAGGGTTAAGCACAAAGACCTCTCTTGCATCATCCCGGTGGAGTGCCCGACTACCTGACCACATCCTACCCATGAGGAACTGAGCCAGAGCTACGTGGGCTGCCCAAAGCCACGCAACAAGTTGACAACTAAAGCTGGAACTACAGGTCTCTCGCTGTGACGGCTGGACAAGATGATCTGGCTGGCAAGTTTTGCTAAAATCATCACTGTCCTCTGGGGAGTCGCATTGTTATGCAGGAAAGCTGTACGTTGCTGTGAACACGGACTTTTCCAGACTGGAAGGATCCGTCTCTTGCCTGGGGGCTTCATTAGCACAGATCTTGCAGAGACTGAGACCTCATTAATTTGTTATTGCGCAGAGCCAGTTTTAAAATGCTATCTGAAAAGAGCTCTTCAGATGAGTGTAATACCAGATTCTGCGCTGCGGCGTTTCAGGATGCAGCCGTGGCTCCTGCACCTGGCTGCTGTGAAATGAGACCTCCCACGCTCGGCACTCACTCAGCAGAGCTTGGCACTCGGCGGGGCTGACCTGCGCAGGAAAGGGAGCCTGTCAATAAGTCCTTGGGATCTCAAGTCAGTTCCTCCGTGTGAAAACTACCTATACATATATATACACATATATGCTGTATAAATAGTTTACGAAATACACAGACACGCACGTATATGCTTGTTTATATGCCATGCTAAAATTAGGTTTGAACGTGCGAGCGAAGGACTGTGTACTGAAGTATCACAAAGGATCGCTGGCCAGAGAAGCTGTGGATGCCCCATCCCTGGAGGTGCTCAAAGCCAGGTTGGATGGAGCTCTGAGCAACCTGGTCTGGTGGGAGGTGTCCCTGCCCATGGCAGGGGGGTTGAAACTCGATGATCTCTAGGGTCCCTTCCAACCCAAACCATTTTATGATTCTGTGATTGATTTGCTTTGTTACCAATGCAGTGCCCGAGACCTGGGAGCAGGAAAGGTCACCTCTTTGTTATCCACCGTGATCACCTCGGGCTCCGTTGCAATAGACATTATTTGGTCTTCTCTCGGAAGTACTTGGCCTTTATTTTTTTTACCTGTTGAGAGCGGTCTGAGCTATGCTGAGAAATGTTAGGCTCAGTAGTTGCAAGAAACGCCCATGGCTGAAAAGAATAAAAACTCAGAATCACGGTGTGTGGCTTTGTACCCTGCAAAGACTAGGAGATCTTTCAAAAATAATGGCAATTTGCGACTGGATGGAGCCTTAGAGTTGAAATCCGAGCACATCCAAGTATATGATGTGATTCATGTTACTTGGTGCTAAACTGATGTGCTAATTCTTTTGTAACTCGTCACAACAGAACAAAGATAGTGCTCACTATTTTGGGAAGCGCATGAATCAGTGGGAGAGCCAAAAGGAAACAAATGAATCGCTGGTGAGACTAAAAATGCCTCAGAGATGTGAACAGTGTGTGTCTGCTGACTCTGCGGTTGTGCAGAAAAATTCAAGGAAGGGCTTTAAGCATGGCTAGCCACACAGCAAAACACACTTCCAGCTGGCAATTTAAGGAGGAAGCTCTCTTGCCCTCTCTCTGTCATTCCCACATGATTTAAAGCACAGATACGCTACAGACAGAGAAACCTACTTATCCTCTCACTGAGCATTACATTACGATCATTACAAGGATAAATCCAGCACAGGAAAATAAATTATGGCACAAAAGTAAATTCCTCCAAAACTCAACCTGTAGTAGGTGCTTAAGAACAACTTTTTATCAACATGAAACAGCAGCAGCTTTCTCCAGTGTTGATCAAGCACACTTGCCTTGATGGGCTGTGGGATGCCCATCATCCTAAGGTCACCACTGAAATAAAGAACAAAAATGAAGTATTAATAACCATGGTAATAACCCATCAAACATCGGGAGTGTGTAGCAATGTCATCAATGTAACAAACGCATGTTGAGTGCCAAAGTGAAAAATTCACGTATCATTTCTCCTTTGGGTGATAAGAGTCCTTTAGTTGACTGTCTTAGATGGGAGACGTGCTCCTGGAAAGCCTCTCTGATGGCAGGGCTCAGAGGAAGACAGCCAGGCAGCACGATTGCTGCTCCTACCCAGGGGTACAAGAGGGGCTTTTATCACTGACTGCTTGAAGGAGAGGGCAGGTTTAGGCAAGAGCGATGAAGCCACGCTGGTCTTTATCTAGTCCCAGAGTTAAATATGAAAGGAGACAGACAATCCCGATGGAAAAATGTTTGATGGATGCCTCTGGGCTCAGGAGAAAAATCGTTCACGTATCAACACAAGCAGAGGCATCTGCCCCTGGCTGGCACCGCGGTGCGGCACTACCTGCTGCGGCGCCCGACACGCTCCAGCCCGAGCTGGTGATCCAAATGCTGTCATTGAAGGTACCCTAGTAAAAAGCAGAGTTATTCAGACCGTGGAAATCTATACTGACTTCTGAGGGGATTTTTATTTTGATGGGATGGAGGAAAAAAATGTCAATGTGTGGCGAAAGCTTACCGTTATTTCTTTAATCTGGCTGTGATTTACAATGGCTTCCTGCCAATGGCAGTTTGGAGACAGAATTATACCTGGTTTTGCTCTCAAACAATATGAAAAGCAGGGATTGCATTTTGACAGTTTCTAAGGAAAAAAAAGAGGTTTTTGTCTAACCAAGGACTCTTCTGAGAAGGATGACAGGTTTAATGTTTTAAGATAATAGTTCTTCCACAGAAAACTGAATCCCTCAGCTTTTTCAGTCTGGTTTGGAGGATCATATCCAGCAATTTCTGCCTCCTCGGATCTCGCTCAGCCAAATCATGAGGCTCCTAGTCACGTCAAAATTGGACTCTTGAATTTGCTGAGTTCATGCTCTAGAAATACAGAAACAGGTCTCTAACACCTGGTTTGCATAAAAGTCTGGAAAGGCCTGCTCTTCCTCAAAATTTTAACTTGCTGCTTGGGAAAATAGCGTTAGAAACTTGTGACTTACAGCAGGAATGATCAATCTCGTATCTTTAAGCCAGTGTTTCAGAAATTTTTGCGCTAACTGAAGTCAGAGGAGGAAGAGCAGAAAAGGAAGTCCTCATTTTCCTTGAGATTGATGTTTAAATCTAGAAGTCCACTGCAAAAAAAGGGATTGACATTTGTGCAAGGACAGAAATGTCAGACTGTGCTTTTTAAAGCTTGGATCTGTTCAGACGGCTTGTGCTTTAAACAACAGGTTTGAAGTGTTTGTGCCTAAATTTGGATAGAAAAAGCTTAGACTCTTTGAACAGCATACTATCTCCTCCATAGGAAAAAAGCCCACAACTGTATTCCACTGTGGTTAATCATAAAATTGAGATATTTTTTAGATGATAACCCCCCCACTATTTCTGCATATTGCATTCAGCAGGACAGACTAAGACGTATCTGGCAGCGGAGATCTCGCAGAGTCACAAAGAATTGCTTCCCATACAGCACAGGACTTTATACCACAGCTAGATGGAAGCTGTCTGCCACGGGGCAAAAGGCATTGGACTTGGTCTTAATCACAGTTAGGTTCAGGGCATCATTTTTTAACTGAACATTAAACTGAAGCTGTGGTTGTGGCAGCTGTGCCGCGCTGCCCTTAAACCAACAACCCACCTTTCAACAAAGGTGAGGGGAGCGGAGGTTCCTGTACAGGTACACCGGGTTCATGCTGCATGGGAATGATGGATTTGTTCCTGCAAGCCACTCAGAGTGATATCAAATGGTTTATTACGCATTTTTTTGGAAAGGTTTTTTAATTTGTCTTTGTCTGGAGGATACATCTTCTCCAAAGTTTAGAGGGAGTTTGGTTTTTTAGCCTGTGCAGGCTCTGTTTGGTGTCATTCTCCCTCCTGCTACTCGATGTTTCTCATGCGGAGATAGATCTGTGTTCTCATCTCCATACAGGTGGGCATGGTGGTGGAGCAGGGCCTCTCCAACAGGCACGAAACATGGCAGCAAGTGGGCCCAGGTGGCCAAGGCGGCCAACAGAATCCTGGCCTGTATCAGGAATAACGTTGGCCAGCAGGAGTAGGGAAGTGATGGTGCCTCTGTACTGGGCACTCGTGAGGCCTCACCTTGAGGGCTGCGTTCAGTTCTGGGCCCCTCACCACAAGGACATTGAGGTGCTGGAGCGTGTCCAGAGGAGAGCCACCAAGCTGGTGAGGGGTCTGGAGAACAAGTCCTGCGAGAAGAGGCTGAGGGAACTGGGCATGTTTAGTTTGGAGAAGAGGAGGCTGAGGCTGGACATCATTGTCCTCTACAGCTACCTGGAAGGAGGTTGTAGAGAGGTGGGTGTTGGCCTTTTCTCCCAAGGGAATAATGACAGGATGAGAGGAAATGGTCTGAAGTTGGAGCAGGGGAGGTTTAGATTAGATATTGGGAAGAATTACTTTCCTGAGAGAGTGGTCAGGCACTGGAACAGCCTGTCCAGGGAGGTGGTGGAGTCGCCATCCCTGGAGGTACTTAAGAAACGTGTAGACATGGCACTTCAGGGCATGCTCTAGTGCCCGAGATTGTTGGGTTGTGTCTTTTTGTGGATGGGTATGGTGTGGTGTGTGGTGTTTTTTGTTTTTTTAGTTTTTGTTGTTGTTGTTGTTTGGGGTTTTTTGCTTGGATTTTTTTTGGTGATTGGACTTGGTGATCTCAAAGGTCCCTTCTGACCATGAATATTCTGTGATTCTGTGATTCTTATATGCTCAGTGTGCTCATCGTAACTCACGGGTCCTGCGGTAGGAAGGTCAGTGTTTCTGTCCTCCATGGTTAGACGTATGGTGTGCCCGCTGCCTTGCACTAATGCGTAGGATCTTGGAAAATCAATACAGCTCAAACAGGAGGGGACCACTGCCCAGTCGTTCACTGTTCCCATGACACACAGGGCGCTCTGGAGGCACGGGGAGATTTTTGCAGGCACAGCAACGGCCGTGCCATTAAGCTGCCACTGAGCACACAAGAAAGTACAACGGGCTCTCTGCAAAGCCCTACCCGCAACTCAGAGTCGTGCAAGGGCACGTGTTATTGGAAACGTCAACGCTTCCCGTCATCCAGAGATCTCTCCAGAATTTATTTTTTATGTAATACAAACACGAGAGTCAAATTCCTCAAGGGGAGGCTGGTCCCCGAGCCAGCTTTTGTGTCCAGCAAGCCCCAGACCAAAGTGACTGTATTTCTTTTGCTGTCTGAGGGCCTGACCTGACAACCCTTAGAATCAATAGGGAGGCTAATTGATTTGAAAGACTTTGGATAAAGCGTCTAAGGCCACAGCCTGCTCCATTGCAATCACCAGAAAATTTGTCGTTGACCTCAGTGAGCACGGGATGAAATGCTGGGGCTCTCGGTCGCCAGGTATTTAAGTCCATACGTGTAATTTATTCCATTTGTAACCATTCGTACGCCCCAGTACTTGTCAGCTCTGGAACAAAAGCGCGCTGGTTGCCAGGTTGGGAAGAGGGGTAGCTTCCAGGTCTGCCCCTCTGCCATCCCCAGCGATGCGATTTGCAGGCAAGAACAAGCCAGTCCATTGTTTCCACCATTTTGAGATGACAGGGAATTAAAGAAGGTCAGTGAATTGAAGAGGAAAGGAATTGAGAGCAACGCTACGGAAAGAGGAGCGCTTCTATGCCTTTAATTACTTCTCAGGGGACTTTAAAAAATATAAACACTGGCCTTTTAACTTCATTACCAGTCTGTATCTCAAATACAACCCAAGCCTTCCTAGGGCTTGCCTACACTGGAAAAACACATTATGTTAATTGATTAACACGTAATGCTTAATGTAACAGTCAATATAAACAAAGACTACTACGTTTAACATTTTTTGTTGTTGCTGACCCAAGGTAACCCAGCTGCCAAACATGACGGCTCTTGTCTACGCTAAGTGCTTTGTATCACCTTAATTAACGTGTTCTAACACAATGTAATTTTGCAACACAGATAAGTCCTTTGGGGCATTTATTCCATAAATTTAATTTTGCGTCTCGCCTATCTTGAAGTCGCAGACACGCGCTGCTCCTGCCATCTCCCCTCCCCCCTGCGGTCCCCGCATTGAAAATGGAAGGGGCTTCGTGGGCTTTTTCCCCGAGATACTTCAACTTCTAAACTGAAAGCTCAATCAGTTTACGCCCCTTGATAGCGCCGATGTCATAAAAATAAAGTCGGTCTCATGATTCAGGGAGGGTTAGTTCAGCCGAGAAAAATATCACCAAGTACCAGACACGTGTGAAGTTTTTGCAAAAACATTGCGAATCGTACAGCCAGGCGGTTTGTCAGTCAAATCACACAGCTGCGGGAAGACACTTTCTGGTGTGTTTTTTCCAAAATTTACTTTCTCAGTTTCGTTTCACTTAGAAAAGCTTTGTCCTTACAATAAGGGGGGGAAAAANAAAAAAAAGAAGAAGAAAAAAAAAAAAAAGGAAGGAAGAAAGAAAAAAAAAGGAAGGAAGGGAAATAAAGGGAGAAAAGAAAAAAGAAGGAAAGGAGGAGAGGAGGAAAAGAGGAGAGCTAGGAAGAAAGAAAAAGAAAGGAAGGCAGGAAAGAAAGAAAAGAAAGGAAGGAAGAAAGAAAGGAAGGAAGGAAGGAAGGAAGAAGAAAAGAAAGGAAGAAGGAAAGAAAGAGAAAGAGAGGAAGGAAATGAAGGAAGGAAGGACGAAAGAAAGAAAGAAAGAAAGAAAGAAAGAAAGAAAGAAAGAAAGAAAGAAAGAAAGAAAGAAAGAAAGAAAGAAAGAAAAAGAAAGAAAGAAAGGAAGGAAGGAAGGAAGAAAGAAAAAAAGGAAGAAAAAGAAAGGAAGGAAGGAAAGAAAGAAAAAAAAGAAAGAAAAAGAAAGAAGGAAGGAAGGGAGAAAAAAGGAAGTAAGAAAGGAAGAGAAAGAAGAAAGGAAGGAAGAATGGAAGAGAAAGAAACAAAGAGAAATAAAGGAAAGAAGGAAAAAAGGAAGGAAGAGAAAGAAAGAAAGAAGCAAAGAAAAAGAAACAAAGGAAGAAAGAAAGAAAGAAAGGAAGAAAGAAAGAAAGAGTAGAAAAAATATGTTATTAAACACTGAGGTTAAAAGACCAAGGAGTTTATCTGGACTCCAGCGACCGCAACACACTCTCAGTTGCACGCCCCGCGTATTTAGTAGGAAAACGTTATTACCGCAGCTCAGGAGCCAAGGCAGGAGCGGAACGTTGGAAAAAAAAAAACCCCAAACCCTACATTTTGACGGCGTGTGGCCGGTGGGGCGCTTTGGCCGCGCGTCTGCTCCATCGCCTCCCACCGGGCGCAGGTAATCGATATATTATTGTATTATTATTTTATTAGGGGTTGATTAAGCCAATTCCGCCCGAGGGGGCGGGGCCGGGCCCTTCAGCGGCGGCGCCGGGGTTTATAACAACAAAGGGCTCCGCGGGGGCGCGGAGTCGGCGCGGCCGCGGAAGCCGGGGAGAAGGAAGGGGGTCTCATCATCAGCGGGGGCCGTCCCGGTGAGTTTTAACTCGGGGAGGCTTAATAAGCGTGGGAATGCGGTCAGCGGAGCT
>QJSC01026628.1:2266323-2489673 GCA_003697955.1 Calidris pygmaea | reverse complement strand
AGAACTGTAAAAGTCACTTGGGAAAGGTGTCTCTTCCGGTTTTTTTGTTTTGTTTTGCTTAGAATGCACCGCATCCCCTCTGCTAGAATATAAAGAAAAAAAGGTTTTTTATACAGTAGTACAATGTTGTTGACCCCACCTGGAGTGCTGTGTCTCCAGCTCGGGGGGGGTCCCCAGCATAAGGATGTGGACCTGTTGGGGCAGGTCCAGAGGAGGGCCACCAAGATGCTCAGAGGGCTGGAGCACCTCTCCTATGAGGACAGGCTGGGAGAGCTGGGGTTGTTCAGACTGGAGAAGAGAAGGTTCTGGGAGACTTTATAGTAGCCTTCCAGTTCCTGAAGGGGGCTACAGGAGAGATGGGGAGGGACTCTTTATCAGGGAGTGTAGCATAAGGGGTAACAGTTTTAAACTGAAAGAGAGGAGACTTAGATATTAAGAAATTCTTTCCTGAGGGTGGTGAGGCACTGGAACAGGTTGCCTAGAGAAGCTGTGGCTGCCCCATCCCTGGAGGTGTTCAAGGCCAGGCTGGATGGGGCTTTGAGCAACCTGACATAGTGGGAGGTGTTCCTGCCCATGGCAGGGGGTTGAACTAAGTGGTATTTAAGGTCCCTTCCAACCAAAACCATTCTATGATTGAGTGTGTTATCTGTAACAGCCTTCTATCACTTCTGCAGCTGAGCCATTTGTTCCTAGTTTTGTCTTTTCTTGTCTCTCTAGCTGATAGGTCCTGTCTCAGAACGGGAGTGCCTCTTTTGGCCTCATTTGCCTCCCCTAATGATGGCCCGTGATAACAGCATCACTTCTGGGTCCCCATCTGCCTTGCACAATAGCATGCCAGTGTGGCATGTTTTTTTAAAGGCACTTGTCCAAGAGGACATCAAAACATCAACCTGTTTCTAAATGATTCAGGTTGCTTTTTAGATCCTCCTTGGGATGGGGGAAAGGGAAAAATGAAACAACCTGCTCTTGATCTACAGAAAGACACTGATGGGTCATAAGCTGTAGCTTGCATAGGTCTCGGGAGCAGTGATCTCCCCTTTTTCCTTGGTAGAGGTTAATGATTTGATGTTGCTGTGGAGCTGTCATGTGGGAGTGTGAGCCCTGGTCTTGCTCCACTCTACGCGCAGAACAAAGAGACAGCACTTGCCCCAAGGTGCTTCCAGCTTAGATCTAGGAAAGAGGCAAGGCGTGTGTGTGGCTGCAGGAGTATGGGGGAAGCCAGCCCTGATCAGCACTTACTCTATGGCTTGCTAGTTAGCCTAAAGAAAAGAACAAACTCTTCTGTTGCTAGGCCTGGTGCCAGAAGAGGGTTGGGGATGGATGCAGAAGATAACTGGAAAGCTACAGACTTCAAGCTTTCACTTAGAATCCGTTTCCTTATCTGTGGCAAGCTCTGGCTGCAATTGAAGCTCTCAAACCTCCTCAAGAAGATGCTTGGGAACGCTGTGGGCATTTGGCGTTTCCTTAGGTAACCCACCCAGGGCTTAGCGACCTTCATGGTTAAAAGCGCTTCCTGCAAGTAACCACTGAGAGCTGAACTTCACTGCCGTGAAAAGCCACTTCTGCTTACTGTGAATGTGCAAGAAGGGAATCGATGTTTGCATCTTTTGTCGCATTATTGACTGCTATTGTCATTTCTTCCTTCCCTCTGTTAAGCTTTTCTCTTTTTTTAAACTTTATCATTTTTCTTTAGGCTTCTGATCATTCTTGCAGCTCTCTTAAAGATAGTCCAGATGTTTTCTTTCCAAGCATGTTCCTAAAAACCAGCCTTTTGTCACTACTGCAGCTGAGCCAGTTGTTCCTAGTCTTGTATTTTCCTGCAGCTGATGGTTCCTGTTGAGGAACTAGAGTACGTAACTTCTTGAGGTACACCGTATCTTTTCATATTGTTTCTGAAGACTACTTTAAATTCTAATCCTATCTTTTTGTGCTCTTTGGATAAGGAGGTAGCTGCGTACGGGTCTATAGGAGCAGTACAGTATGGAGCAGGTGATGGTCCCTGCATTGAACAAGTAGGTGATGGCATTTGGTGTCCTAGGATAAGGTGATGCAGGAGGCCAAAATGTGACCTGAGAGTTACAGGACGAAGCCGGGTATGCTGGCCTTAAATAATATTCTTTATGGATTGTATCTTCTTTTAATGGCTGGGTTTTTCTAGTGTAGTGTGTCTTCCTTTCTCTTTCTGAATGTAGACACTCGTACCCTCTTACAGGCGTATCTTCTTCCCTATTTAATTATTAAATAGGTATTTAATCTGTAGTAATTCTGACATGCTGCAATAATTCACATATTACTATGGTGAAATTAGAGTTAAATTGGTGAGTATTTTTCACTTACAGCCTTTTACTTATTCAGCTACTTTGGCTTCTACTTATTGGCTCATACATAAATACTCAAAGGCTGTAAGCGTGCTCATCTAAGGTGGTTGAACATTCAGTTTCTTGGTAGCAATGGGATTTTTTTTTTCATCTTAACTGCAAAATGTAATGTTTAGGCTTATGGTGACTAACTATGTGTAGATTTAAGGAGGTGTATTGAGAAATAAACATTAGTTTTAATGAAGTATGAGAGTTACTTTTCCTTGTTATTTGGACTTACTGTATATGACTGGTTGGGCACTCACTGTGACAATGATCCCAACGGTAGCTACGCGGCGCACTTTGAACCAGGAGAGGGGAGGTGCCTTCCTGCTGTGTTTGCTTGTAGGCAGTGGCCCTGAACCGTGTGTGATGGGGGAGAGAAGACAGGCTGCCTTGGGCACCCCTGGGAGCCTTTGCAGGGGTCTGGGAGAGGTGTGAGGCTGTGTCAAGAGAGGAGATGCCATGTCTGGAGCAGAAAACCTGTGCTTTTCCTTGGCATCTCTCTCTGACCAGGAGAAGACAGGCGGGGAGCTGGGGGAGCGCCTTGGTGAGCGTAGGCACAAGGGTCCGGTCGAAAGTCCTCTCCTCCCCTAGGAGAAGGTAGGGATTGATGCCTGAACAGACCTTTGCACGAGGAGGAGGATCTGAAGGAAGGAGCTCAGCTCCAAGGACAAACTGATGCTTTTTCTGAGTGTATCTAGCTGGGATGGAACAGTGAATGCCAGTGAAGCTGCCTCTCCTCTTGGAAATGTTCACTGGTGCCTCAGACTGCACTAAGGGGAGAGGTTTTTAATTTGTTCCCTAGGGTTGTTACCTATTGCTTTGTCATTAAGACCCCTATCATCTTTTTTTTTTTTTTCAGGTTTCACACAAACTGTTTACCAGTCATGCCTCTGCATGTCCTCTACCTAAGCTGATACAGCATCTATGCACTTTAATCTCATCTATGCCACTCTACTAGTACAGTGTGAGCTGTGCCTTGAACCTTGGATATAAAGACCTACCAGCCAAAGTCTTGTTCCTGCCTTAGTAATGTTCCAGAGGTTAAATAACATGCTCATGGGAGAGATTAATAGCTTGTCCAGCCAAGAGCCAGAGTTCAGTGAGAAAGAAGACGACGAGTGGATTCTGGTTGACTTCATAGGTAAGATGCCCCTCAAACGTAAGCTCTGCTGAGAAACCAGTAGCTTGGGAGAAACTTGACCAAAGCAAAACCGGTGTGGATTAGAGCGTAGGTGTTTTCCAAACAAATGTACCAAAACATGTTATGTAAACCGATGAGAAAAATGATGTCAGGTTTATAAGTCTGACACAGGCTTCAGCAGAACCACTTGTACAGATGAAATATGTTTGACTTGTTATGCAATTGGATTGCTCTACTGATAACAGCTGTGTTACGTGTCTACTCTGGCTTGTCAGGGAACTCCCTTTTCCCCTCCCCTTGCTTTAAAAAAAAAAACCTAAACAAACAACATGTATACGTGCTGATTAGGGGTTTATTCCTGTTTCTTTGTGGTTTTTCTTTTTCATGTCTCGTTTCTGGCTACCTGCAACCTTGTTGTTTTTGAACCTCCTGCAATCACCAACATCCATGGGTTCCTCTCCACTGACTAATGGCCACCGACAGCAGACACTTGCACTAATTGCTCCGCGGAGGAAGCGGACATCGCTGAAGCATCAGCTGCGGATGGCTCGCCCGTCTTCTCCTGTTTACCCTCTCCCTTGGAACGCTTGCCGGAGGCCAGCGAGTCGTGCTTCATCCAGTTTGAGTCGTGCCCCATGGAGGAGAGCTGGTTTATCACCCCTCCCCCGTGTTTCACTGCAGGTGGATTAACCACTATCAAAGTGGAAACCAGCCCCATGGAGAACCTCCTCATAGAGCATCCCAGCATGTCTGTGTATGCTGTCCACAACACCTGCCACAGCCTTAACGAGACTGGATGTGGGGATGAGGAGTTTCACAGCCCAGGTAGTCCCAGGTACGTCTGACTTCTCCTCTCAGGGAGCTCTGTTGCTGAAAATATCTGGTTTCTACTTGAGCAGCTTAGACACTTAATACTGAATTTTCCAGCTTATTTCAGAGCGAGTGAATAAAGCATGAACGCTAGAGGAGGTGGGAAGGGTGGTCAGGGCTGCTTAGAAAAATGTTACACAAGATGACCGTGTCAGGAAGCAGGTGGGTGTGCTGCTCTGACACTGCAATGAATATTTATGGAGCCTAATTGTTCCCTCGCAGATTATGCTCCAGTTCCTGTTGAAACTGGTGGCAGTTAACGGTATGGTTGATAAGGTAGATCTGAAAGCACTTTGCCCCCTCCATAGCTATATGTATTTTTCATAACAGCCAGTACCCTTTCAGTCACCTTGGGAGGTGAAACATACAACACTAACTATCCTGACAGCACACTCTGTTCTGGCATTTCCTTGTTCCTCGCACCTAGAGATCAGATCAGGATTATAGATAGGACAGGATTAAATTTTTCCACAGGTGGCTTGTGGAACAAAAGCAAACTGAAATATTCCCCAAAACATATTCCCTCAAGGTAAAAAAAAAAAGCGCTGCTAACTTCTACTTTTAGCAAGGTGAGAAGTGGTGCTGTTTGGCGCTTTTTTTTTTGTATGTGTGCTAAAGATCTGGCCATGTGGAATTATTGCAGATGCATGTTTGCTGTGCACTGCTGCTTTGGTGGTACCTATCCAGTGTATACAGCTGTATAGTATACATAGAGGTGTATTTTTTGACATCATGACTCCACATTTGCCCATGTGTTCATTGATTTGGAAATAATTGGGTGTTTTTTGAATCCTGTGAAACAACAAAGACTGACTTTTCCTCCCACCTGCTGCCTACTGTTAGAAACAATGGGGAGGGAAGAAACCATAGTATAGTAAGCTTTGTTACATAGGGGGGAAAAATGAGTGTAGTGGTAGAGTTGCTGTAGGTAGATGCCCGTTGACTTTCCTCATCACCTCCTTGCTGTGTTTCAAGTTCTTAGGTCAAAGAAATGGGTGACTGAGGTGAGAGGCTACTGGGTAATATTGATGTATAGGGCTGATACAACTTAATCTTGGAGAGCAGAAGGGACTTGTATAAATATTTGGGGAGGGCAGTTTGTGATGTTAAGCATCAAGTGTCTCGCTTAATTTGAACTGGGGGAGAAAGCTGTGAGCACACAGTGCCTTTTAAAATGAGGGTTTGAAGGAGTCTGCAAGGGAACTGTAGGCTGTGAGGTGCTCTGTAGTGAGAGGCAGTAGATACATTTGTCTAAAATATCTATTATATTGGATAGTAACATACAAAGTAAGGTTCTGACTTTTCTCAGCAACTTGTAAACTAGGGATACTGGTATAAATTCTTCTAGGGAAGAATCTCATGTTTATACTATGCTGTACAGTTAAGCTGCTTTAATGAGTTGGGAAGCTAAAGGTGTGGTGATCCTCAAGGGGTGTGTGAGTAAGATTCTTCACTTTGAATTCTGTGCTGTTGCTTCATCAGAGGGTCCAGGCTTTTGTATAAGAGTTATTTTGGGTGGCAGAACTGGGAGTAGGCTTGAGTCTGAAGCTGAGGTAGATGAGAAACTGGGAAAAATCAATTGCACAGATAATGCAGTAAGTTTCAAAAGCTGTTTTGAAGTCTCTAGTGGTTTAATGGTTGGCCATTTAACATTGTAGGGCCAAGAAAAGCTGCTTAAGGCACACTGGCACAGTAAGTACTACTGGTTTGGGACAGTGCTTTTTGTTTGATCAGGCTGCTAGCAACACTGCTTCCTCTAGAGCCTTGTCTGCCAAAACAATACTGGTTTTAGGACTAACCTTTGTGCCAAATGATGTTACTTGATCAAGCCTAACTACATCTGCTTTAACAAGCCAAAATGCTAAGTGCAGAAAAATTACTTTAATATTAATTGGGGCGGGGTGTGAAGCCTTTAATGTTTCTTGTGAAGTCTGGCTGTGTAGTGCAACTAGCAGGGCACTTACGCTTTCTAGCAAAATAGGTGCTGGGGGCACAGCAGTGAATGGATGTAGCAGCGGTCTGCCTTTAGATACAGGCCCTCTAAAAATTGCATGTTGACAGTACCGATGGCAGCTCGTCAGCCCTGTTTTCTCAGTGCCCAGGGCTCACTAGTGCCAGGCTAGTGAAGGCAACCACAAAGATACCAAAACGCTGCATCTTGGAAGAATATGTGGCCTTTTAGGGAATTCACCTCTGCTATCCTGGTTTTGCTTTTAGATGGCAAGTAGAAGTGTTGGTTTGTAAACCAGTGCTGGAAGGGTATTTGATAAGGGGGGGGAAGCTTAAATATCTTCAACCAGCAATTATAAACCAGTTTTTCTCCTTTTGTGGAGGAAATCTATTTGCTTCTTTTAAATTCAAAGCAAAAGGATGTTGTATAAACTTCCCTCTGTTGGTCAGGTTAGTCATATTTTTCCATAACAAACCACACCACTTTGTATTAGCAGTTGCTGCCCTTTGCTGGCTAATGACATGCAGCAAGGGCCTGCTTGGGAAATTCAAGTTCTGGTAACACAAGGTGGTGTGGCTTCCTGGATCCTCATGGCTTTCCCTGGAAAGGCTTCATTTGGAGTTCCACCTCCACAGAGCATCTTAAGGGATTGGCCCATATAGGAAACAGTAGCCTTACATTTGCAGGCACCCTCGTGTAAATTAAAGTGGTGTAATCTGCATAGAAAGTGTTTACAAGGCACTATAAATTAACTCGTGCTGTGTTACTTGCTTATTTCTTGCTTCGTAGTGCTAGGTTTAGGACAATATCCAGTGAATGAACAGGGGGAACCCCACATGATGCACATGACTGTGGCTTCAGTCGGTCATATCAAGCTACCCAAGGAGCCAAAAGCAAGTGGATTTGGATATTTAAAAAAAAAGTAGGAGGCAGTGAGTATTCCCTTGCTAATGTATTTCACTCCAATGTGGAGTGGGGGGAGGCAGAAGAGCTCATTTCTGTGGCAGACCAGACTTATGTCTGCAGAGACGTACAATACATACAAGTTAAGCTCTTCCAGAAACAACTTTATTATAAAGTCATGCTCATGCTGAAAAACAGACTTCCCTAAGAGACCTCTTGCAAACTCCTGGCCTTGCAGACATCTCTCCTGGGCACCACTGAGCTGACTAGCTGTTGGGTCCTGGATGGGGAGAAAGAAGACAAGCAGCTCTGGTCACACCAGCAGTGGCAATGGGACTTGGGATTTGCTTGGCCTTTAAAACTGCCAGGCTATTCTTAGCTGTACTTTAGGAGTTTCAGGAAACATCAGTGATTGTTCTGTCAAGTAGGGAAGTCCTTTTTCAATATGTCAGTCCCTGCTTGCAAAGGCTGTTTGTGTTTCCACTAGTGCATGATGGAGTAAGGGTCTGCCAAAGCTGCTGTCTGCTCATGAAATCTAGAGGGCTGGTTGAGGAACAATCCTGCTAAGTTATTTCCTGTGTGTCACAACTGGTCTATCTTTCCCAATCCTCTGCATGAACACTGTTTGGATTTATGTGTGTGACTGGCAATCCAAACACACAACCATTAGTGTGCTGCTGCTGTTTTTGGGCTCGACCACCTATGTTCAAGATGATTTTTAAACCAAACTTTGCCTAGTGGATAACCCTAAGTCTTCTAAAGCTGGAGCAGTGTGACACGCATTGCCTTCTATTTCTGGTCTATATTGCACCTTGGGCTTAGGGAGGTGGGGTGGGGAAGGAAGGGCATGATAGCATAACACACCAAAAATCCAAAAGCTGTGGTGATGCCTTCACACTAAAAGTGAGTTAGCTGCAATGTGCGTTACTTCCCAGCGTGGTTTTCCTAAACAAGCTTGACCTTGCTTCAGCCCAAATATCTGCCCAGTAGATAAATGGTGTCCTTTTGAAATGCTGGATGTTGATGTCCATGTTCTCTCACCCCCTGTGGTCTGCATGTCTTTCCAACACACCTCAGTAATGGATGATACCTGCTTGCTACCTTTCCAGACTGGAGGCCCGAAATGAAACAGGACAGCGTGTTCACTGCTACGTCACAGCTCTTGCTACTCGCTCAACTTTTCTGGAAAAAAACAAGAGCTTTCGTCCTACCCACTGGATAAAAGAACATAATGAAAGACACTATCTCAACAGGAACGGTCTCCGTCGCCAAAACCTCACCAGGGATTGCCACTCTCGGCAAATCAAGCACAACGGACTGTTTGTTCACCAGCCTTGTCAGCGTCAGTTCAATTACTGATGGCTCTTGTGGTTTTAATCTATGGTCTAATTGGTTTTAGGTTGCTCTTGTTTTCATGCATAGGTAAGTGTGGTCGATCTGAAGCTGATCATCAGTCCCTCAAACACAATCGTAACTAGTGTTGCATTCTTGTGAAATGACACGTAAATCTCTAAACATCAATCATGCAGCAAGTCCTAAATGTTGATGTTAAATTTCAGTGTCTTGGAAGCCTATCAGTACAAAAGTTTGTGTGCTGTTTTATAAAACTATCATGTATAGATGGGTTCTTAGCTGATTTTCTTTTTAAAAAGAAACTTAACTGATACGGAAATCAGTTACACTTTGCATTAATCAAAGTGGAGTTAGAAAACTTAAGGTTAGTCATATGCTGTAAAGACCACTACTTGACAGCTTGTGTATCTGTCTGTACTCAGCCTTTGTGATTACTTTCTAATGAGGAAATACTCTAGCTGCCAGCAGGTATTACATAGCTATGCTCAACTGTTACAAGAAGGACATCTAATCTAAATTGCCTGGTACCCACTTGTGTTAGTGGAGTCTGTAGGTGTGTTGGGTACTAATTATGGGTATTGGATAAGGGTTAAATGTCCGTCCCCCCCCCCCAATATTGTTGCAGTGTGATATGGCACTGGTGTTACAGATGTAGTACCTCACAGTGGAGTGGAAGAAAAAGCGGACCTATGGGTTAAGTGCAGAGGCACAACCCAGAGAGCCGAACTGGGTTTTACTGGGTACAGTTCGAGTTCTTACTCCCTTTCTCTAACTCTTTCCCTTTGTGTCTTTGAAAGAACGTCCCCTACCCTACTTCATTTGATCTCTACTCTAGTTAAAGGAAAATGATGGTGGATCCACCGTTCTTTTAATCTCCTCATTGGCTGACTGCTCTTTAAAGTCAGGCTGATGAATAGCTATTTCTGAGCTGCTGATTGCTGTTAGATTGTCTCGTATTTACAGATTGAGAGTAGCTCAAAAGTGGCTAGAAGGAAAGTTTTACCAGAAGTTCTAATTTTCTCTCTATGAAAATGAAGTCTGAGTTAATTGTGACTGGAAATGAAGGGCAGTGTGTGGCAGGGAGAAGAGCATGCTGAAAAACAGTTTTGCAGAACTAAACGCAGTGGTAACAGGGTGTGTAAAAATTGAGATTGGCAGTGGTTGTTCTCCTAGCCCATTGGGGGCAGAAGGACTGGGTAGCAATTCTGTGGGCCAAACAGGAAAGAAAAGCCATTCTAAACTAACAAGCAGTTTTCTTAAGAACACCGAGTGAGATGTTTTGGAAGTTGGCAGGCACTTAAAAAAAAAAAAGTAAAGCTCACATCTTAACAAAGAGTGTGTAGTACACAGCAGCCATGTGGCACGCTGAACCCTGACAGCTCAATCTGGGAAGCAGGTTAAATGGCTGTGGAGGTGAGGAAACAGAAATCTGCCCTGAAAGAAGGGGGGGAAACAGAAGTAAACTTATTCCCCCTTTCTGTCAGTGCTTAATGTGACTTACTGTTTTTTCCCTTGTGTTTAGTGCCTAGGGCATTAAAGTGTTAACATTACCTTCAACCATGTCTTCCAGTAGTCCTTATACAGTCCTTAACAGAAGTTAGTATAAGGAGCCATGTGAGGAGTCTTTGAAATTACACAAGATCAATAATGTGAATTATTCCAGACTTACGAAGTGCTTTAAATGCAGCTAAATGCTTCAGTTTCACTGAAGTGAAAACCCAACAGTTTGGATTAACCTTGATGTAGTGGGACTGTTGCACGTTCTGCAGGTGGAACTGTTGTGGCACATACTTAGTGTACAGGAAACACCACTCATAACCTGTGTCTTGCTGTAGATGTGCTGCTTCACTGGGATTAGTTGGGATTGTTGCAAAGGGATGTTGACAAATAGTTAAATGTATAAAAGCAAAGAGGTGCTTTCCTGGATAGACTAGTCTTAAAAAAAGACTTGTTGAATTCATATGGACAGTGAAAGAAAATAAAAATGGTCACGTCAGGAGTTTCCAAAACAGATACTTTGTTACTGCTCTTTTCAGCCCATGTCCATAAGACAATTCTTTTGTGGTCCAAATACTCTGGTTTATCTGCAAATAGCTGTAGTTTCACCAGTCTCTCATCTGTTCATGAACACTCTTACTTGCCTCAGACTATCTACCTTTATCACTCCAACTTTTTGCCTGGCTTTAACTTCCTTCTCCTCACTGCCAACTTTCTAGCTCAGGAAAATTCTTTGCTTTCCTATATTTTTTTTCTTTTATATAAAAGTAACTACTCTCCTTCAGCTTTAATTTTCTTAAAGTGAAATGAAGGAAGATGGAGTCTCCACCTCCCCGTGTTGGAAGGAATAAGTGATCCTTTAACTCTTAACGGGGGGGGGGGGGTGTGGAGTCGAGAGTATAAGGCTCCCAGGCATTACAGTGGGAGCCTTGGTCCGTTCTTCTCAGTGGGCAAGTAAATGCAACTTTAGACTGCTCCTAGAATTGGGAGATACTGATCTTTTTATACTGCATTACTAGATGACTGTCTGGTGATGAAAACCTATATCTTTCAGGATATAAACTGTTTTGTTGCACAAAGCTGTGCTTCTTGATTTGTAATATTGGAAACCATATTATTGTGTGAGATAGTACTGCATCAATGGCTTTTTGTTAATTTGTTTTACGTATTTATGTTGGTCTAGCCCTGTTTTGTGCCTGGAGCTATTGGGCAATTAGATTTGTTTTGGTTTTCTGTTTTAGTAGGGAGCTGTATGGCTTTTTATATGGTTTTTGAATTGTATTAAAGTGTGTGGTTTTTTTTCTTGTAAAAGTGGAGGCCTTGCACTGTCTCATACTGATTGACATTCATGAATCTTGCTGAAACTGTATTTTCATATGCATTGATCAATAGACAAATTTGCATTTTAAACTGTGCCTTCTACACAGCAAACTTGAAGATTCAAAAGGGACATTTCAGTTAGAATTAATACTGTACATCAGTCTATGCATTATATGGCAGCTTCTCTCCAGAGCCACTTCTCTATTTGTAGCAGTCCTTTTGATACGGAAGAATGTCTGGCTCTTGTTTTTTAATAGTTTTAACACAAGCTGAAAACCGACGAAATACAGCACTTTGCCAAAAAGTAGCATTGCTTAACCAGTGTGTATTTACTAAAGCGATCTTCTGTATTTTGTTTTCATAGTGCGTTCTGTGCACCATGGGGAGGCGTGATCTTAACCCTCAATAAAAAAAATGGCCTATTGAAAATATGAAGTCTGTTCTCTTATGTCAGTCCAAACCCAGATGCCTGAGCACCCCACTCAGGTGCGGTCAGTACAAGTATGGAGTAGCTGGGAATGCTTGCAGTAGTGGAGAAGTTCTTCTGGGAACTGGTTTGCATTGATCGAGTGCAAGTGTGTGGTCTAAGGAGTGTTGTACATCTCTGGTAGGGGTTGGAAGGGACCTCTGGAGATCATCTAGTCCAACCCCCCTGTCAAACCAGGTTCACCTAGAGCAGGCTGGACAGGAACTTGTCCAGGTGGGTTTTGAATGTCTCCAGAGAAGGAGACTCCTCCACCTCCCTGGGCAGCCTGTTCCAGTGCTTTGTTACCATTAAAATAAAGAAACTTTTCCTCGTGTTGAGATGGAACTTCCTGTGTTCCTGCTTGGGTCCGTTGCCCCTTGTCCTGAGCAGAAGTGCTGTAGGTGAACAGGGCAGAGACAAAAACACACAGGGTAGGGGGGAGATTTTTTTCCTTATCTAGGCTGAACCTCTCTTGTTTCAACTCATGTCTGTTGCCTTTCTTCACGGTGGTGCATGGCAGGAGGATTAATCTGTATGGAAGGCTGCTGTTAACATTCAAGAGGTGGAAGCAGGGACAGGTAACCTGTGAGGGACATAGAGATGCTGTGTGTCCAGGGGTGGGGTTAGGAATGCCAAAGCCAAGCAATCTGTGCAAAGCCAGGCATGGGGTTAGGGATGCCAATGCCAAGCACAGCTGTAGCTGAACCTGGGAAGGAATGTCAAGGACAACAGGCTTTCCACAGGTGTATCAGCTGCAAAAGGAAGATTAGAGAAAAAGCCTGCCTGCTGCTAAACTGGACAGGAGTCCTCATGACAAACGATGTGGAGAAAGCTGAAGTAGTCTGTGTCTTCTTTGCCTTGGTCTCTACTGGTAAGACCAGCCTTTGGGAACTGCAGGCCCCTGAGGCTGGTGGGAAAGGTTAGAGCAAGGAGATCAACCCTTGGTTGAGAAGGGTCAAGTTAAGAAATGCTTAAAGAGATGGGACATACAGCTCTATGGGACATATCCATGACTGGAGAAGGAGCTGGCTGAGGTTACTGTGAAGTTGTTCCAAATTACCTTAAAGGTTCCTATCAATGGACAGGGTTCCTGAAGGATGAAAGAAATCATATGTCCTTCCTATCTTCAAGAACAACAGGGAGAACTACAAGACAGTCAGTTTCACCTTGATCTCTGGGAAGGTGGTGGAGCAGGTGATCCTGGAACCTATTTCCAAACATGAGCAAAAAGGTGATTAGGAGTAGCCCAAATGGATTTATGCAGGGGAAAGATGCCTGATGGCTTTCTATAGTTAGATGACTGGCTCAGTGGATGAGTGAATGCTGTTTATCCTGATGTTAGCAAGGCTTCTAGTATTGTCCCCCATAATTTACCAATTTGGGAGGATGTTATGGACCACAGAAGTAGATGGTGAGCAAGTGTATCAAGAACTGGCTGAACTGCTGTGCTTGAAGGGCTGTGATCAGTGGCATGAAGCCTAGCTGGAGGCCAGTCGCTGCTGGTGTACACTACCAATACTGGATCTTACACTGTTAAAAACCTTCACTAATGACCAGGGTCACGGGGCAGAGTGCATAAACAGCGAGTTTGCAGAAGATAGGAGGAATTGTTTATACATCAGAAGGACCTTGGACAGACTGGAGAAATGGGCTGATGGGAAACTCAGGGAATTCAACAAGGGGAAATCCGGAGTCTTGTACCTGAGGGAGAAATAACCCCAGGCACCAGTACGGGCTGGAGGCCAACTGGCTGGAAATCACCTTGGCAGAGGAGGCCTGGAGGGTCCTGGTGGACACCATGTTGACCATGGGTCAGCAGTGCACCCTTGTGGCCTCAAAAACTAAAAGCTTCCTGGGCTGTATTAGGAAGAATGTTGCCAGCAGTTGGAGGGAGGTGATCCTTCCCCTTCCTGAGGAGTGGCCTTGCAAGGACACCAGCCAGCTCTCTGGGAACATGGGATGTAGGTTGCTGGGCTCCATGGACTTCTATGGGTTGAGCTGTTGCAAGGAGTCCCTGACTTGATTCTCACCCACTGAACAAACTGGGTAACAAAATGATCTATTTAACCGACAGTGATGAAACGGAATTTGTGCAACAAAGCATCCATCTTCCCGGAGGAAGCACTGAATAAAACCTCTCCGTAGGTTTTGTGACTTGTACATTTATCAAAGCAGCGAGTCCCTGCTGAGAGCTGTACAGCATTCTGCAGGAGAAAGTTTGATTATGTCTGTATAATTGTATCTGTGCAGATAACCCAATAGAGCTGTATCAATAGTGTTCCTCCTAAAGGTGCTTAGTTCAGGCTTAATACAACTTTTTAAATTTAGGGTGGTTGCTTTCCAAAACATCATGAACTAGTGTTTTTAAAAGTTTTCTGTGCCAAAACGAGAATGTTCATCTAAAGGTCATATCAATGTGACCATATTGACTTAAGTTCTCACTTTTTGTTTTTCCTGTTTAAACAAATCCTTGTATGTCCCTGATGAAGCACTCTGATTCCTCATTGAGTCAGTATCTGCTTGCTTTGCCTCATTGACTTTTGGTGCTTGTTTATAACCACAAAATGCTGTTACCTCTATTATTCAGTGATACTTGCAAGTAGGGTTCAGGGTTTTTGACACATGCAGAGATGACTCATCAAAAGAGGCTGGTGCTGCTGCAGCACTCTTGTTCCCTCGATGTGGTCACGATACAGCAGTCTTAGAATAAGTAGGACTGAACCGAGACTTAACAGGATGCATATAAAGTTTTTTTTGTATCAACCAGCCTCTTTCTTCATGACAATACTGTGCAGGAGCTACTGCTGTATAACTAATGCTTTAAAAGTTAAAGTCTCCTTGACTTGCGCCGAAATGTTGTGGGCAGATCGATGGTCGAACACTCAAATATCTTAATGAGACAGATAACTATAGTGTTGCTTTGTGGGTAAGCTAAGGGAAAAAATAATAATAACCAAAAAAAGAAAACCCACATAAGAGTAACAAAACTAGGCTAGTGGCCAGGAGCACATCTCCACTTGCAGACATGGGCTATGCCATAGGTCTATTCTTTCTCCTGAAGTGTAGTCTTCCCATTATTGTGTCCAAGCAAGATGACCTAGTCAGGCAATATAATAAGAAATACAATCATGACCAGAAATCAGCATGAGTGCTAAAAGAATCCCAGGTACCCTGAAATGGGACTCTGCAGAGAATTAGTAGAGACAGAGAGAGAGGTAGGGAAGAGGAGGGAGGCCTCAGGCTTTTAGGGTATGTGGGTAATGGCAAACAGCTGACAATTTTTGCAAGGTGAATAAAGAAGATGAAATCACAATTAAGAAAGGGGGTGCTGACATGGGCAGAGGTATCCCCTTGTCTACTCCCAGCAGTGAATTTCAGCTCTAGCTCTTCTGTCTGTCATGTGAGATTGAGGAATGGGAGATAGATATTGTGCATTAAATGGGGAAGAAAGAGAAGAGTTTGGCTTCTATGGCTTGTGACAAGCCACCTAGCAGATGAATTAGTAGATACAACTTTACCAAATATCTACTAATGGAGGGCAATTTGGGAATGGGGTATTATTTCCTGCGCATCACCTTTGCCTCTAGAAAGGTCCATGATGTGTCCTAAATATAGCCAAGATTGGGGCTATGGAGAATTTTAAGTCTTAGTCCTCAAATGTTGAAAATGTGTTTGCTACTGTGCTTGGAAGCTGGAGCACCAGGAGTAAACATCTTCACCTTGTGTGTTTGGGAGGGAAAGTCCTGAGCTCAGGGCCCAGCAGTGGTAGGTTCGATGAGGTAATGTGAGTCATCTGAATCACATACACTCCTAGGTCAGAGGATAGGTTAATCTATTTTGGTTTTAAAATTACTATGTTGTTGTCCTGCGTGGCTCTTTTCTGTGACCTGAGATTCCTTCTTTTCTGCTACCTACGCATACCTCCTGGTCCAAAAGGTGTCACGTCTACAACCCAGGGGTGAAGCGATGCTGGAAAACACAAGGAAGGTGGGTCTTGTTATTTCTTTGAGCTGCAGACAAGAGATCCAACAGAGGGGTTGGTGAAGATAGGCTCAATGTGTGGCTATTAGTTACAGGTGCTGCTTCTCACTCCAGAGATGCTGTTCTTACTGGGGTTTGACTGTGGGATTTGTTCAGGATATCAGCAGTAAGGATTGTACTGTAAAGGTGTTCCATCCTTGGTGTGTTGAAAATGGGTGTTTAAATGTTCACCTCCAGGAAAGGACAGGGGTCTCTGACAGGACACGGGTAAAACATCTCCTGCATAAAAGTCTTTCAGGACAAGATAATGTTTATTCTGAGCTTCTTACTTCTGAGAAAGGTACATCATCTTGAGAAGAAAGAAAGAGGCTACTAACAAGAGCCAGAAGACACAGTCTGTTGGTTTGCTTTATGACTGCTGGGAAGTGATGGCATCTACTTCTGAATGTGGCTTTAAAAGGTTGGTAACTCTCACTCTCTCTGCTCCCCCTTCCCCTTTAAAAGCCTGCCTTGAAAAATCAAGTAAAAGAGGAAATCCTTTTAGGGTGCTATAATGTTGTAGGTCTGACCTTATTCTTGATCTCTACTTGAGCTTTCTTCCTCTATTATAAGAATAACTATTAGCACTGGTTGTCTTAAGCTGATCTGATTGTCCTACAGGCTGCTTATTAGTAGCTGGTCATTACCTATGCTCTCTGTTGCTGGTGTTGACCTTAGAAAGACATATTAATGTGCTTATGAATAAAAGGTTTATTCTGTGTTATCTTTTAGTTAATAGGTTCTTAGTAACTGTATATGGGCTCTCTCCCCACCAAAAAAAAAGCCTACAAAATAACTTAACTTTCTAAGGTCTTAAAAATATTCCTAAATGCATATTAAACTGGATCATGCCTTATTTGAAAACGTAGTAGGATATTATAGGTTCTAATAGAAAACAAGGGTTTTGAAACCCAGGCTGCAGCGCCAGTCCTGTAACCATTTGTTGGCTTGCCAGATTCGGCTGGCCCTTTGGAACCCCTTCCCTTTGGCTGGGAGGATTGATGAAAAAATGACCTGTGTTCCAGGTTCCTTTCCTGCTACTCCCAGGGCTCTGTAATCCTTCTTGATATGCCAGATTGCTACTGGTGCTATCACTGGTGCCCGTGTGAAACAACAGCAGTGGGTAACAGTCAGCAGGCTGTATGAGGCTTGGTAGGCTCTTGGTGATGTCCCTGATACCAGCCCCTGATAAGCAGCACATCTCTCTAGAGAGTGCTTCAGGGCAGCAAGCGGGTGCCTCCATACCTTTCAGAAGAGAGAAAACATTTCAGTTTGGGAAGGGTGCAACTTACTAGTAAAGAAGGTGTGTAAAGCTTTAATGATGCTTTGCTTCGGTTAGGCAGCTGGAGCTATTCTGCAATAAATAAGCTTAAAACTCCTCTTAAAAACAATGAATTTCATCCACACAAGAGTGGTGGAGCAGGCCTTTCCCTTAACTAAGTCATAGAACAGCTTTGACAACATGGCTGTGACTCGAAAGGACAAGACCCAGCAGCACAAGTGAATGACCATAGTAAAATATTTACTGCAACAAGGTAGGAATATGAGGGGGCGATATTCCCTGCTATGTTGTGCCTGGATCACAGTGGAGCTGTGTGCCAATGTTCATGACGAAATATCACTCCCTTCCTTGGGAACGATCAGATGGATTCAGAAGCTCTGGGAGAAGAACAATCTTAAGCCCGCTCTGTAAATGGATCGATCCTCGTGGCTTTTGATCTGTGCTTTATAGATCCCTAGTGGACTCAGGGCTGCTTCAAAGAGATCCATAAAAGGATAACCTAAAAAAGCAACCTCAGCTGTGGAAACTTGTAAGCAAGACCCTGTAATTCCTACCTTTCCAATGGGGTTCACACCTTCCAGTCAACTTCAATATATTCATCAATGACCTGGATGAAGGGATGGAATGTACCCTCAGCAAATTTGCTGATGACACAAAACTAGGAAGGGGTAGCTGACACCCCAGAAGGCTGTGCTGCCATCCAGCAAGACCTGGACAGGCTGGAGAGATGGGCAGAGAGAAACCTGAGGAACTTCAATAAAAGCAAGTGTAGGGTGCTGCACCTGGGGAGAAATAACCCCCTGCACCAGTACAGGTTGGGGGCTGACCTGCTGGAGAGCAGCTCTGAGGAGAAAGACCTGGGAGTCCTGGTGGACAACAGGATGACCATGAGCCAGCAATGTGCCCTTGTGGCCAAGAAGGCCAATGGCATCCTGGGGGGCATCAGGAAGAGTGTGACCAGCAGGTCGAGAGAGGTCGTCCTGCCCCTCTACTCTGCCCTCTAGCCCATCTGGAGCACTGTGTCCAGTTCTGGGCCCCCCAGTTCAAGAAAGACAGGCAACTGCTGGAGAGGGTACAGAAAAGGGCCACAAAGATGATTAAGGGCCTGGAGCATCTCTCCTACGAGGAGAGGCTGAGGGACTTGGGTCTTTTTAGTCTGGAGAAGAGAAGGCTGAGGGGGATCTGATCAATGCTTATAAATACTTAAAGGGAGGGTGTCAAGATGACGGGGCTGGCCTTTTTTTGGTGGTGCCCAGGGATAGGACAAGAGGAAATGGGCACAAACTTGAGTATAAGAAGTTTCACCTAAATGTGAGAGGGAACTTCTTTACTGTGGGAGTGGCAGAGCACTGGAACAAGCTGCCCAGGGAGGTGGTTCCCCTTCTTTGGAAACATTCAAAACCCACTTGGACAAGTTCCTGTGCAACCTGCTATAGGTAGACCCGCTCTGGCAGGGGGGGTTGGACTGGATGATCTCCAGAGGTCCCTTCCAACCCCATGTGATTCTATGATTCTCTGGAAAACACTTAGAAGCGGTAATTAGGAAAAAAAAATAACAAAGAACCACTAGACTAATTGAAAAGGGCTTACCAGTTCCCAGCACAAATATTGCTTCGCAATTGTAGTGTATTTCCAGAGACTTAAAAATTCTTCTCTCTTTTACACTCATCCCCCTTAAGGAAGTATCCACAAAATGAAAGAGGATGTACAGTGTGTTAGCTCACTTGGAAATGTCCCAGTGTGAACTAAGTCACTTTAAATTTACTGCCACATCAAAAGGTCAGCACGTTAACTTGTGTTAAAATCATAATTTCATTGTCTGCAGTAGGATTTTATTACACACTAGCTTATGGAGCTTGTTTGTGGTGGTATTTTTTTTTTCTGTGCTGCTGAAAATTTATGGGAGAAGTTGCTGGCAGGGTGGACAATACTTATGGGACCTGGTGCATTTTCCACTACTGAGGCAAAACCACAAATAGGGTGGCATGGGACCTGCAGGAGCTCATATCAAAAGGTGTGGAAAAATGAGCAGCGTAGACATTACAGTTTTTGTGCCGAGACCTGCTCATGGCAGACCCCATCCATTCAATTTTTAGCTACTATTCACTTTGCAGTATTTTCCTTTCACAGTGTGCCATGGAATTCCTTCCTGATGCACCAAAACTTCTTTGCTGCTTGCAGGCTGGCTGCCACCAAGCCCTAATTTGACATCTGTGAGAGGTGGAGGGGTTTTAGGGGGGAAAAAAAAAAAAAAAAGATACTTTGTCTCTCTACTGGTGCTTGTCCCTTCATGCTGTTCCTGTGCAACCTGCTCTTGGAGGACCTGCTTTGGCAGGGGGGTCGGACAAGATGATCTCCAGAAGTCCCTTCCAACCCCATATCATTCTGTGATTCTTTTTAACAATTTTGTTGTGGTGGGGTTTCAGCTTCAGCAGGTCAGTTAAAGGGCCGAGGTCAGAGTTAGGTCAAAAGTTTGCCCAAATTCAGGAGACCACCTTTGCTCTACAGTCAGTGGAGTGGGAGATGCATTTCCAGACAGCAGGATGTTATCTTGCTGGTGGACTTCAGTGGAGACCAGGTAACAGGGCCATCTGCTGAAGGCTACGCCTACTTTAGGCACCTCAAACTATGATATGAGTTAGATTTCTTGAAATGAGCTGGTGCAATATAGACAGTTGGCAAAGATTGTTTCTGAGTGTCAATGGGCTTGAAGAGATGACAGAGGTTTATGGGATTTTTTACATCCCTCTTGAGCCACAATCAGCAGATTTTCTTCATGGCAGGGACTGGAACAAACATTTTGCAGAGCTGAGGAGGCTGGGTGGCTGCAACATTGGTCTCACACATGTGTTGTGCGTCTTGCTTTACCTGAAGTTTGCAGGAATCGTTTTCCCGGCTCCATCAGTCGCTGTAAGTGCCCGCAGCTGAGAGATGGCCCTTGCTGCCCTAAACTTGTGACCTGCTAAAACATTGTTAGCCACCCTACTGCAACACGTCTGCCTTTGGTGGGCTCTGCTGCCTTTCCTCCTGCCCGTTAAAATGGCAAAGCTATGAGAAGGTAAACACCAAAATCTGGTTATCTCGCTTAATTACTACAATAGATATTTAGAGGCAAAAACTATGTTTACCCTTTAATAGCATTACACTTGGGAAAAGAGAAAGCAGAAGTGACAAAAAGGTTGATGAGGTGGATTTACTTGAAGGCAGCTGTGGCTTTTTTTTTTTTTTGTGTTGTTTTGCAGCAGGTGGGCTCTGAACTGCAAGAAAGGAGAGGAAAAGTACCATTTGCTCCCCATCACTGAAATGGCCTCAGGTGCCCCGCGCTGAGGTGAGGGTCTGGCTCCACAGGCACTGGGCTGCCCACGGGGACACCATGGAGGCTGTGCTTGGGGAAGACGGGTTTCCCGCTGGGATGGATTTCTCTGTGGTAAAACACACTGCAAAAATGGAGGGAGGGAGGGAGGGAGGGAGGGAGGGGGAAGGGACCTCAGGGAAGGTCTGGGACAGGAAGGCCCCAGGCCCCTCACGGGGAAGCCCAGGCCACTTGCGGCCTTCATGGGACACAGCTGGATGAAGGCCACTCCTGTGCCCTGAGGTGTGTGACAGCCGTTGGGCTAAAGCCCCCCATTCACCCGTGAACATGGGGTGTCCGGGGGCTGCCCCCACAGGAGTGGGGTGTCCGGGGCGCTGCTCCCACAGGAGGCCGGTGGCACAGGGAGAACCGAGGTGTCAGCCGCTAGCAGACACCCTCGAACGGCTAGGGTGCCACTGAGGGGAGGCAGGCGGCTCCCCAGCCTTAGGTGGGGGGGCTGCCGGGGTGAGGTGTCCCCCCGACCCGCGGGCCCGGGGGGCTGCCCTCAGACAGGCGGGAGGAGCCGCCCCGCCCTCAGGCCGCGGCGGGAGCCGGGGGAGGGCGGGGCGAGGCGACGCGGGGCGCGCGCGGCGGCGGGGCCGTGTTTACATTCCGCCGCCCGCTGCACGTTGCCGCGGAATGGCGCGCTCCCATTGGCCAGGCTGGGCAGGTGGCCCCGCCCCCTGCGGGGCGGCACGAGCGGCGCCCCGCCGGGCGCGCGGCGTGCAGGGGGTCGCCCCGGCCTGGGACCACGGAGCTGGGACGGGCAGCCGGACGCAGGCGGATCGCGGGGTGACGGGGCCGGGGGGTGTCGCGGCAGAGGGGCCCGGGAGAGGGGCGGAGGCAGCCGGGCCGGGTGGCAGCCTTCCTCCCGGCGCTGCCTGCCGCTCTCCCGGAGGGCGGGAGGGGCGCGGGGGGTCTCCCGGGCGGCGGACTGTGGGGGAGCCGCGGGGCCGGCCCGGCGGCTGAAGGGGCGGCGCTGGGGCGAGCGGGGCGCGGGCCGTCTACGGAGGGCGGGCGGGCGGGCGAGCTGTCTGCCGCCCTCGCACATGCGCAGGGCGGGCCCGGGCCGCGCTATATAGCGGCTTGGCGCCGGCGCCAGCTGAGCAGCGCGGCCCGGGCGGCGGCGGCAGAGGTGCGCGGGGCGGGAGGGGGTCCCGCCGGTGGGGATGGGGGGTAGCGGCGGGGGCGGTGGTGATATTAGTGGTGATGGTGGTGGTTTTGGTGATGGTATTAGCGGTGGCGATGCTGGTGGTGGCAGCGGTTATAGTGGTGGCAGCGGTACCGGCAGACCCGGTGCCGGTGTAAGGACGCTGTGAGGGGAGCGGTGAGGCGGGCTGTGCCCGCCCGCCCGTGCACGGTTTTGGAGGGAGAGCGGCTGAGGAGAGCCCGGGGAGGGGGGAGGGTGGGGGTGCCCTCCGGCGGCCCCATCCGCCCCGCCGGTGCCCTCCCGCCCGGGGCAGGGAGCGCTCTGAGGGGTGATGGTCCCGGGCGGGGGTGGCGGGGGGAGCCCGCCATCGTTTTTTCCCCCTACCTTACCCATCCCATCCCGCAGAGCCCCGCGGGGGGCGGGCTGCCGGGTTTTTGGAGGGAGCCCGGGCGCGGTGGGGGCGGGGAAGCCGGCCGAGCCGCTTGGCGGGCTGACCCCGATCGCCGGCCCGCGCCGCCCGCCCTCATCCCGGCCCGGGGGCCCCGGGCTCCCCGCCATCCCACCCCTGGCCATCCGGACAGGGGCTCGGCCCCCGGTGGGGACACCCCCTCACCCTCGCAGCCCCTGATCCCCGGCCTCAGCCCGCCTTGAGGTGTCCCCCCCCCACCTCTGAGGGACGGTGTCCCCGTTGTGTGGGATTTCCCCCCCCCCACTGAGAGACGATGTCTCGCCTTGCCGTGGGGGGAGCGGGATCCCACACAAGGGGGACACCGTCCCTCAGAGAGGGGGACGACATGCTCCCCACCCCACTCCCCCTCAGGTTTTGGAGGGAGCCTGGCTGGCAGCAAGGCGGGAGCGCGGGGAGAGAGGGAGGGGAAGGGGATGGGGATGGGAGGGGGGGCGCCGTCCTGCCCTGCCCCCTGCCCCCTCACGCGTCCCCTCAGCACCCTCGGGCGCGGGGGGAGCAGGCGGCGGCTCGGCCCCTTTTTGGAGGGAGAGCGGGAGCGAGCAGCGCCGGTACTCCTCCCCCCCCCCCCCCCCCCACACACACACCCCCCCGGCCCCACACAGCCTGACCCCCGGGGCTGGCCCAGGCGCCCCCCACCCCCTGGCCCGGCCCGGCTCGGCGCGGTGCCGTGCGGTACAGGCCGCCGCCGCCTCCCCGCTCGCTGCAAATTGGCGCGGAACCGGCGCGGCGGGAGCGCGGGCGGCGGCGGGCGGGCGGGAGGGCAGGGCCCATGCCGGCAGGTGTGGGGGGGCCAAATCCCCCCGGGGGTGCAGCATGCAGGGTGTAGAGGGGGTGTGGGGGGGTGTCGCGGCCCCCGGGACCCCACCCGCATCTTTTCGGGTGGGAAATGTCCCTTTATAGGCTTCCCCCCCCCCCCTCCCCCGCCAAGGCTAGAAGAGCTCAGCTCGCCTAAGCCAAACTGGAGATCGCCTGAGCCAAACTGGTGGCTGATGTGTGTGTGGGCATCCCTGGGTAACCCGCTTCAGCCGTGCGGCTGCCTGCCCGCAGGGAGCGGAGGTGCCTGTGGTGATACACCTGGGGCGTTCCTCACACCAGTAAAAAAATGCTCGTGCCCTCCTATTTTGGCTGCGTAAACCCTGCCGCTCTTTGTGATGCGCCCCGTGACACGCAGCAAGGAACTCGGTCCCAACTCCTTGAGCTCACGTTATTAACTGAGCTTGTGTTATTCCTTTGGTCCAGGTAGAGATCTTCCAACCCAAAGAAGATGTCAAGACGCAGGTAAGCTGTCAGCGCCGCCATACGCTGGGCTGATCTGTGCTCACCTACCAACTGCTGCTCTCCTAACCTCTGATGTCTTTCTGCTCTTTGCAGTAGCCGGTTGCAAGCCAAGCAGCAGCAGCCGCTGTCGTGTCAAGAAGAGTCTCCACAAGAACTGCAGACACCAGAGCATCTCCAAACCCGAAAAAGGAGAACAGCAGAGGTGACCAGTTTGGGCAGGCGAGGGACTCTTTGTCAGGAAGTGTAGTGACAGGACAAGGGGTAACGGTTTTAAATTGGAAGAGGAGAGATTTAGATTGATACCAGAAAGCAATTCTTTCCTGTGAGGGTGGTGAGGCACTGGAATAGGTTGCCCAGGGAAGCTGTGGCTGCCCCATCCCTGGAAGTGTTCAAGGCCAGGCTGGATGGGGCTTTGAGCAACCTGCTCTCGTGGGAGGTGTCCCTGCCCAGGGCAGGGGGGTTGGAACTCGATGATCTTTAAGGTCCCTTCCAACTCTAACTGTTGTGTGATTCAATTGGGACAATCTTTACTTCACTGAGAAAGCGGGGCAGGAGTAGCAAGAGTTTGCTCTAGCTTTAGAGGTGGGTGTGCTGGTCGTTGTCACTGTACTGATGTGTATCTCTTCTCAGCAGGAGATTAAGAAAAGAGAAGATGGGAAAATTGCTAAAAAGCATCAATATGAGATTAAGGTAATTCAATCCTGATTACCGGTTCAAACTAGGGGAGGGAGCCCATCTGGTTTGTGGTGGCGGGTGTGAAGTCATGCATTCCACAGTTGGAAGTATTGAACAGTGGAAGTTTCTGCCTTCAGATATTAATAACTATGGGAGCTCCGCACCTTAGCATCTTCTTATACGTTTTTGCTTTCTTATGCGTGGCTTTGACGCTGATAAAGGGTCCTTCAGTATGGAAATCACTGCAGAGTAAGGTTAGGTGTAGAAATGGGAATAAAACCAGATATTTCGGAATAATTCCACATGCAGAGCAGGTAGGGCCTGGGGGCAAGTCTAAACAAGATCATTGCACTTGTTTTAACTTAAGGTGTGGTTTCACGGCCATTTAGTCAAGACTCATAACCATGCAGGCCGTCTTTACTTTCATTTAACAGTTCCTTTGATTATTTAAATCAATTTAGGAATCTGTCTTAACTAACGCAGGCTACTCCTAAACCAAGTGAGGGGCTCTACAGTTGTTTATTTCAAAGTGGGTTAGTAAAATCATGTAACTTTCTCTTGCAAACAATCTTGCTTTGTAAAGCACATGAAACTAACAGCTATGGTGAAGCAAAACACTTCTGATTGTGAAGTTGTCTTTGCAAACTTTGTGTAGGGAAAAATGCTGTGTGAGTACCTCAGCTGTGCTTGGGGTGAAACTTACCTCTGCCGAAAGGGGGGAGATTCTGCTCCCCTTTCTTTCCTTCCTTCATAGCTGGCTGTGTACTCCATCGCCTGCCTTGCTCCATTTTTGGTTCTCTTTAAATGAAGCAGTACGCAGGTTCAGCTTGCTAATTTGGCACTACAAAATGAGTTAATGTTCCGCCAGGTTACTGAGTTGAATCAACCCAGCAGAGGGTCTGACAAGCATCAAAGCTGACAAAAGGAGGAAGGGGTGGAACCTGGGCAGTGAGGATCACAGGAGAGGAGAAGGAGTAGGGTCTCCCTTTTGTCATGACTCTGTGCTGTTAAGATCAATTCTGCTGGAATATGTAGCTTCACTCTTAGGGTACTTCAGTCTGGCTATACATTGGTTTAGACATACTAAGGAAATGGTATGTAGTTTACCTTGCAATACGGCTATATAGGACAAGTCTCTGCGTTCAGGGGGAGGCATTGCCATTCTTTGGGAATGGGATCCCCCCTAACTCCACAGAGCATAACGAAAGTTCTGTGTCACCATTTTGAAGGCTGTCAGCCATTACAGAATTGCATATGCTCCCTGCATTTGATACTTCCTCACTTGTATTGGCTGTGTGCAACCAAATAAGTACTAGTGAAACAAGTTACAGAGTTCACTGAAGTAATCTAGAATTCCTTCTTTGAAGCTTTCTGCCTTAATAACTTTGGGCTCTTCTCCTTTTGTGTCATTGCATCCCTTATTTGGCATTGGCAGCCTGAGAGATAGTTCACAGCTGCTGCTTGCTCAGAGGGTATCTAGCTCTGGAGCTGAGGTGGGTGGCTCCTCTCTGGAGTGCTTAATTGGAAGATAACAAGTTGCTGAATTTTCACTGAGGGACAGTAGAACCTCCACCCTCTCCTTTCTTTCCTCTCTGAGTAGATAAGTAGATAGGACCAGCAACCCTGTTCTAGTAGCAATGAGTACCTTTGCCTTATGTACTGTAACTGAGCAGCTCAAGCAGTGGATAGGTTACTTGTGGGCTTATAAACTAAAGACAGTTAGCTTCTTCAAAACTCAGTTTCCCAAATTTATTAAATGTGTTCATACATGTTCCGTCTTTGACTGTGAGAGGGTTTGTTGGTAATCTCTCTGTCCTGGTTTCAGTACTTGAATTGATGCTAAGGTCCAAAAAGAATAACATAAATTGCATATATTGTTGTTGTGACTGTAATCTACTTCTCGCTTTCCTTGCTGTCATAGTAAAATCAGCATTTAAAAGACCCCGTGTTTGTGTTGCAGAGTTGTTGGCCGCCCACGATAACAGGAGGCATCTCGCCTTGCATCATTATTGAAACGCCTCACAAAGAATCAGTAACCACTGACTTCTCAAGATTCAAAAAGTACAGGTTCAGAAACCTCTTCATAAATCCATCACCTTTGCCAGAACTCAAGTAAGTTTACCAGATGTGGCAGTTGTCAATGTTTTATCAAATATGCTGAACGACTGTAGTAAAATCTGTTGTGGTATTGTGTTTGTATAATAGTCTGCAGTTACTCAACCTGTGCTTCTACTTGTCTCTTCATCCCACAAACAGTTCCAATGTCCCCAAAGAAAGAAGACGAATTCTGTTTGTTTTTTTTAAGCCCCCCTTGTCTTATAAAGGCACCAGACAGATAATTTTTGCCTTTCAGAGCTGTCCTTTTATAACTTAACACTGGAGAAACTCTTCAGTGGTCAAGAGACACATAATGGTTAAACTAAATTTCTCTCAGCGCTATTGGAACGAAGCGGTGAAAAAATACTAAGCAAAGTTTTCTCCAAGAACTTAAATGTACAAATACGCAAACGAGCTTGGGGCGATATTGCTGTGTGGGTAGCTTGGCCGTGCCATGCAGCATGCTCGGTGCGGCCACAGCATTGGAAAGCTTCCCTTCTGCAGAGGGGCAGATTAGCTGAGTAAATCGGATTTTTCCATTTCTTAGCCGTTCGGGTGTGTTAGAGAAGCAGCCCAGTTGCTGTTTGCATCAGCCTGGTGTTTAGTGAAAGAGTTAGATTTCCTGCAGTGCATTAGGGAAAGCTTCTGCTGAGGTGAGTGAGAGGAGCAGCAGCACGTGAAGCGTTACTTTAAGAGAACCTTTGTAGATACACCACGTTTTGATGTGTTCTGGCCAAAACTTGATCAGAACTGGGAGATGCTGCAGGGTGGTGTCTTGCCTCAGAGGAAAGCAAGAGGTCTCTCACAGTCTCTTTCACTGAGTTCCAGACTCAGCTGCTCCTCCTTCTCGATATTACTCCCGAGCCTGATGACCTGCACTTTAAGGAAGAGTATACTCCTCTCTATGCCTAGCAAATCACACTTTTCTAGCGCAAAGTAGCCTTTAAAAAATAGTAATTAAGAAAGGTTGGTGAATGAGGGGATCTCCTGCGCTCCTTTAGCAAGTTGTTGGAAAATGCTGGATCCCAAAGACAGGTTCAGATACAGAATTCCATGCAGGGACTTAAATCTTCGATGTTCCCCTCTTGTTGATAGGCATCTGGTAAAGCTGAGCTCCATCCTTTCCAATTAGCTAAATAAGAGCTAAAATTTTAGCCAATTAGCTAAAATCACTGTCTCCTGCCTTCTTCATGCTTTTCTAACTGCTGCAGGAAGATGATAATAGGAGATTTTTCGATGCCTGCTAACTTAAACGGGGAGACCTGTGCATTAAACAAACAAGTATCTCTCCAGCTTTTTACTTATGATGGCAGCAGAATGGAACTGATCTGGCTTAGAATTTGTAGGCGATACTAGTGGTCAGCTCTGTTTTAATCTCTCTCTGCTTCTGCTTGGGAGAAGGTAAATGTATAACTCCAGAAATTCCAGTAGGAAATCAGCACTGCACTGACCAACGTGCTGTCGCCCTTAGTAACTGTAGGATGAGAAGGACATCTAAGAAAAAACCACATAAATTCATAATAATAATAGTTACAAATTAAAACCAAGCTATATTAATAATGATATAGGCACCTTCTTCCCAAGTAGACTTGGATGCTAATAACTTATTGTAAGTTAGCAATAAACAAGAAATCAGTTTTTCTCGCAATAGCCTGTTTCTGAGCCTTAAGGTAGGCTAGAAAAGGAAGGGGTGGATGAGTGACTTTTAAACACCACCTGTAAATGTTGTTCTCAAACTAAACCGGACAACTTTGTGTATGTTTCATGTTTCTTGGGGAGTGGGGTGGTGGGTTTTTTTCTTTTTTATGGGGAGAATTTGGTTTTTATCTTGCACCTGGACAGCCACCTAACCAGGCGAAGTAGGAAACTCTATGTGTGCAACTTTAGGATGCACGTGTCTGGTTTTATTGTCTATTCTGGAGAAGTGGACTTGCTGATGCCCTTGGTGAGCTGCTGTTGGGCTGATGTAAAACGTTCAAAGTATACCTGTGGTTTTCTAATTACCACAGGGATTTTTCTTGTTGTCCCTGAATGTCTGTAAACAGCAAATAATGTTTTTGCACTCCTTTTGTGAAGGTGTACATGTATATATACTTAACAATGCTTTGTGTAACTTTATTCCTTAGCTGGGGAAATTCCAAGGACGTCTGGCTCAACATCCTGAAGAAGGAGAACAGATACGCTCATTGCAAACATTTCACCTCGCTACATTCCAGTTTGCAACCTCACATGAGATCGATACTGTTAGACTGGCTCTTAGAGGTTTGTGCTTTTAGTTACTTTGCCTTCTGTTCCGCCTGTGAAGTAGGCAGGTAAAAGCACAGCTTTTTACACAAAAGACCTAATTAATAGCAAAAGGTACTTGCCTGGTAAATGCTCAAAACTAGTTTGAAACAAAAGGGTTACAAGTTACTGCTTTTGATCCTTTTGGTGAGCTGCACTCGGCCTTCCTTGGCAAGAGAGGCTGAACCTGCCACGCAGGGCAGCAAGCGATAGTACTACAGTTTTGCTCTTGCCACACGTATTCCCTGGGAAGGGGAGAAATCTAGTTTTGAGACACTTAAACTGAAATTTCTACAGACAGATTCGTTAGGAAGCTCTAACTTTACCTCTTAGGCTGTATCTAAGCCATGAGACAACTGCACCTGTGTGGAGGACCTGAGTTATCGCCCTGGCCCTGTTACAGCAAGAGCTCTTAGGTGTCAGCCCCTGATGCTATTTTCTATAGTAGTAAAATTTTAATTCTGTCCTATGAGCAGAAAAAAGTAGGGCTGACACCTGGAGGGTCTTGATATAGACAGGTTCTTGTTGGAAAATGGTTATAAATAAATCATCCGTATTCCAGCCTAATTGCTGTGCTTCGGAGTATTCCAGCTGTCAAACAAAATGGAAGCTCTCGGTCTTGGCAGCCCGTGTGAAGGAGCGTTAGTGTTGTAAGTAGAGAGCTACATTCTGGAGGCGTTTCCAAGAACTCTGTGTTAAGCTTATTCCGTGGCCGCTGCCAGAAGCAGTGCTTGGTGCACGTAATCCTTGCCCGTCGGCAGAAGGGACCCTGCAGCTTTACCAGTTCCATATCCAGCAGGCCAAGGAAGCAGATGCTACAGCAGTGCTCTTGCTGGCTTGGTGGAACGGTGCTAATAGCAGGGAATTTTAAGGGAAAGGAGCATGTGGTGGTTTTTTATATATATCTTAAAAAAAAAAAATAAAGTCAACAAGAGCCTCGTTGTTGCTCAGGTCAGTGGTTCTATCTGCCACAGGGGGTTAAAGTCCCAGCAACTTTGAGAGTCCTCAAGTAGCTCCTGAGATTGTCTTCTGTAGTATCATCACTGAGATACTCTTTAACACGACCAAGCGTTGTTGCTTATGTTTGGGCAATGTGCTTTTATAGAAACTGTGCCATTTATTCATGGACAGAGCCTGGTCTGTACGTTTTTTAGTTCTGAATCTTGTTTGGAGCAGCAGTTAATAACAGAGTAGCACATCAGTTGGCAAATATTAGAGCGGGTCTAAAAGAATAGGCTGGGGTGTTACTGCAAACTAGTTGCATTTTCGATGGTGAGGAAGGGGTTTAATTGGCACATGGGCTTTCATCCTCAGCTTAGGAAACAGCTAGTAGTGGTGAGATTTTTTATTTTGACTTTGTATCCAAGCAAAATAACAGGCAGGGCGGGAAGCTTGGACTGGGGATCTGTTTCTTGGATATTCTTTCCTGTTGACTGCATGTAGATTGTAAATGTTTTTAGGTTTATAAATGTCTAACTAGTTTCTAGTTGCGGAAGGGATACAGAGTTGCAGATGATCTGGAGTTGTGGTAGACTCGCCTAAATTCAGTTAAAAGGAAAGAGCAGGGCCCTGCGTAAGATCTCCAGGCCAGGGCAGTCTCCTTTCCTTTTCTTTTGTTGAACTGCCATTTGAACCACCGTGATACAATGCGAGTATTAAAAGTTTGCCCTGCCAGGGAAGCCGTACGGTGCGGGGGGCCCTTCTTGCAGTTTTGTCCCCGCTTAGCGAGGCAGTGGGGGTGCCCGGGGGGTGCAGGCACCGCTCCCGCCGGGCCAGCAGAGCCCCCTGCAGCAGCAGCTTCCAGGCTCCTTTGCTGTGGAACCAAAGATTTTGAGGTTTTTTAGTGGTTCTGCTCTGGGACAGAGCTACTGGGAATACAGGGAGGGTTTGCTCTGTGACTTCGACTTGAGGTTTGAGCTCAGAGTACTCTTAATCAAGGAAATTAGTGGGATTTTTTTTTTTTTTTCTGTTTTGGGGTTTTTTTCCTCTTTTTTTTTTTTTTTCCTCAATGAGGCTTTCTTCTTTCAGTGGGAAATTGTTTGTACTCCTTTTTAGGAAAACTGGGTGCGATTTAGATTGGAAAAGGTGTACTTTGGAAGTATGTTAGTGCATCATGGGCAATCCGTGTTTCGGGGGGAGCATGGGGAATGCTCCTCCCCGACCCACTCTAACCGCTGCATCCCAACACAGCTGGGGGTGTGACAGTCTGAGTGTTCAAAGGATAAAATCGTGCATGTTGGGTTTTACTGTTCAAGCTTGAATACTCTAATGTGTTTACATCGAGGTTTTTAACAGGAAAGTGAATTGTTTTTCTTTCCCTCTTGTAGGTTTGTGAGGTGTACGCGCTCCACAGGGAAACCTTCTACCTAGCTCAAGACTTTTTTGATAGATTCATGTTGACGCAAAAGAACATTAACAAGAGCATGCTTCAGCTCATAGGAATTACCTCATTATTCATTGCCTCCAAACTTGAGGTAAGAAGCTCTGTTGCAGGGAGGGGGATATCAAGTTTGGAATAACTAAAAATACAGTGGTAACCTCTTTATTTCTTCTGGGTGAATCTTTTGAACGTGGTGGTGCACATACAACACGGAAGGTCAGAAGGGGAAAATTTTTTTTCCTCTTCCTTCAGCTGCACATGTGTCAATCTCTTGGAGTGTAGGCTTTGTGCTCCTGTTCCTCAGCAGCAGGGAAGGGGAGCACATAAACTCTAAAGGTACATGTGCTTGGAGTAGTTTTGGTTTGGTTTGCCTTTTTCCAAATATACAGCCACTGGCAAACAATCTCTGGAACGGGCGTGGGGCTCGAACCGAACCAAGCCTGAGTCTCAGACTGCCTGTACACCAGGCTGATAGCCCTGCAAACCCATTTTTTTTTTTATTTTTAAAGTGCAGGGACTTTAAAAATAAATGACAGGTTACATTGCGCACTACACTACGAGCCAAGAGCGTGTTTTTGTACAGCGCATGGTAGGCTAGACTGAGAGGAAAATTTGGGATATTAAGTTTTTATACTTGGAAAGCCCCTGATGTAGCAACACCCTTAGCTATAGGCGGCCCCAACTGGCATGACTGGGTTGGCCAATTTCCTTGTTAACCATCTCCCCACCATGAATTTTCCCAGCTACAGCGGCTGTGGGATTTTCTCCCATCTTTTTCTAGCGTTTTGTGTTTGTTTGTTTATAATCAATGAGATTCCAGTTACGCACAGCGTCAGGTAGTGCTGATGTAACAGCCTTTTCTAACACCGCCGCGTGCTGTACAAAAATTAGGGTGTTTTCACATCAAACTCAGTGGCTGAGCAGAAAGTGGTATAAATGGGAGGCTGTTCTGATTGCTTGCCCAGCATTTATTTGCCCAAAAAACTAAAGAAGTTGGGATAAATCTGTCATGTTTTACAACGGATAACACATAACCCACTTGTTTTTAGTATCTCCTCACCCTGTAAGGTTGAAGTCGCTTCATATAATGAGAAAAAACACTGTTCTAGCATTAGAAATGTCAATATGAATTGAAAAGTATTTTCCAGCATCTTCTAAGCTTTCTTGGAGTTGTAAGGCGCTCTAATCTTTACCTTCTCCCTTTAAAGGAAATCTACGCTCCTAAAATACAGGAATTTGCTTACGTCACTGATGGTGCTTGCAGTGAAGATGATATTGTACGGATGGAACTCATTATGTTAAAGGTAATAACTTTGCTGTGTTTGTGAAGGGCCGGGTGAAAGACTGCCCAGCTGAGCCTTGGCTTTTAGCATCATTTATCTGCTTAGAAAAGGAAGGTGTTTATTACGTGCGTCTTCCTGCGAAACAAAGAAAACTCCTGCCTCTTTTGAGGACCCGCGCAATAAACTGAGCAAACTCAGAAGGGGGGTGTGTGTGGGAAAAGGAATCGGAGCACAAACCTGTCCCTGGGTGGTTGAAGGGGTTTGTTAAACATTTGTTTAATATTTGCAGGCTTTAAAATGGGAACTCTGCCCGGTGACAATCGTCTCTTGGCTCAACCTCTATCTTCAGGTGGACGCTCTGAAGGATGTTCCGAAAGTGCTGCTACCTCAGTATTCTCAGGAAAAATTCATCCAGATAGCACAGGTGGGTGGTAAACTCTGTCAGAAAATGCTTTCTGGAGTGATTAAGTCCCAACTGAAGGTTATGCCCCGCAAGCCATTAAAGAGCCCTGTTCCTTGTTTCACCTCACCTGCTACTTTGTTAAGGAATGTGCAAGTTTGACTCCCAGAGCCCTCCCTGCTGGGTTTGGAGGAGAAGCACCCGCCCATGTGCTGCTTGTGTCCATGCTCTCACGTATTTAAGACTTTTCTGTACACGGCAACACCACAAATCCTTTTTTTTTTTTTTTTTAATCACTACAGCTGTCTGCAAATAGCAGGCAGTGGCACCAGCTCTCAGAAGAGGGTGGATATTTAATTTAAGACAGTTAACTGTTTTAAAAGTATTATCTGTAACGGTGTTTCTGTGCATTTGCCTGGAAGGCAGTCTGAGAAGTGTTTTGACTACCTTGAAACTACTGCAGTCCAGGGTTTTTTCGGGTCCAGCCTCGGAGAGGCGGGCTGCCGTGTGGGTACGGCCATGTCACTGCGCTGCCAGGTAATACTGTAATTTAAGAAAATACCTTCCTGGAACCCCATGAAGGGTTTAAAGGTGTACTTAGATTTTGTATGAGGGAAGTGTCCTGTATGTTACCGGTAAAAGTGCAAATTGTAACTCCGTGAGACCCAATTTAACTGCAGTTGGTGCCAAAACCAGAAGAGCTGTGTGTGACTGATGCTAAAAACCCCAGGTGTGTTAGCAGGGACTGTAGCAGTGCTGTATGCCTGGCAGTTTCTGTGTAATCCTGAGACAGGATCTTCTTAAAAATTTGTAACTCTCATTTCCTCTGCTCTTTATTTCCTCAGCTCTTAGACCTGTGTATTCTAGACGTGAATTCTTTGGACTTCCAGTACCGCACGCTGGCTGCTGCAGCGCTCTGCCACTATACCTCCATGGAAGTCGTTAAGAAAGCCTCAGGTGAGAAGCCAAAAAAGCCTGGTCTCTTGAAACACGGGGTTCTGAAAGCTGTTACGTGCCCCAGGCTGCTGGGGGGGAACTAGTTTTCCAGGCTGCCAAAGAGCAAATGCTACATGGACACTAATAGCTTGTTCTTCGTTTTGGGAAGAACCCAAGTTTTGCCTCCTTCCTACCAGTTTCGGGTGCTACCAAAGCTCCAAAGAGAAGGAAGCGCTCTCGGAAGCATAGCCTTAGCTAAGGCAATGAATTAGCCTTGCCTTTGGGCTAATACTGCTGCTCTATGACCACCAGTTGTTCTGGGGATTGTCAGAGATACAGTATTTTGCTACTTCATCTCCCAAAATGTGGTCAGCCGCCCCTCACCCTCAGCTGGCAGCAGCGTTCACTTCACCTTGGTGCCAAGTCCTAAGCACCAGGACCCCTCATGGCCCCAGCGCGGCTCTGCTGCTGGGGAAAGCACAAGGAAACGCTGGGAGCTTCTGGGAGGATGTTTCTCAATTTTTATCTGCAGTGTTATTAGTTGTTATTTTTACATTGTATGACCCTATTGGAACACTGTGCAACTCCTCCCCCACGGCTTCTAAACACCTTGCTGTGCTCTGCCCTCCAGGCTTAGAGTGGGAGAGCATTTCGGAGTGCGTCGAATGGATGGTTCCCTTCGTGACCGTGGCGAAAAAAGTCCCCGCCACGCTGAAGAACTTTAAGAAGGTTGCAGCAGAAGATCAACATAACATCCAAACACACACCAATTACTTGGACATGCTGGTAGGTGGTTTGTGGCAGCTGAGCGTGCATCACACACCCCCTCCTCCCCAGGAATGGTGGCCAAACACCTTCCTGCTCGCACCTGGCCTGGGTCACCACAACCAGTGCGGTCAGTGGTGTGGCCACTGGTCCAGCCTGTTGTTTCTGCCTCCCACTCGATGACACTGTAAACCAAAGGTGTTTTACCATAACACTGTGAGCAAAGACTTGGACCAAAAGTACTGGTGGAGCGTTTAAAAGATAATGATCTTTCCTCTGTTGTGTAATGCTGCCTGGGTTTCTTAGTCAGCGTCCTGACTCTGAAGCATTTGACTTGTACTAGCAGTGGGAGGAAGCACTGCTCCATAGCACCAGTGAACCAAAGAATCATAGAATGGTTACAGTTGGACAAAACTTTAAAGACCATCTAGTCCAACCCCCCTGCCCTGGGCAGGGACACCTCCCACCAGACCAGGTTGCTCAAAGCCCCATCCAGCCTGGCCTTGAACCCCTCCAGGGATGGGGCAGCCACAGCTTCTCTGGGCAACCTGTTCCAGTGCCTCACCACCCTCACAGGAAAGAATTTCTTCCTGATATCTAATCTAAATCTCCCCTCTTTCAGTTTAAAATCATTACCCCATATCCTCTCCCTGCGCTCCCTCATAAAGAAGTAGAACTTGTCACAGGTATTAACTGTGGTCTTCCTCCCCCAATACACAGGAAGAAGTCAACAGTGGAATAGCATCTACTGCCCCAGGTGAGTTATCGCCTGTGTCAACGGGAGGAATAATCACCCCTCCCAAAAGTACAGAGAAGAAATGAACTATGGACAAGGAACAGTTTCAGAAACAGGACTTGGTGCTTCAGAACAAGACCACACTAAAGGTGACTCATGCTCTTCACTGCTATTTAAGCCTGGGGCAGTAAAAGACGCATCAAACAGAGCAGCAGATGGAAGCCGAGACCGGTGTCCTCCTACAGACTGGATCCAAGACTCATGCTGAGCATCCCTCCCTGCTCTCACAGGAGCCTGGACCGCTTGGGTCCGTTCTCAGACACGACTTAGTTCAACTCAGACCATTCCTAACTTATGAATTTCAAGAACTCTTTACAGGTGGCTGAGTGGCCAAGCTCGTCCACTCAACTTACAAGTGAACCTTGCTTTAGCTGGGGCCAGCCATAGAGGAGAACGTAACCACAGCTTGTACATATTACCTCTTCTTGGTGGTTTTTTTTAGGTTTTGTTTTTTTAATTTTCTTGGTAAGGCCGGAGCTTCAGGCCTGTCCGTTTGTGACCCATGAGCTCAGGTGCAGTATTACAGAGGTCAGGGGTAAGCAGTTTACTTGTCCAAAACCACTCTGCCCTCGCGTTACAGCACAGCCAGCCCCACAGTCAGCTCTAGCTCCACCCCAGGCTGACCAACTCAAGGTGGCCCTTCAGGGCTGCAGCAAACTTCAGTTCTCCTGCAGCGCTGCCCTCAGGTAAGAGTGCACACACAGACCATGCTGCCCAACCAACCTCAACTGGAAAAAGTACAGTCCTTGAAGGAAAGAGTTGTATTTTACAAGATCCAGCCACCGACTGCCAACAACCACCACCACGAGAACTGGAGAGGGTATGGCAAACAAATGAGCCGCTGGTACTCTACAAACCACTCACGGTGTAGGAACAGTATTTTAAACTGTGGAGCTGTGTTTTTATCAGTGTTTATAAACAGCATTAACTACTGTGTTTTCCTTGCAATACTCACTACCTCTGCCTCTGAGGTGCTTCACTCCTGCGATGAAGGGACAGTACTGGGAAGGAGGGGTATCGCTCCCTCCTCCCCCTTCAAGGTGCTCCTGCTCCTGCCCCACATCCAGGGAGAAGGTGCTGGTGCTGCACTAGAGCATCAGGTGCCACCCGCAGCCACATTGAACCCGTGCTCTTGGCAAACTTGAATTCCTGTCGTCTCCAAACAAGCCATTGTGGAACCAGCTGCAGTTGCTTCCAGCCTTCTGTACAGTTTGTAAAAATAAGGGGTTTATTATAAGATTTCCTCTATTTCTAAAAAGAAAGATACTAGCCTGTAAATGTTGTATAAAAATTTAAATGAATTTTAAAAATAAAGTCTTCAAAGATTCTTTTTTTCCCCACTTCTACACATTTTATAGTAAGTCTTCCAACACTAGCCTAGAAGTAAAGTTTTGCCATTGCTTGAAGAAACTTCTTTTTCCTTCTCTGTGCCGCGAGCTGTAGGACCTCCTCAGGGTTACTGGCGTTCAGCTCCGTCTGGCCAATGGCTTTTATCTGAGAACAGAAGAGGGGACATCACTAGCGACAGTCGCTCTAGTACAGATGTTTTATTCCAAGGCATTTTCAGTGCTAGGTGAAGGGAGGAGTTCCCTGTACCACCCTACGCCACCCCACAACCCTCCCAGTCCAACGTCTTGGCAGGATCCAGCCTCTATTAAAAATTACGCAATAAAATTCAAATGGGAAGTGACAATTCTTTTCAAAGAAGGTTTGAGGGAGGGAAAGGCAGCGTAAGGACATCAATCCCCTACCCCGAAGCAGCTCGTGTTCACTTACTGCGATCTGGCGCTTGTCTGTCTCGCCTCTTTTGTGGTGGAGATCTGAGGGTGAGTCAAGAAAGACGTTTTGGGTAGGAAATGGGACTTTTTCTAGCCATGACCATCCAGCGTGAGCTTGCTGGGGTGGCGTTCCAGTGAAAGGATACATGTCAAGTACTCCAAGATGGTGACATCCCAGATGTATTCGTAGTAAGAATCCATGGCATCGTGGCTGAAAGAGACCACAGGTTCCGTTGTCTAACACAGTCACGCGTTGTGTGTGTATCTTTATAACCTTCCTTGTAACATTTACCTGTTTTGCTCCTGCAGTGCCTTAAACGCGGTTTTATAGTCCACTTCTCTCAGGAACTGGCATAAAATAGCCACCTGTAAGGAAGGACACAGGGGTGATTTTCACAGTCTTAATCCCCCCCCCCAAACCAAGATCTTCCACAAAACCAGCTCCATGATCCCATCCCGGTCCTAGACCCAACCAAGTGCTGGTTCCCTCAGCAAGCAAGCGCTGAGCACCTGCACTTTGAGAGCATCCACAACTCATTCTGAGATACCAGCAACAGCTACAAAGGGAGAAAAAGGGGGTTTACTCAAATCCTGACTTCCAGGTTTCTAAATGCATTTAACAGCTTTTCAAATCAGAGTCCGGTAGAAGCCTTGTGGCTCCCTGGAGACTGAGCAATCCCACTGGACAGCAATGGTTACCATGAAGAACAAGGCTGGGTTCCCACCACCGCTCCACAGCCACCCTGCTCTCTCTCAGCTCCACAGAAAGAAAAACAAGAATCATCGATATCCTAAGAGGAAATAAAGGACACACACCCCACCCCTACCCCCACCCCCCAACCATTCCTACTTTTTACAACTTTTCCAAGTAGATGTTTATTTACTCATTTATTTGGGTCCTTTTAGTGTCCTAGGAGCAACAGTTACAACAACAAAGTTTATTTCAATGTAGATTGCATTTACAAGGGAAATTTACCTTTTAGAAAGTTCTCCCCCCTTTTTAACACCAAAATATTTATAAACAAATGTTTTACTTGATGCCGTGTTTCCCCTCTTACCTGGGTGTGACAGTTGAGTAAGGAACAACACTTGATCATTCTTTTTATCACCTACAGAAGGGTTAAAAAAACAAAACACAAGTTTTGAAATACTAGTATCAGAACACAAGCAGCAACTGATTTATTTTTTTTCCTTTTAAATACAAACTAAATAACTACCTCTGCTCTTTTAACCCTCCCCCTGCCAACAACTCCTGGTTTTAGCACATCCACTGATCAACTTCCATCGTTTTGGAGACGTGTGCTGTAGAACCCAGCGCCGCCTTCCTGGTAAGAACCGGGTTCTGCTCTGTTCCAAGAGCTTCCCCTTTCTCTCCTGCTGCCCATAGAGAAGACCTGGCCCTGGTGGGAACAGCCCAGCCAGTGGTGGTCACACCTGCACCAGGCACGGCTTCGACTGGGCTGGGATCCCAGGAAAAGGACAGGGTACATAAATTTCACTGAATTTTTAGAGTTGGAAGGGACCATAGAGATCATCTAGTCCAACTCCCCTGCTGAAGCAGGATTGCCTAGAGCTAGAGCATGTTACTCAGGACTGCATCCAGGCGGGTTTTGAAGATCTCCAGAGAAGGGGACTCCACACTCTCCCTGGGCAGCCTGTTCCAGGGCTCTGCCATCCTCACCATGAAGAAGTTTTTTCTCATATTTGAGTGGAACCTCTTATGTTCCAACTTGTGCCCGTTGCCCCTCGTCCTCTCACTGGCAACCACTGAAAAGAGTCTGGCTCCCTCCTCCTTCAACATAACAAATAACCTCCTTCCCTGTACCTAGACACTTCCTTCCCATCGCCTACCGAAACGCAGCCTCCCAGCAACACACTGGTTTCCTAAAGAGCAAGACAAATGCCCGGATAAAGGTTAAAGCCACTGCAAGATGTCACCGGGACATGCTGTGGCTGGGACTGAAGATTGCCCCCACCACACAGAGTTAATTAAGGGGTTCTCACTCATGGCCCACTTGCTACACCAACTTGCAAAGCACCCAGGTCTCCACGCTACGTACAGTGCCGTACCTCCGGCACGCTCTGACGGCACGCTCTCAATCCTACCTACCTCCGGACAGCCCCGCGCAGCGCTGAGACACAGCTCTGCTCGCTGGCACACGCTGGAGAAAAATACAAGCCCAGGTGTGAAAAGGAGCCAACCTTGTCTGCACCTCACTGCTGGTGGGACCCCACGTCCCCACCCCTCAGCTGTGTGGGCCAGAGCAGAAGCCTTTACGCAACACGTTTGTGGTCAACTGCACCACGGGTGGAAGCAAGGAAGGAAGCAGGCTCCATCCATGCCACCCCAGCACCAGAAGCACTGTGGGACGTTTCCAGTGGCTGGAGGCTCCAGCCGGTGCTCCAGCAGAGCTAGCGCTGCTGGTCTGCCCACTCGGCACCGCACCACACAATGTGGCCGTGTGCTGGGGGACCTAGGGGACACCACAGAGTGACCTGTGCGCTCCTGGCTATCGCATTTGCTCATTTCATTTCCCAGCCGACTGCTCTGTGCGCTCAAGCCTCCACAAACTAACAGAAAAGCCTTCTGTGCTTCAACAAAGGAGAAGCTTCAGATTTTCTATGGCCTTCAAGCAATAAGCAAATTAAAAAAAGGATCTATGAGGATTCATATCCCTGAATGCATCAAGATACAAAAATCTTACAGGCTCCAGGAGCAGTTTTGTCTCTACATAGAATTAGGATGCTGACCAAATCCAAAGAGATATTTTTTGTACATCTAAATCCCATTATAACTCACCTGGTCTGTGTACACATCTGGTGGCACCATCTTATTAAAGAAGTCAGAGCACACAGCTCCTGCCTGTAGGTAGTAGTGAAGGGCTGCTGAATACTGATTCGTTGCTGCAGTGGAGAAAAGCAAAGTAAGGTCTCAGAAGTAAACCCAGCAGTTATTTCTGACTCAGATCAATTGTTTATAGAATTACTCAGATACATCTATCTCACGGCTGAATTCTACTGGGAAAGTGACTTGCATATCATTGTTTAAAAAGCACAGACACACAAGAGGTGGTAAAACAGCGACAGACAGAAAACTACACAATCAGGGAAACCAGCAACACAGGCAAAGTTCTGCCTCCTGAGAGTGCTTTTTACTTTTCAGGTATTTGGTCTTAAATCCATCATCCTTAGAGTGGAAAAGAAGTTTTTCTTCACTGCACGTGGGTGGTAGTGAAGGAGTTCAGTTGGTGTGAGTTAGAGAGGGTTGGCTGATGCTACCACACACCTCTCATGGTTCAGCAGAAGTTTCAGTCCCAGGAAGTTCTTACTGGACCAACATGAAGGCAGCCTTCAGGGGCTCTGAGGTGAAAGCAGTCTGCTTGTCCTCAGAGCTTCTGAGAGACAGACCTGATACGTGCCAGGAGTGAGTGCTCCAGCCACTGCTCTGTCAGGTAGCAGCTTCTGAGGCTCCCCACAAACATCCTCACTCTGGGATGCTGTTCCGCTTTGTCCGAGCAGTAAATACTGCTGGTTTATAACCTTGAATCATTCTCCCATATATAGGGTGACAGCCCTAAACACTGCATTAAGTGCCTTCCCCTCACCCCAAGGGTTAAAAAGCATCTTGTAGACAAACCTGTTCTCCTTTGGAAGCAAGAGGTTAGGATTACTGCACACCAAAGAGAGAGTTTTGGAAACATGCACCTTGCCTCCTGCAATATCCCGAGACACAGCATATACCCTGTTTTATTACCAAAAAGAACAATCTGGCTTAAATTGTCTTTTGAGACCACTCTGGTGAAATTCAGCATTGAAGTGGAAGAAATGCCCAACTACCTTTGAGGACGGCTCTGGCCATGTCCTTCCCTAGCAGTAGTACCATGTCTGGCTATCTTTTGAAAGTTCATCCTTCAGCACCTACACCTCCCCACTCTGCTCACACTACAAAGTAAGCCCCAGGAACTGACTCTAGATTGGGGAATGATTTAACAAAGCACAGCATCACACAGGCCAGGCAAGACTTCCCCGGGCAACTGCTGCCCCAGTACAGGCTGGGTGTGTGTCACAGTGTCCAGAATCTGAAACGCTTTGTGTCCCAATTCTGCCGGCTGCTCTCAGCTGAGGAGCAAGGAAAAGTATGGGGGAAGTGACAGGTGAGGATAAAACAACTGTGAAGAGCTTCTCATCATAACCAATAGCAGATCAAGAGTTCAGGCTTCCTCATTTACAAGTCCTTGATACTTCCCTATATAAAATACAGATCCTCTCTACTGTGGTCATCTTCTGCTCCAGTGAAGCTGATCTTCACGTTTAAAAGCAAGCACTATTCACACATTCGCTTAATAAAAGACTCAAATGTTAGGGGGCTGTATAATTATACCACTGAAGGACCAACTGCACCCACTAAAAAAGCAAAGTTAACACTGACTCTGACAGTAAAGTTTCCCTTACCCTAAAAGCAAGTCCTCGTGAGTCACCGAAAGCTCAGTCTCTATGGGCTTAGACAAACTCCCAAATTCACCTATACGACAGCATCTAAAGACTTTAAACTCAATATATTGCTCCTGGTTTTTTTCATAAGAGGAAACACAAGGAGGGTTATGTCAGGCAAATCTCAGAGAAGCAAGGTACCCAGACACACATGCTAAAAATAGACATTGGTTTCACTTACCAAAATAAATATCTGCCTGAATAATTAACCAGAAGTGGTTGTTTGCGTTGATAGTCAATGCATAGCTGACTAGCTCTTTTACTGTAACAGCCACAGCTTCAAAGTCCACTGATTGAAGACTAAAGGAAAAAAGGAAGAAAAATAATTCCTAAAATGATTGTTCAGTTTTTTTTTTAAACACAAATCTGATTTCACATCAAGTTTATGTCCAAAGCACCTTGCATTAAGTGCCAAGCAAAAATAACTCCAGGAGAGATTTAGTGTTGACTAAAGCTACTGCTGAATTGTTTCAATAGAGTTAATCTGGCAGAACAAATACACCTTCACAGACCTGGACAAAAAGTCAGAACTTCATCTGTGTCTGACACCATAAGAGGGTTCCATGCAGAACACATGTTCTCAGTTTCAAGAAGTTTGAAGACAACAGCTGAAAACACTACAAATCTATGACAGCATCTGGAAACTTGTGGAACTGGCTTGGAGAGGAAGGCTGGGAACGGTTTGGCACGTTGCTTAGGCAGCCTTTCCCAAAGCTCATGTGGTATCTCCATTTTTAAAAATGTGTTTTTTCTCAGCCTACTGCTAAATCCTGGTAACACTAGAAACTTTCTGCTGCTTGACCTTATAATATATACTGAAGCCTACATCAGTAGCAATGAGACGATTCAACCAGATCAATTAAAGACTGATTAACGACACTAAGAATTGCACAATCTCTCTCACAGGGGACATCTCTCCTGATGCATAAACAGTATCTAAAAAAGTGAGGTTCTAGCCCCACACAGCCTCTAAACTTCGCTGGAGAAATACAGTTCCAGCCAGCCAGAACCAATCAATACATACCATACACCACTTAGCATTCCGGCAATTATTCAAACACACCTCAAAAATACTAGTTATTTTTTATTAAAATATTCTAGAGTTCACCTAGTTACATATAGCTCAGTAAAGCACACAGCTAAAACCCCCTCAGTTTCTTGCACCCACATCTCCATCAGGACCATCAAATTTGGAGCAAAAACCTCCATGCAATCAGATCAATCTGCCCACAAAGGGCAGAAGGGGGGAGAGTGGGTCAGCAATGCCCTTACACAACAGAAATCACACTAACACACGGTAACTAACACACAGTAACTGCAACCACACCAACTACGTAAACGCGCATTTTGAAAATTGCATTTTTAATTATCATCTTACTTGGGGATGGATGAGGGCCAGATGGAAATGTGCTCTGCTGCAATATCATTCACAATATCTTCCTAAGAGAAGAAAGATGGGAAGAGAGGTCACAAAGAGAAACACTTCAAAGAAAACCAAGTAAGGTGTTTATGATACATACTAACCCGAACATTATGAAGCTTGACAAACAGGGACAATATTGTGGTTAAAACCAATGGTTCCTAGAAGAAGAAAAAATAAATAGTATTCCCATGAACAAAACTCCACTTTCTTCCATAAGAGCTTTTAAGCTATGTAAGAAGTGCTGACATCATTATAATTTCCTATTGAAATAGGGCAATATTTTGTTATGAATCTTGCAACACAGGAATACTGTAAGAACATTTCTGTAGGAAGTTTTTAATTACTTCAGATTTGCCTGAATAACTGATTGGATGCAAACTTTGCTTAGGTTTTATGCTGTTTCCATGGCTACTGGCTAGCCTTAAAGTTAAGCCAGGTATACTACAACCTTCTATGCATTTAGAAAACACAAGGTATAAAACAGTTTCCCTTTCTCTTACTTCTGCTGCTTAGTTATAATGTAAGTAGCAGATTCCTTCTCCCTCCTAAAGGAATGCTTTGCTTCTTTATAACTGGAATAAAGTATACTCCTAATGTTAACAGATCTCCACTGTCAAAATTCAGGATAGCCTTCTTTTTTTTTTTCCCCACAGCTATTCCACACTGCTGTATGACAATCCATACAAAAACACCTGTATAGCTATCAGCTTTTCTGAATTTAACAGGAAAAGTCCAGAAAAATATTATACCAAAAGAAAGTTCTGGTCGCAAATACATTCTCAAGACAGCTATAACTTACCCGAAGCTTTTTGATGAAGGACAGCAGTTCACTCCTAAATTAGGGACACAAATATCCGTGTAAGTAATCGCCCACAGCAAAGAATATATGCAAACTTCATGCACTGGAAATGAGGGTTGGTAAAGCAAGTTCTTCACCCACCAAAATACTCCTTCACCTCTTAAGTTTACAAATGCAGGCTATATGTGTGAAAATGCTGAAGCAGGTCATTCACTTTTAACATAGTTACTGGAAAGTTTTACCTTTACATTTAAAACAGGTTAAATAAGAGGCATCTGTTTATTCCATCAAGCTATAAACGGGATGAAAATTATTTTGTAGTAGGTCAACCATTGACTCTAAATGGGAGAACAACTGAACTGTGCTGTAATTCTCCAAGCTAGGACTGCAACAATGACCTACATGCTTACAGAAAAGGGTACACAGTCATCATATATAATGTACATTGATTTCCTTGTCATGTCACATCAGGAATTGCCACCATAAGACAATACAGACAAGCACAGACTGTTTGGAAAAAGGTTTCACTGTTTCTTTTCTATAAAAACAAGGTCACTGTCCTTTACTGTTTGAATCAGGGAGGTCAGAAAAGGTTCAGTATCCTGGAGGACACCTGCACTGCTTCCTTTTCCTTGCCAGAGTATACAACTGAAACCTACACCAAGCACACACCCTCTTCCACCCATCCCACAACCACATAAGCCAAAACAGCTGGCCTTAGGTACACATTAACCTGATTACCTCAAGAAAGGCAAAGAAACAGTCAGCATTTTGACAGGGGCACCTTTTCTAAGTTTTTAATGTGGGAAGATGTTCAACATATTCACACATTCCAGAATTTACTGTAATAGACAACTTATAATCAAACTTGGACTTAAGAACAGCCTGAAAACACTGAGTGGACAAGTCAAAGAATCCTGAATGAATCCATCAGTTAAGGCTACGGCTGGCAGAGGTTAGATAACTGATAATACTGCCTTCCTTTCCTTCTTCCCAGGGGCTCAGCTGAACTAGAATGTCATTTCAAGACTGACTAACCTTCAGCTTTAGATTCAGAAACCTAAAGCTAAGTGTAGACATCTATTCTGTGAGCTAGGTGTTTAATACAGTTATAAAAATAGTTAATGATACAGTGAGGGCAGTCTGCAGAGCAGTTCTATTCAACATAAAGCAGACACCTCCAGTCAGTCAGCTAATCTGCCCTCTAGATGCCACTGACTTTACTGGAAGACCTACACTGATTATAATGGGAGAACAGGTATATAGGCTTTGGTGTTATGTTTGTTAACCTGAACCCCACACATTCTTTTTCTCTCTCTGAAAAGGAAAGTCAACATGTCACCACTAATAGGCAACACCACCAGCAGGCAGATTGTTCACTCAGTAGAGATCTTCAGCTGCTGCTGCCACCCTGATAATGGAATCCAGACAATTCTCAAAGGGTCAAATATACAATTCAAACAGTCTTTAACAATAACTTAAGGAAACACACCTGTACATAATGCCCAGTGTAGACTCCCTGTGTTTTATCAAACTCACTCTGCCGTCATTCCCCCGTTTGTGCTGGTTGGATACACTGCAGATTTGTACAACGACCTCCCAAAGGTCTTTAGCTGTTCGTCTGCTTTCTTTGGGACCTGGAAGTTCTTTGCATGTAGCAGCCAGCAACTGTCCCAGCTATACAGTGCAAGAGAAAGAATACAGTAACTACAGCTTCTCTGAATAGCTACTACAGCAAAGGAATTACTGGCATTTAAAGTGACTAAACAAGTGATTTTAAGTTACAAACAACAAAGCAATATGACTAAATTTTCCAGTGGAGAACACTGATGAGGAACCTGGAAAATAGGAACTAAACAACAGATGATTTTTTCTTTTATTAGTTTCCTCGGGGTATATTTCATTACTACAGGCGCCAGAAAACAAGCTTTACACTCTACTCAAATATATTGCACAAAACCTAAAAAACATAAAATACAGTTTTACAAAGACTATCTAGAACTCCCTTAATTTTCATGTAATAATTAATCTGAACTGAAACCAGCACCCTCTACTATGCAGAAAAAGCTGAACCTCAAAGTGAAATTAGGAAATACCACAGGTAAGCAGAGCAGGTGAAAAATGAGACTGTCTCAGAGTCATGTCTGAGAATGCAGATGCAATACGATCTGCATTCAGCTTCACTGCCCTACTTTGAAGTAGAAACATCGATGTGAAACCATTTTGAAAGCAAAATTTCAAAAAAGGCTGTGCTTGAATGTCTCCAGAAATTCAGCACTGGCACTGGGTTCAAAAATGGAACCATCACAGCACATTTGGAAAACAATTGTCTTCGGAACAGAAAAAAACAATCAGACACGAAGCCTGAGACTTTACACTTCTCATACCTCCTACATGAACCTAGGCCGAGTTCCAGCTGAGAGAAGGAAGAGCTGCAGGGTCTCAATCAGCTTACGGATCATAACCACTCATGCCTGATGCTTATGGAACCAACCTCAGTTGGCAGCCAACAAGGGCAAAGATGCAGTTTGTTTCATCTGTTCTTGTAGTAAAGCCTGTATGTTTTTTGTCATCCATCGAACACCCTTGTTGCTTAGCCCTGCTGTCTTCTACAACAGACCTCATTCACTCTTGAGACAGAAGGGTATGTGCTGTTTAAAGGACAGAGGACTTCAACAGGAAAAAGTCAATTACAGCCCGACAAGGCCCTGAGACTGAGCGTTCATTACCTTCACATATGGATTCGTTTGAACCAGAGGCAATGGAACTTGCATGGTCAAGTACTCATTCTCACGCCAGTTTAACAAGAAGGCAACACATTCTTCAGCTATAACTTGTCGTAGAGGAATATCTGGAAGAAAAGGGGGTCTTTGCTTAACTTTTCTCTTTTTTGAGGAAACACAGTGTTATAAGAAAACAAGCAAAACTCATTCCCTCCAATTAGCTATTTCTGTTCCATATCTATTGCAGAAAAAACATGACACTCAGCCCTACAAGAGACCTCACCTCTGAAAATTAGGAGCAACAACAGCTTCCTCCAACCACAACAGCACTACATTATGTCCTCAGTGTGAAACCATCCAAGCTGCTTTAACAGCAGCAAAACTTTTCAGGTAAAAATGCAGTTATGTTTATCCTGTTCAAGTCCTTTAAGTAGCACTAAACAGAAGCTGTCAGTGTCCAGCAGTATGTAGGCATCATGATGTTGCTGCTCTCATTTCCAGCTTCTAAAAACTAACCAAACTTCTAAAGACTCACTAAAACCATTGTCAAACTTTACTGTTTTTCCAACTATGCACCTAAATGTTAAATCTACGATTAAAAGGTTTTGGTTGGGTTTTGTTTTTTCTCCTTTCTCTCAAGCTTTACGCTTTACTGCATCCCAGAAAATCCAGCAATGTACTTACCAGGTACTCTCATTTCCAAATATCCTCGGACTCTGCTTATAAGATCAGAAGGAGGACGTTCTCCAGAAACACCAGCTCCTGCTTCGTGAGTGTAAATGTCCAAAAGTAGCATTTCGTTCAGCATGACTTGACGAAGTTTTGGAGAAAACTCTGTCACGAGCTCCAAGCAAGCAGCAAAAAGCTGTTTTGCATGGACAAAATCCTGCGATAAAGAGGATCTGCATTAATGATTCCTAATGGATTCATAAGGGAAAAGACTGAGTTAAAGTGCTGCTTGGCTCTGCGCTGGCTCAACCAGCCTTGGCACCCCTTATCATTAGCATCACTCAAGCACCTCACAATTACCATTTACATTTTTGAGTCCTTTGGACTTGCTACTAAGCTTAACAGTTCCAGATTTTTCAAACAAAACAAGAAGTTTAAGCAAAATACCAGAAGCAACTACTGGCATATTAGGTACAATTTGGTTTTACTTTTTAGTTTAGCAAACTACAGTATTGTCAGTTACAAGGCAAATAAAACAGCATTCCAATAAATTCCTTATATAAAACAGTTTAGCCAAAAGAACAGCAGTTCATATAAGTAAGTCAAATCACCACAGGATTTAGATGCAACATGATTTAGTACATCATATTCAAAACTTTGTATGAATGAAATTAATTCCAGGCCCAAGTCATGGAAAGCCATGATCCTTGCTCTACTGATGGAACTTGGTGAGACAGAAATATTTAAGCTTTATACAACACACAGAGCTTGTGACTACATCTCCCTCACCTCCCAATTTTTCAATTTTTCTTCTCGAAAAAGGGTTTTCCAGATTTTCAGTGTTATTAAAATTCAATTGCTCAAACTAACTCACCAGTAACTTCAGAAGGCTTGCTCACCTTTATCGCACAGCAGTGTAATCCCTTCGCCATAAGGATGTAGACCAAATCCCTAGTCAGATTGTCTTTGATGCCTAAAATAACATTGCCGTAAACATTTGGTACTTCCCACTGGGAGAGAAATACATAAGACATTTGCACAGAAACAGATTTTAGAATTCACATCACTGCTTAAAACGTTAAAACCAAAACTCAAATATCAAAAATTGACATCTAAGCGTCAGCTCTTTCATTTTTACATCTAATCAGAAGTAATGTACTGCTCATATAGAGGTACAATAAGAATGGCTAACTATCCTACTTTGTTCATACTCTGAATATGCAATAGAGAGAGAAAAAAAAACATAACAAAAAAGACAAGAAATCCTTACTTAACAAAAAAAAAATAAATCTCTTCCTCTCTCCTGCTCCCAGCTTTTAATGACAGGAACTTTAAATAATACTGCTAAGTAGTCCAAATGAAGTTACAGAAATTTGTTGTCTCCCAAGGAAAGCTTGTGATACAGCCAGTAATTCCTAAAAACAAAGGTTAGATGTTTTGTTGCAATACTTTTCATACAGAATGTGAATTTAGGTACGTATCATCATTCTTATTAAACCACCATTATGCAGAGGGGGAAAAAAATCAATCACGTTGAGGGTCTATGACAAGATGTTTACTGGTTATTGCAGTATGACACCTAACCAGTCCTCGAATTACACTCTCTCATGACCAAATGAAATAAGTTACCTTATTCGAAATTGTCCAGAACTGGCGTTCTGAAGTCATACCATGCAACTCAATTAAGATCTGGCGAATCCTCCAAGGATCTACTGACAATATGAGCTGATGTTCAAGCTGGCCAATATTGACACTTGCTGAAGCTAGAAGAAAAGTAATCAGGTGTCCAGCACATTCCTTCTTAATCTAGATACTTACATTTCATTAGTATATAACATCGTCAATGTAACACAGTAACAACAGCAGATACATCAATGCTCTTGTAGGCTCCTTCCATGCCCTTCCACAAATACAGTGTGCTAGCTTCCCAGCTCCCCTGACCTAAAGGTCTGTTTGCAATGCCCCCTTTTCTCACACCAGCAGCTCTGAGTATTCCCTTGTCCTTGCTACACTGAAGCAACAGGTTCAAGATTTGCACAAAAAAAGTGTTCCTCTACTGCCTCAGTGAAAATATGAATTTTTCACAACTGGCTTAAGTCAATGCAAGGCTGTATTAAAGCTAAAAAGGCAAGTTCTTTCCAGCTCCAGTCACCATCTGGCACATCTGATGCTAGCTTTGACTTGTGCAGCTGCATAGCTAGGCAATTATACCTGGCAAAGGAACTGGCCATAAAGACCCGAGTTTCACTTCGGTAGGTTTAAAACTTCACACAGATGGTATTCCTGGTCCAGCTCACCACACAGTCACACGAGCACTAGTGCTGGTGTGAGTCCAGAGGTGGGGTGCCCTTCTGGGAACAGCTACCACAGTCAGATTTGGTTCAAACCAATCGCTACACCTCCCTTTCACTTGGTCAGCTAGGACACATTCATTTCAGCGTATCTGTAATACTCAGTTCAGATACCATCAAATAGCAGCCACCTTCTTGAACAAGTAGGACATTCATCAACTAAAAACGGGAAACAGTCCCTCTAAACTTTTTCTGAGAACATACCTGAACATAGTAACCTCAAGCATGGGAACAGGTTAACTGCCTGCATATAAATTAATGAAAATGCTATGAAAATTACCTGGGATATCATAAAAAGAAGTCATGGGTTTTGTGCACAGGTTGACTCGAGGAGATCTCTTCCGCATTTGATCAATGAGCAGCTTCCGTTCATCATCTTTCAGAAGTTTTATGAACAGCTCATGAGACGAAATCATGAAGACAAGCTGAAGATCTTCCAAAACCAAACACAAGTTTCTAAACAAATAAAGTTAATACATGAGCAGGAAGAAGCTGCTTATTTTTCTAGTCATAAGTGCTCAAAACACTGTAAGCAATATAATACAGCACAAAAGAAGTGCTAATTCACGGTATCTTAATACTGGTACATACTTGAGAAATGCTGCCATTTTTCTCTTCAACTCTTCAGAAGCATTTTCCAAGTTTATTGACCTTGAACAAACCTGGCAAAGAAAGCAGTAAATAAGTATGTAGCTCCTTAGAACTCCTAAAATATTTAGTTACAGAAAGTGTTACTGCCCAGTCTTCTGACTCATAATTAGTATTTAGCAGTAAACCTCTCTCTCAAGGGAGGCGGCAAAGTTATCTGATAAACACTGTAGCCATCACAGACGGATCAGAGTTCTTTCCACCTGTACACAAGACAAACTGTATCAGACAGCTGTGATCTTCCCTCAGACACAATTCTCATTCCTTTTTCCTATTCCTCTGATATTTAGCTGGGCTGACACCGAGTGCCACAGTACCAGCCCCACAAGATCAGAAAGATCCGCAACACAAGTTTAAAAATGAACATTTCTAAGAGCAAAACTGTAAGATTCTCTAGGATTAACAGGGTGGGATGTTTGGTTTTTTTTTTTTAAAAAAAAAACACAGTAGTTGGAAGATAACTAGATAGTTGAATTTAATTGCCAGCTTACAAGAAATAATGTGGGTTTTTTGAGCAATACGTTTAAGTACTAGTATGAGCAGTTGATGGAACAGCTTTTACTTCCTCTGAAGAACAGAGTACTGCCAGTCAATTTGTGCCACATGCTTGAAGAAACAAGCAAGAGACAAGGCTCAAATTAAGAAAAAAGATATAAAAATGACGACAAAGTGATGAAAGGCATAAGTTTAGTTTGAGCAGTAATAGTTTCCTAAAAAGCTTTACTGAGAGCAACAGTTTAAGTCTCACATATACAGTAACTGAGGATCATTTCATGACATGCTAACTTTTACAACAAAGCTGGTACGGGAAAGTGGTCCTCTTCAACAGATACTCTAGTATCTCTCTTTGTCTTGGAGAATTTATTTCTTTGTTCCTTGAAAGCCAACATTCAACAATATCTCTAAACAAATGAATGATGTCAGGAATAGCAGCTATTTCAAATCCAAGCTGAAGTAACAAATCAACATTGGTTCCTCCCCAACAGATGAAAATGGAGCTATGAACATAGACGCAAGACAGATCACATATGCTGGAATTGTACCAACTGCAAAGAAGTTGAAAGAAGTTACCTTACAAAGTATTTTTTCTCTGCTTCAGAAGTTTTGAGTATTACTTGCAACAATACAGTTATGTGAGGAAAGAGATATCTCACTACAGCTTCCCCTTCTAATTTCAGATAATTTCTTACCTCAAGAAGGAAGTCTATTTTCTCTTTACTGGGTTTCAGGAACAGTTGACAAAACTGAATATCAATGATTCGGCCCTGCAATACATCGCAGACTGTGTTGCACACGCAGACTTTGAAACAAATTTCATCCAGAGCATCATTCCTGCACGAACACAAACCCGAACATCACAGAACTTCTCTGACAAACAGAGTCACAGCAAAGCTCCAGCTGCCAGATCCTAAGATAAGTTTGGAGCACATGCCTCTCTCAAAGACTGCACTCTAAAAAAACTTTACGCAGGATTCTACTCAGGACCTCACTTTTTAAAAAAAGAGAAAATTCCCTCCCCACCCACAGCTCTGTTTCACAGGCAGACTTCATTATCGCTTCAGCCTGAGCACCACTGTATCTCCAACTACAGCAGTGTGACTGACACAAAGGTTCACCGCTTTTTGGCAAGCATGCCCTGAGCGTGGCTGACAGCCCAGGAGGCTTCAGGAATATTTATGCATTTCAGAATATACAATCACTGGACAAAAATCAAAACAAATAACCAGAACCTATGGCTTCCTTCTCTTAATCCTCCTCTGTGTGCCTTACCTCGATTGCAAGGTCATGCTCCTCCATCCTTCTCTGTCTAGTACTCATCACCTGAGGGCACTCCGTATCAACTGCATCAGAAATGAAAACAACCCTACAAGGTGCCAAGCTACAGCCTCTAAGATGCTCGTCTAAGAGATGTCTATTGATTCCTCTCTGGCTGAAGTGAAAGCTAAATTAATTACCTACACAAGTAGTTACACAAGTAAGCTTGCTCTTACACAAGAGGCTGTCACCATCGATACTTCTTTTTCCTCACACAAGTGTTTGTAAAACAGAGCCTCTCTCATTTCTTCAACTCTCTTCATTTACCCTTCAGGGAGTAATTATCATCATGATTATATGGAGATGCTTTACATACAGCCCTGATTCAAGTGCCTAAGCTGCACAGAAAGTTGAATTTTTGATGTGGCCACGTGGTCAACATTTCTCAATTGGGAGCCATCCACAAGCTGCCCATGTAATATCCCTAATTCTCCCTGCTTACTCTAAATTTTTTCTTAGAATAAGTGTACCATACTAATCTTTCAGCACAGGGCTAGTTCAGCAGTGCATAAGGCCCCTAATCACAGATAACTACACCGCCAACGTTCCCAATGAACTACACGTCTCCTACAACATTACTGCTTAGTATGGCTAGCCTGACCAGCTTTGACTTCAAGTTTTAGAAAACCTCTAAGAAGACACTTTGTTATAAATTTTATATCTATCTCTCTATGTATACATACACACACATATGATAAACTAAGACTTTTACCACTGATTTTTATTTGTGCAAGTGTTAATACTCATTAAAATTTTCCCACATATGGCCACAATGAGACACATCACAACACAGCTCCTTAGCTGGAAGATGCAGTGTAGGCTATTGCTAAGAGCAATAAAGGCTGAAGTGTCTGGATGCAAGTAATTTGTTGTTAAAAGATTTCATGTACTTTCCATGAAAAACATAAAACTCACTAAAATTACTTTTCATCATCATTGAGCAGATCATTATTTAATGATAATTAAGTTCTCACCCTTGTTGAGCTTTTTGGAAGAGTTCTCTCAGCACTGATTGCCTGAACTGAACAGGTAAACTGAGTGTTAGATTATCTTCAAGGAATATCTTCACTAAGTCCTGTAACACAAACACAGTTGGAATAGTCAATGGATAAGGTAAAAGATACAGATAAAGTAATTTTCTGTCTGGCAAAAATTAAAATAACAGAAGCTGCTTGCCCCTGTATGTAATATTAAAATTCATTAAACAACCAGAAAGGGACCAAACAACAAAAAAGCTCTCCAGCATCAGATAATCAAAGAAAGAAAAAAAACCCACAACTCAAATTTGCAAATCGCAGCAGCAGCATTCCCTGAAACCCCAAAGAATTAGATTTTACCTGAAAATTCCATACATCAGCTAGTAGAAATTATCTACATTGTACAGAATCCAAGATATTTTAATCTAATATGTATCAGATTATGGTATATGCCTATATAAGTGCATTCTAAACCTGTAGTTAACTGGAACACTTACATTTATTGAAATCCCTGTAAGTTCAAGTAGAATCATGATAAAAAAAAACCACCTCAAATGTATGTGGGTTTATTTAAATACCCTACCTGATAGTTGCCAGATTTCATACAGCTATGGATTTGAATATAAGGAGTTGCCTGTTGAGATGCATCATCAGAAGATGAAGTAAGAATTCCACAAGCTTGACAGTACCCAGCTAACCGTTCTTCATCAATGGTAAAATGAAGTGATGATGAACCATTCTGAAAAGAGTTAACCAAATCTTAGTGACAAAAATATTACAATACATAAGCTTAATTCAAAAACAAAAAGACCCACAATTTCCCCAAGTAACAGCAAAACAACAAAAGAATGTGTACACACTTCTCTTATATTAGCATACTTCCATATGTGCTCCTTATAGCTTAGACCATACTTTGTCTAAATAAAAATCCGAGTTTTGCAGCTTTAGGAATATAAGTATGAAGCAAAATTTAAAAAAACATACATTAGTTGTAAATTAAAACATCGTATTTTTCAAAAGGTCAAAACATAGACAATCTGATTTCCCAGAGAACGTTAAATAAAAAAAGAATGGGAAGTGCTGTATTGTTATATTCCCCAAAAACTCATCACCACAATCCAAATACCACAAGGGACAGAGAACGTACCGTTCAGTCAAGTTTATATTAGCACTGGAGATATCATTCTTGAATTTCATTCATCAATACGATTTGTGTAAAAGAGTATTCATTACAAAACATGGAACAAAGCAGCAATACATTGCAGCTGATTAATATCGTTTCAAACAAGGCAAAATGTGAAAAAACAAAAACTGCTGTCAAAATACCAAAAAGTTTCTTTAAAGATCATGTGTACCAGTAACAGCTATTAAATTGCTAAAGAAGGACGAAATAATTTAGACAAGCTCTTTTAGAAAAATTGAACATATATGCTAATAAAACATTTGTTACCTTTGCAATCAACTCCTTTGTTTTGAAAAACTTTTCTTTAGCGTTTTCATGAACAGCTGCATTTGTTGATCCTTGTTGAAAATAGATTGCACCCAAGTCATAGCAAACCTGAAAACAGCATTGATATAAAACACATTATCTTGGAAATTTATACAACATTTAAAGTAAAGATTAAGCATTTCAGCTCAAACCTTACATGCACTTTAAACTATTCCTATTTTTTTTCTAATGTACTGATATACATTGCATACCTTCCCCCACATAATTCAATTGTTTCCTCTTTAACTGCAATCTCAGGACGAGCAATTCTACACAGGCATTACAAAATTACAGAATAATTTCCAAATAATTAAATTGTTAAGAACAACATGATAAGCCGTCCTTGTCATATAATGGTTTACTCCAGAGGTGGGGGGAAGCAACAATATTTACAGTGTTAAAAAAAGAATCTAATAATGTAAGAATGTAGATAATACCTCAGTGCATTAAAAAAGGACGCAAGAAATATTAACAGAAAAATACCGCAATTTATCTCAAAAATATTACTTAACACTTTGTCTAAAGAAATATACATAAATTGAAAGTTTTAGTATAGACTGTAAGGTACCTGGCACTGTATCTCCTCTGCACTGATTTTCAGTCCAGCTGTGGAGCTCTCTGTTTCTCCATTCACCATACCAGGCTCCATAGCTAATAAATCCAGAGTTCTTATGGTGTGGACATAAAGGTCTTTGTTTAATTTAAGTGCTCCTTCTAGGACCAAGATGGAATCAGCAGCCTGCTCTTTCAACTGTAAGAGTTCAAATGCATTGAAAAAATTAACCTCTTGGGTTTGAGTTTAGCTCTGGGTTTAAATTAACACTAGAAATGTAACTGTACAGTAAAAGTTTTTAAGTGTTGAATTTTGCTGCCACATGATTTGCAGCTCAAGCATGGTCTTAATTACTAATCACACACTGATTTTGTGGAGGCTTGTTCAATTTATATGGCTCCAAGGATGGGCAGATGAAAGAATACTTCAATCACACAAAACACATTGCATACTACACGGAATGTAGACACCACACTGTCCAAAATGCACACAGTGGAACTGTAGCAAATACTAAAAGTGGCAAATATAATATAAATGTGCTGAATCCAACAAAACTCCAATGCAATTATTTCCTGTCCATTCATATTTATATGTAAATTCAGGCAAAAATTAGAGGGGAAAAAAAGACTCACCACTTTCAAAATATTTTCAGTTAGTTCCTTTTCCTGTTGCATCTGGTTCATCCTGGAAAATGCAGGGAAGAGGTCAAGATCTCACTTATAAAGCAAACCTGCATGTTATTTTACTTCATGTTCTAGACCACAACAAGCAATTCATACTAAGTTTTGCTTAATTACATTTTAAACATGATTATGCAGGACCACTGACTGTTTTTATCTATCTCTATCTGAAATACAGAATTATATAACGAAAAGATAGTCTTGCATGAGAATATGGATCAATGAAATGGAAGTTACAAAGTTTTTGTTGATTTTTTTTCTTTAAAAACCAGATTGTTAATATCAGCAAAACTATCATGAAGAAATCAGCTTCCAAGACTCAAGTCTCTTCAAGCTTCATATTTAAATCTTCTTGAGCAAGTGTCAGGGGCGGAAGTGTGTTCATATGTTATGTAAAAATTAAAAGTATCTTTAAATTATTTCCCCATACAGAATGTTTTTGTTCAGGATCAGACTCTCATACATATAGAACACCACAAGATTTACAGTAAAATGAGAAGTAGTAGTAGTATTTTAATCAACATGCTTAACAGATTCTCTCCAACAAGTTTGGCCTAATGCTAGAGTATAAAATTAACATAAACCACATGAGAAGCACCACTGAGATACTCCCAACTTTATTGGAGAAATTTGTAACATTAAAGCCAATTCCAAGGACAGGTTGTAACTAAAGCCACACAGCTTCTAAAATGCAGAATGAATGCTGACTTTAAACTACAATTTATTACCTAATGAAGCAAATTAAAATACTTCATGATTTCTCACGTTATCATACATAATGCGGCACATTGCTATAAAACAGCTGCATTAAGCAAGCTATTGTAAGTTAAAACAGAATGCAGGAAATGTACCTGTATTAGAGAATAAGCATTCTGCCTAGGCAAATTCCCATCTCCCTTTCTCCCATGATTTTTCATGCCTCTGTGGAGTCACAGCAATATTTAAAGAGTGGAATGACAGACAAGTACATGTATGTATCAAGCATGTCTGACAGGACAGTAAGAATATACTTGAAATAAATGCAAGTTTTCCATGCTGCAACTAGCCATTTTAAGAAACTCAATGTTACTAACATGATTTAATCGAATTAGAAATTAAATTTCTAATTACAAATTACACATGAAGTCCAAATGAATTATAGCTGTAACTTACACATTTAACTGAGGTGGACCAGGCTTTGGTTGCTTTACAGGGAAACTACTTTGAACAATGGTCCTTATGGCCCTACATAGGGAAAAAAAATTAAGCAAAGAATGGCATTAGCCTCAGAAACGTAACAAGCAGATTACACACCTCTTAAGAACATCACCTTATCTTTTCAGGTACATTATACCACTAGAATTATAACATTAGAATACATGCTCCACTCAAGAGCACATCTAGTATTTAAGAAATGCTCTTATGTCCCTAAAAACCTAAAAGAGAACGAGATTTTTATCTTTATAAGGTTACAGTTCAAACAACTACCTTGACCACTTCTTCAGCACACAAAACCAGCTGTAGAATAGCTTTTCAGACTCAGCTCCTCACTATAATCTACCTACAGATCACAAAATTATTATTACTTTGAGATTCTTTCTCCTAAGTATATAGACAGAAGAAAACATTGTCTTGTTCTATCAAGATTTTAAGATTATTGCCTTAAAGCAGTTTACCATCTGTTGTAGAGTAGTATTGCCATTGCAGTGGTTGGGGGTAAGCTGGACAGGTCGACATCCACATGTTTAGTTCCCGGGGGAACTTTGCTGATACACAGAAGTTCATTCAGCAGCATGTTCAATACAGGAACAGACAAGCTATTAAAAAAAAATGAAAAAACAAAATCAGATACTTCATATCGCCATCCTACCTCTGGAATGTTTAAGTAATATTCACTACTATTCAGTATAACATTACTATTTAACATCCCATGGAAGTAAGGGCAGTATTTCTCATAATGAAATGATCTGTACCAGATGGCATTCTAGGTCAGGTATGTAAAGCAGTTTCCAATGTAAGCACCATAAGCCTGAATGGAAAGCTGCCCTGACAGCTGAACTACTACTATGTACCGCTGCATTAGTCCACACACAACCTCAGAATAATCCAAGCACCTCTAACAGCAGGTCCCAACTAAAAAGAAATTCTTTTCAAAGTATTCCCAGATCATACCGCCAGAAGGCAGCCAACCACATTTCCACTGCAAAAGGAATTTCATTCACATAAAGGGAATATTTCTCTTGTGCTATGATGGCTTATCTCCCTTTCTGCAGCATTCACTAGCAAACGGTAAAGTTAAGATGAGGAACTGGAATAGAGCACTGTAAGCTGTATTATGTAAAATATACATTAGCTGGGACAGAACCTTTCTTGATAAAATGAGAAGGCATTGCAGGCTGGACTGCATCACTCCAAGCTTTTGAGGTACAATTTAATGCAACTGAAACACTAGCATTCATTTGGACATCATTTGAAGTTGGAAACGATCAGCTACTGCCAAAGTACCTTTGAGCTTGTGAAAAATCTGCATTCTTTGCAACCAGCAAATAATGAAAACAACCAGTGAAATTACACTTTTAACAATCAAAGACTGAATTCCTGTTTAACAAATTTTAGGTCTTGTGTAATATTAGGCTCCAGGTCTGTTATCAAGCTATCATTTTAAACTAACAAATGTTGATTTTTCCTTGTGAAGTCCAGGAACCTTGTTTTCATTAGCAGGAGCAGAACATCATTCAACTGTTTATAACAGCAGAAGTCTTGGGAAAAAGCTGGGGTCAAACTGTTATTTTCTTTTTAACTACCACGACTGAACCTTTGGGTATAATAATTTAAAAAACAGAAGCACGTTTCTTATTTTAGAACAATCTTAGGCTTCACAAGCTAACAGAACAAGAACTCTAACTACTATATCGAGATGCTGAATTAGTAGTCAAAATTACTTCAGATTGGTTCTCAAAAAAAACCAGCACAGATGGACAAAACAATCATATCAAAACACAGGATCAGCCCAACAGTATCATACCACAGGGCTGATTTTTCAATCAAGATTATATCTACATTTTAAGAATATACCAATTCACAGAAAATACACCATGAATAAATGTCAGTATAAATTCCTCCTGCAAAAAGGAGGACTTGGCAGTGCTGGGGTGATGGTTGGGACTTGATGATCTCAAAGGTCTTTTCCTACCTAAATGGTTCTATGCAAGTTACAACTGGGGCAAATATTGCCCTGCTAAAATTTTACACTGCTAAAGTGCAGTTCCCTACTGTGCTTAGAACTGCCAGCTGTTCTACTTCCACCAGACAACTCAGCAGCTGAAATTATTTGTGTTAAAAAAATGCAAGGGAAAAATGCAAAGGTGGAGTTTGTGTATTTCAACCAGTTATGGGTTACTTTACAGCAACAAAACTGGAGCAAGACTTCCAACTTCAAGCATGTCAGAACAGGGAAATTGACATTAGTTTTGTCACTGAAGAAAAGGTAACCTAAAATTAATCTTTACGCAGTTTAGACATGCACATCTTAATACCTAATACCCACTATTCTTCCTCTCTAAATTATAAACAGTATCGATTTGCTCACAGACACTGTCTTTATCAAAACACTTTTCTAACTAACAGATAAAATCAAACTTGATTTCAGTTGTCACACCCAAAACTCCTCTTAATGTAAGAAATATGCTTTCAGAAAAGGGAGCCAGACACATTTCCATTCGTTAAAATAAAGATCTCAAGCCATTTCAGTTTAGTAATTTCAGCATGAAGATGTACAGACTATACCTTTTCTCTAATACATCCAAATCCCACTTCAGATGAGCAGCAACTTTAAGAGCAAGAAGTTTTAAAATGCGGTTTCTTTTGTTATCAGGTGGTGGCTGGACTTGGTTCTGCTCATTCACTGACGGCTTTGACGCTTGTTCCAAGAACTGGACAATCAGCTGTACAGGTGGTGGATCTGCAAAAAGACACAGCCACTCTTCAAATTCCTTCTAAGCCCAGAAATTAATTTCTTGTTGCAGCTATGAACAGGGATCTCGGCTCATTGCCATTTATACAGCTGACATTGTCACCTGGCAGATGCTAATCCCGAAGGGTACCTTCCTTACACTGACTTAAATCAGACTATTAACATACCTTTGTTTAATCTTCAATTTCACTTGACCACAGTAACCACACTCTCATGCTTTTATTTATTTTCACTATTTTGTATTAATTATATTTCAGTACTTTTATCCACAGAAAATAAATGTGGTGTTTACTGAAATAACAAGTTAGCTCTTGTAGAAGTACCCTACTTGTAATTCTCTTCTGTATTTTAAAATATATTTACAAGCAAATGCTGGTACTTCTGAATAAATTTAGAAGATACTTTTAGGCTTTTTTTTTTTTTTTCAGGAAAAGAAAAAAAAAACCCCAAGTTTCTACCTTACAGTAAGACGGTCCCCCTAGTACCTTTGAGCTGTTTTGAAAAACTGAAGCCAAATCATAACCGTTACACTCTCACTGAACTTTGTGAAACATAACACTAGTATTAGTCATTATTTTTAACTATAAAATAGCAGTGTAAGATCTAAGCACAAAGATAAAGCCTGACTATGCTTAAATTTACTTTTTGTGCAGGCAATACTGTCCCAGGTTTTCCCCGTTTCCTCCACCTGCTCACAAAATTCACATACTGAACAAGACAAGTCTCACTTATGATCGTCAAAAGATCAGCTACTTTTAAATATGGTCACTTTCTTACAACACATCAGACCAGGCTTCTGTTCATTCCAGATCTAAGACGACAAAGCAATTTGAGCACCGAACCTTCTGGAGGACTCCAGTCCCTGGTGCTTGCAAGACTTTAATGGGGAAAAAACCCGCTGCAAATTGTCATCATTTTTGCAAACAGCACTTCACAGTGTTAAAATAAACAACCTGTAACATTTCCGCAAACAAATCTCAAGCACGCGAAAGGAAAAGCACAGGAAATACAGGGGAAATGAAGCTATTGAATAGGGAAATCAATATAAAGCGAGAAAGGTACGTTCTTGTTTGCTCCAACTAACGCTGCGCGGCCGTGGCCGCAGCCCGCAGCCCCCTGGCCCTGAGGTGCCCTTCTCACCCCCCGCACCCCGACTTCCCCAGCACCTCCCTGACACCCCCCGTCGCCTCACAACCCCCCCCCGCAACCAAACCTGCCGGAGGCGAGGGAGGGAAGGTGGGTGGGAAGGAGGGAGGAGGCGGGCGGGAGGCGGCGCCGGTGCGCGGCAGGCCGCGGGAAGGCGGAGGCAGCGGCCAGGCCGCAGGCCGTAGCGGCGAAGGAAGGAGCCCGCAGGGAGAGAAGCGAATATTTCTCCCCTGTGAGGAGGGAGGCCGGCAGGGCCACGGCCGCGGAGGAGAAGGAGAAGGAGAAGGAGAAGGAGAAGGAGGAGGAGGAGGAGGAGGAGGAGGAGGAGAAGGAGGGGGAGGCCGGCAGGGCCGCGCCGCACGCACCGGGAGAGGGCTTCTGCAGGTGCTGCTCCAGCAGCCCCTCCTCTAGCAGGAACTCGAACCAGGAGGTCTGCGGCGGGGTGCAAGGCCGGCTGGAGGTGGCAGCTTCCCGGTCCGCCGCTTCCGCGCTCATCGCCGCTGCCTGAGCCCGAGGGCAGCCCCGCAAAGCAGCCCCGCAAGTCGCGCCCGCCCCCGCAGGAGGCAAACAAGATGGCCGCCGGCCACCGCCCCCTCGCGCAGGCAGGGGGGCGGGGCTACGCACGGCTCCGCCCCTGGGCGGGGAGGGGAAGATGGCGGCGGCCGGCAGGCCGCCCGCGGGTGAATCCCTCCTTGCTTTACCTCTCTCTCCTTCCCTTCCCCTGCTGCTGCTTAATTAAGTAGCAGTAAATACGTTTCTTTAATTAGTGGTGACTAGCAGTTGCCTAGAGAAGAGGGCAAGAAGCGAATGCTGAGAGCCGGGCCCTCCCAGTGGCTCCCGCAGCTCAGCCTAGGGTAACGCGGCTCATCCTTCATCCTCTGCCGGCCCTTGCCCAGAGAAATTGAAAAGAAATTAAAACCTTAGTCAATGAACAAGTGATGGAAGTCGAGTGAGGGGCAGAAGCAGCCACTTCCTTTCAGCAGTAACTGCCACCCTTATTAAGATGTCCATCATTACAGAGTCCACGTCCGTCCACACAAGGCTCTTAAGCTGCAACTAGCCAGGAATTCGTTCTCAAGCTTTTCGGACACCACTGTTCCTGGGATGTCAATGTCTGGGGGAGAAGAAGGATGTCTAGTACAAGCTTTTAACTATAGCATTTGGCTGAATTTCTCAAATATTTTACCAAGAGACCACAAAGGCTAAACAGCAAGTTTTCAGTGTCATTATTCAATGCAAATCTGTTTTTGCCCCAGTCATTGCTGTAAGCAATTGGGCTGTTTCTCCTTTCCTACAGGACTGCTACTCTTCTACTCAGCAAACGCAGCTTCTGCAGCAAGCAGAACAGGGGATACTGCGCCAAACGAGTGCCTGGTGTGGCCCTTTCTCAGACTCAGTCCATCAAACTGTGCAGCCAGACAGGAACCTGCCAGCCATCAACATTCTGCATTTTGCTATAAGTGACCAAGGAGGCAGAAGAACTTTCTTCTTTCTCATCTTCCCTGAGGATAGATGTCCATTAAATGTCTTGACTACAATGCAAGTCTTGAGTTACTGTTTAGTATACCCATATGTAAAATGTTCAGCTTCATATTACGAATTACAAAATAATCTTCTGGGAGACCATAGCCTGTCTGCATTATCTGTAGCACATTGTTTTCCCTCAAGAAGAGTTCACCAATAATTATGCCAGCCTTTACTTGATACCAAGTTCAGAAGAGGCAACTTAATAAAGAGCAATAAAAATGTATATGCACTTCATAAAAATGTTCTAAGAGTTCAAGACTCAAACCAGTTGCCTTAGTGAAGCTCTGGGGCTCAGCAGTTTTCACTTGCAGCACAACATATGTCATATCCCTGATGCAAGAGATTTTGTAGTTTCTTACCACACCACGTATCTTTAGAAAGGAGGGAAAATTTACATTAAGATGAGGCTATATGTTAATATAGCTATAATATTTCTTTTTTTTATGACTTCATAAGAATAATCAATGCCCAACCACATGAGGCTTTGGTATGAAGGAGTAGCTCATACCGACACTGCTCCAAATCTCACTAATAAAAATATTGCTATTTTAGTATTTATATAAACAATTTTATGGAATTAATGCAGATTGTTTTATTCAGGTCACATGGTGGTTTTGTTCACTTTTCAATATCAATTATACTTGCTCTAATAGTATCAAAATCATCCTTCTAGGTATACAAAACTAATTTACATTTGCATTTTTCATGCCAAGTAAAATGAGGAAAGACTTATTTCAAGATTTCAATGAAAAACAAATGTTAAGTGTCATGTTGTACTGATAACTAAAAAGGCAAGAAAACAACTTAAAAAACCCATAGGAGTTCAGGGCTTCCAAGCTCACTGTAAGCACCCATTCACACTCACACATCACAGCACGCATTGGGACCTGTCCCCATTTCAGGGAGGTGAGAAAGGGAGAAAAGGAAAGGACAAGTTACTGTGGTTTTCCCATGGTCACAGGGGTGTTCAAGTCACCGTTAGATTTCAGAAGCTCCTGACTGCCTTTCCATGCTCAAACCACAGTCCTTTTTTGGAGGGTGGGAGTAGGAGAAGGGAAAGGGGAACAGGGGAGGCTTCCCATGCTTTCTCTTTTGAGGATCCCAATTTCCACAATGACTGTCCTGACCGAAAGAGTTCAGTTCCAACTTTTTGCCTGGGTTCCCTTCTATCTTCTCTTCACTCCCGCTGTCAGCTCTTCTGTTTCCCAGCTGCAGACTTTGAAGAAGGGTTCCATGCAGAAAGCAAAGTTGGAGATAAAAGCTTACTGAATACAAACTTTTCCCAAGACTGCAAAGTGCTCTCCACAGCTAGGATCTTTCTACTCTTTTCCCCTCTACAAGTAATTAGAAAAAGACAGAAAAAGTCTCACGCGGCTGGGAAGTCTGTAACAGTGAGTGAGGTGGTGTGTGTGATGTCAAGGGAGATTACAGTTTAGGAGGATAAGACAAAAGCTGACAAGAAAACCAGAAATTTAAAATGTTTTCTATTTAACATTTGTAATAATTATCGCACAGTCTAAAATGAATGCGATTTAAAAAAAAAAAAACAACAACAACCCTACACATTGCTACCCACCTGATAAAATTCATATTATAGGGAGAAAATAATTCAAGTTCTTCCATCCAGGATAATTCTAGTAAGTCACTGTGGTCTACACAAATAAAAAGGGATATTATAATGCTATTCTATACAAATCCTACATTCCGAAGTTTAAAAAAAAAAAAATCATGCTTTAAAAATCTTTGCACTTCTACCATTAAATAACTGTTTGTACAGTACATATAAAAAGACCATTCAGATTATCACTCCTGGGAAAAGTGAGTATGTCATACTACTGTAATTAAAAACTGGCATCAAGTAAGTTATTTGATGTACCTTATATATAAAAAAGGGCATTTTTAAAAGTGGTGTCTGTATGTCATGGCAATGTCTCAAGATCCTTTAGCTCTGTTTACAAATGTTCGTTTGAGACCTTATAGAGTTCTTTAAGCTTGTCAAACTTTGACCCCCACTCTTGGAGGCAATCATAATTTAGATCTTCATCACCACTAATGGAGTCTAAGGAGCTAAGGCTCCCTGCTAGAGAGCATTGCCCTTCTAAGAAGTAAAAATGAATAGTGTCAGCTGGAAGACTCTCTGGATCATTGTCTGCATCCCAGATGATTTGAGAAACATATTCCTTGAAGTCTGGGACACTGGTAACAGCTGATGTTGACTGCTTTTGATGTGCACGTTTTGGGAGTGAGTCTCTTTTTGGGCCAGTGGGTGTCCTGGAGTGTGGAGCAGCTTCTCTTGAGGAGAAGTGGGGAATGGTATGGAGAGGTTTCTTCAGTTCATCTATATCATAAGCGTTCTGGAAAAAAAAGAATGCAAATATCAGAGAGAAACAACACAAAAGGAGACAGGTTCCAAAAAATGTTTTAAAACTCAATACAGCACAAAATGGACTCCGTGAGTTATCTACAAGCTGAAGAAAAGAGAAGGCCTAGTTCAGAGGGTCAAGTTCAGATCATACCAAATCCCTTTGCCTAATGATAGTCTTAAGCTAAAGCAAGAATGCTGTGTCCAGAGCAGAACCCCTCAAAGGTCGCCACAGATGACCAGCATCGTGAAAGCTACAGATTGGGTTGAAATAAAAGCCTTCCACTCAAGAGTACTTCGGGTACCAAGCCAATTAGATAAGGACAATAAATTAAATAAAAGGTCTGGGAAAGGAAGGTGAGGAGGAGGAGAGGTTGCATTTGCAAATACTGGGTTGAAGCTGCATCATACCTGGTCACGTTCTCCACCTCCTTCTTCATTATAATTAAAGACATTTTCTCTAACATCTTCCCAGCTTTCGCGCTCTTCAGGAATGTGGTAAATTCCTCCTTTCCGAAACCCTGAACTTCCCCACTGACTCCACACCGTGTAGGAGACCAAGAGTGCTGGAAGACATAAAGATGTGTATTTGTTATATGACATGACAAAGTATGATGCATGATAAACATATGATTCCTGAGATATTAAATCAACTCTTAATTTAACAATGAAATTCCCAGGTAAGAAATGCATAACTTTATATATTAAAAACTTATATTCAGGAATGTAAAGAATCATCTATGAATATTACATCATAGACTTCATTAAAAGGGTATTTTACTTACCTAAAGGAATCCATTTAAATAGAAGGCATTTTGGCCAATCTCTGGCCTTTCACCAATCCTGAGTAAATAAGATACCCAAAGTAAGTAAAACACTGTTTTAATGAAGGTTACAAGTGTAATATAATCATGGAGTCTTTGCTATTCTGAGATGTGTAGGCAGTTTTTCTTTACCAATATGAGAAACAGTTTTGTGGTGTTACTAACTTTTCAGCCGAAGTCCGCCTGAAACGGGACACACTGCAAACATCTCTTTCTGCCCAACACTCTTAATGAGGCTTGGCTGTTAAGATCATAAACTTTCTAGAGAAGCATCTCTGCCTTCCTGATATGTGAATAGCACATACTACCTGTAGGTCCTACCTATTACAAATGTACGGGCTCAGGGCAAGTGGGAGTTTCAGATGGATCTGGCTGCCCACAGATTTGCACACAGAGATGGAAATCTCTTATTTAACAAAAATTGAAAATAAGTGATTCTGAAAGAGAGAAGTTCTAAATTTGCTTGAACTGGCTTCAAATCAAGAAAACTGTAATTATGTGCTGATGCCTGTCTTTTAGCATCCTCGAATGAACTCCCAACTGGGAATCTCCAGGAAAAGTGAAACACTGATCATAACATCCAAGGGTAAAGCAGAGTTGATTCAAGGTACAAGAATAAAAAGAAAGAAAGGAGTATTTGCTTTCCTACCTAGGAAGACAAGGAGGCACATGCTGATGGCCAGAATAGAGCCAGAGCTGAGTCCAACAGGTCTTGCTGCCTTCACCTGGCTAATTTCACACCATCTTCCCTTGTAACCTTCGGGGCACTGGCAGATAGTCTTGTCTTGGGATTGAGCCACACAGGTACCCCCATTCCTACAGGTCCAGTGTCCACATGGTGATGAGGTACAATGTCTGAGCCCTGTTAGGTTGTCAGTCACTTCTACTTTCCCAGCTGGACACCTGAACAAAAAAAGCAGGAGATGTCTTTTAAGCAGGCAAAGCACCAAACCATGTTAGCTTGTGCAAAGTTTGCTACCATTTCTTTAAAGCCAATAATTAAAGTCTTTTCAAGCAAACCCCAAATCCACACTGAGAGTACAAAATAGATGTAAACTCTAACATAGTGAGCTAATAGGCTTATGAAACCATGAACATATGTTCTGCCCTCCCCACCCAAAAGATATACAGAAGAGCTTCACTCCTTCCTTAAAAAAAAGGATCTGTCAACTTCTGAACAGACTAACCCTTTTTCTACAGATGTGTTCAAAACCCCAAGAAGGAAATGGATAGCTGAGATCAACGTAGGTAGCAAGCACATAGTATAAGCTTTGTAATGTTCCATTAGGAAAGAGGTATCATTGACCTCAGAATGACCCATCTTGTCTTTTAGGACTTTAATCTGCAAAGTTATTTCCTCTGGTATGTAACTGGAGAGGGCATGCAGGAATACTGTGAGGAGCACAGACCTGTGAATAAATGGAAGAGCCTTCATATTGTTCTTTCACAAGTGGTCTGAAGGAGGGAATGTCTCAAGGTACGCTTAAGACTATCTCACAGCCTTTTCAGCAATGAAGGGCAGTCTTAGAATCCAGTTTTGTGACAGTCTACTTTTCAAAGTCTCATTGTTTCATACAAAATATGACTAATTTCAGTTTATTTACAGAAAATATGAGTGTATATTGTCCCGGTTCGAGGTAAAACCGGATCAATTTTGTGTTCTGTAACTTTGCATTTTAGTTAGGCCTTTTCTAACTCTCTGAAATTAACGGCATATTGTGGAGAAAACTGTTCCTTCTCAGAGTGATAAGACCAATGTTTGTGCTCCATGCCAGGGAATGGTATGCAGAGAGGCCCTTGCTTATACTTATTGCTATAACAACCAAGGTCAGCNTCGTTATTTGCCCCTTAGAGGGTCGGAAACGGAAAAACGTAGAGGGGTCACATCTGTGGGGAGGAACGGACAGGACAGGTGACCCAAACCTGACCAACAGGGTGTTCCATCCCATCTGCCCCATGCTCAGTATAAAAGCTGAGGGATCAAAGGGTCAACTCTCTTCCTGCAATGGCCGACGTCCGAAGAGGACCCTGTCAGTTCATCTGCCTTTGATCCCGATCCGTGTGTTCCTGACTCCAGAGCTGGAATCCAGTTCCCATCCGTCACTGAGTCCAGTCTGGGACTTCCCCAGTGCCTGCTGGTGACGGGACTGTCATCCTGGGAGCTTGATACGGTTTTGTATATATATTGTATCTATTTCATTATTTTTCTTCTCTTTTATTTTAATATTAATTTTTCATTAAAGTAGTTTAGTTAATTCTAAACTTTTCAATCTCCTTATCTCTTCCTCTCCTCTTTCGGGGGGGGAGGGGGAAGGGCCATCTGTTGGTTCGGTTGTGGTGATTTCGGCTGAAACCACGACATATATATAGTATATATGCAATATGTATTTTATATAGATATATACACACAATATATATAGACTATATCAAAACACATAGTATCAAAATACATAGAAGATAACAAAGCTTTTGCAATCCACCTTTTAGGGAAGGGAATTTAATTTCCTCACTGGCCTGTGATCTTCTCACTATGGGAAAAAATACTAGAGTAAATAGGTTCCATATCGGACTTGCAGGAAAAGGCAGGCTTGGCCCGTGCTGGAACATGAGATGGAGAGCAGGATTTGTCATTGGGATGCCTCTCTCTGGTCAGCAGCAGCAAGGATTTTCAGTGTTAAAAGCAAATTGCCTGATCTAAGGTGAAAAGAAAGAGTTCCCTAACCACCCCGGGTAAAAACAAAAGCTTAATGTACCGGCATTCATATTTTCTCCACAGGTCTACACAATGAAAAGGGCTGTAACAGGGCTGGCTGCTGCAGGCACTGGAATGGCACCCCATCGTGACACCTTGCCGCCTCAGAATTAAGCCAAACTCCGTGCTTTTGCCTTCCACGAGAAGTGGCTGACCATTCAGCTGGACATCACGCATGCAACCTGCATCGAAGTAGGGGAGTGTACAGAGAAATACATTGAGTTAGCAACTTTCCCACCTCAAACCTTGCCCCCAACACATATACAGGAGACCTTAGAGCATTGTAGAAAACTTAAAGCATTTTATTTTTTTTTTTTTAAAGATCCTTATACTGCTTATCAGGTTTATTTCAGAAGAAAAGCTATATTGCCCTGGCCAACATACAGATCAACAGTACTTCTCCAAGACAGCTTGGTTGTACTAATGCAATGACCTATCAGAACCGTGCTATGAACCAGAACAGCTCCACTAAATTAATCTAGATTTAAAATATAATCTTAAAAGTGGGGCTGAATGAGAAGCATTGGAATGGAAAAAACTGTCTTCTGATGAGCCACAATCTCCAGTCCCAGCACCCCACTCCAGGAAATGGATAATGTGCCATGAATTGCCTTGTAAATCCTTCTCCTCCTACCAGGAGGTGTTGTGTCTGCTTCTTAAGCCCTTTTGAAGAAAAAAGGGAGTGAAGATTGCAGCATGAGTCCCCTGCTTGGGGCCTCTAGCATAGGAAATAAAAATCTGAAGTGCTGTTTTTAATATTTACAAGGAAAGCTCACATCTTCACTAGAACCAGATACAATGGCAAGTAAAGAGTTGAGCATTAGCTCTGAATCCTCTAGAAGAGGAGGTGGGATTTCATGGGAACAGTAGTCTCCATGGGAATTCTTACCTGGGTTTCAGACTCTCCAATGCACTCTAAGATACCACTTTTAGGCTTTAATTCCCTCCTTTTGTGAGCCCATCATGTCACTTACCTTGGAAATCGCTCTCTGAATGATTGGGAAGGCGGTTTCCTAGCATGATGCTTGCCCAATCCATTTCAAACCATCTATTTGTACCCAAGACAGAGGTCACTTCTTGGTCACCTCCACCACTGTTAACTCGCAGGGTAAATTCGTTGTTGTAGCGCTCCATGGTCAGAAGAACCCACTGGCCATTGTTTATACGCAATGTCTTCATTCTCAGAGAGTGATTTTTGTCCCCCAAGCTGAAGTTAACACTAAAGAAACCCTCAACCACCTAAAGGAAGATGATAAACACCTTTAATAACAGAAATGCACTTCTAAATGTTTTTACACACTCCTGCTTCAAGAAATTCACCTGGGTTATTAAAAAATGAGAGTGCCATTTTCATTTAAGTGCTTTATTCCCAGATAAAAAATATCAGAAGAAAACTGCAGGTTCAGGAATTATCAACTCTCTTCTTTGCAGGCCACACTTCTAACTCAGATGAACCTTTTTATCAGTCTTCTCCCTATTGATGTCTACCTCTAAGTCTTCCTAGCTGACCTTCTTGTTACAATTGGAATAATTAGCCCCGGTCTAACTAATATAATCCAGGCAGCTTTTTTCAACTGCAACAAAAATGTGGAGACAAGTTTTATAGCCAGACATGGAAAGAAAAAAATGCAAAAGGCAAACAAGACAAAACAGTTTTTGCCATTCATGTGTATCACATGTGCTCATCTGTACTTTTTGCAGTGAAACAACTAGAATATATGCTATTAAAGGGTAATATTGATAAGGACAACACAAATGAGAGTAACTACCCTTGTGTGGAAAATTCTTGTGCTCTATTACATTAAAGAATAGGTGTCCTTAATTGGAAACTGCATCTTTTTCTCTTACTGGGGTACTCCATGACAAATTAAGAGCACTGAATGGCTCTTGGACTGCTCACCTCCAGTCGGATGTATCCACTCCCATCTGCAGAGGCCAAGCTGAGAAGGGTGCTGTGGGAGATACGGGTGCGCACCATCAGCTGGATCTGAGTGCTGCGAGTGCTGAGGATGCTTCTCGGCTCATAATGGATCCAACTGTCCCTTCCAAAAGCCCATTCTGGAAGAACTAAGCACAACGTACACAAAATCAAAGTGAAAATCTCAGAAATTACTGCTCACTCAGATCCCCACTGTTTGAGAACGTTTTTAATTACAAAGAGATATTAAGTCAGTGTTTACTACCTTAAGTAGGGAAAATGCACTGAAATGAATTCTTTCCCCATCATCCTGGGGAATCCATTTGAGAGCAAACCAGCAGAGAGTTGCACTGCACTATTGTGGGAATAAAAAAAATGCAAAACCACCCTGGTGCTCTTCTGCACCCATTTCAGTCTCACTACCTGACAGCAGTCCTAGAACTGCTTGTTCTGGGCACAACTTAGTTGAAAAAAAAAAAAAAAAAAAGTAAGTTTCTTCTTACCAAGTAAAGGCATAGTCCAAATTAGTGACTGGACAGGAATCACCAACAGCTAACCTGAGGTCAGTGTCATTCAAAAAGAAATTCAGAAAGGACATAGAACCACAGTATGGTTTGGGTTGGAAGGGAGCCTTAAATGTCATCTAGTCCAACCCCCCTGCAATGACCAGGGAGCATCTTCAACTACACCAGGTTGCTCAGAGCCCTGTCCAACCTGACCATGAATGTTTCCAGGGATGGAGCATCTACCACATCTCTGGGCAACCTGTTCTAGTGTTTCACCACCCTCATGGTAAAGAATTTCTTCCTCATATCTAGTCTGAATCTACCCTCTTCCTCCTTTAGTTCAAAACCACTACACTTTGTCCTGTTGCTACAGCCCTGATAAAAAGTCTGCCCCATCTTTTCTGTAGGCCTCCTTTAAGTACTAAAACATCGCAATAAGGTCTCCCCGGAGCCTTCTCTTCTTCAGGCTGAACAACCCCAACTCTCTCAGCCTTCCCTCACAGTGCTCCAGCCCCCTGATCATTTTTGTGGCCCTCCTCTGGACCCATTCCAACAGGTCCATGTCTTTCCTGTGCTGAGGGCTCCAGATCTGGATGCAGTATTCCAGGTGGGGTCTCACCAGAGTAGAGTAGAGGGGCAGAATCACCTCCCTCGACCTGCTGACCATGCTGCTTCTGATGCAGCCTGGGATACAGTTGGCTTTCTGGGCTGCAAGTGCACATTGCTGGCTCATGTCTGACTTTTCATCCACCAACACACCCAAGTCCTTCTCAACAGGGCTGCTCTCAATCCCTTCATCCCCAGCCTGTATTGATAGCAGAGGTTGCCTCGACCCGGGTGCAGGACCCTGCACTTGGCCTTGTTGAACCTCATGAAGTTCACATGAGCCCACTTCTTGAGCTTGTCCAGGTCCTCTGGATGGCATCCTGTCCCTCAGATGCGTCAACCACACCACTCAGCTTCATATATCTAATGATATATCAAATGATCAAGAGACTTAATTTTCACACTCTCTTTTCCTCTCACTGTTTCTCCTCTCTCTTTTCTTTCTTAAAGCATATTTTCTTTTCTCCTTTAGCTTATTCCCCCCATATTATTCTTTCTAATGCACTGTTCTCTCTTGTTCACTATCTCTGCAGCTACAGGCTCTAGCTGATGAGCAGGGATGGAATTTTGTGGGACACTACGGTGTCCTTGATGTGAGCACAGCTCAGCTATTCATAAAGCACCATCTGAACACCAGAATTTTGCAGCCCAATATCTTAGAAGAAGCTGTAACCAATAAAAATTTTGCTATTACATCAGGGTATGACTTACGGATTTTGAGTAATTACTTTCTGAGCACTTGGTTTGCCACACAGTGGTGATCCACATCGCTAGAAGCCAGTATGGCAGCTGTGCTTGTGAATCAGCATCCCCAAGATAATGAAAAACAGAGTAAGATTTACATCTAGGCAGATGTTTATAAACCAGTATCATCTGTCTGCTAAACATTCATACAAATAACTGAACCCTGGCTTCCAGCGTAGGGTATTATTGTTCTGGATACAAGAAGGAAAAGTAAGGGCACTGAGCTGAAAGGCTATGTGTAATACACCACCAGTCCCATCTGTGAATCACAGCATACTGATGCTAAGCTGGCTCGCCTGGGCTCCTTCCCAACTCCTCACTGCTGCTCATCCTCACCTGTAAACTCATTCAAACTACAGGACTAAGGGGCCTAATTCTCTTCCAACACTACACAAAGACCCCAGAGTTATGGGGCACTGGTGCTCATTGTAGACTGTTATGATCAACCCCATCTTATTCATACCTAGAGGGAGAAGGCAGATACAGGGCAGGTAAAGTCCCAGTAAACACCTGTAACTCACTTCTGATTTCTGCTTCAGAGTAATGGCTGCTGAAGCTATTAAGAAAGGGAGGACAGAGCCAACTCCAAGTGTGTGCCCCCTGTACCCTGAACATGGCTGTGGGCTACTAGGAGTTAAACAATTTATTTCCTAAATTTGTGAATTGTGCTAAAATTTTGCACTTTCTTACAATGTGTCTGTGGTTTTCATTATCCACCCTTGCACGCTTTTGTTTTCTGGTACATATTTCATGCTGATTTTGTACAGATATCATATTTGCTGGAGCCAGCCTGATACTATGTCCCCACATGCACCCACTGCTGTGGTCCAGGGGCACAACCTTCACTTCATTCCAGTGACAGAGACAAATGCAATTATTCCCATTTTACAGATGGAAAATTGGGCCTGAGGACTGGAGGGTTGTGCGCCCAGGTTTCACAGGGAGAACATACCAAGCTGGCAACCTCATCACTCTTATAACTGCTGCAAGGCGACAAACAAATAGTGCCACGTTCATTAAACTACATTTTGTGATCAGTATGATAAAAGGAAGAAGGCACAATGCAGAATGTTTCATCTTTCGCCACTGAGAAGTAAGATGCTGTGATGAAAAGAAGAAAACAACCCAACTGACCACTTGCCTCCCCCATGAAGTAAAGCAGGTTTCAAAAAAAAATGCTCATCTGTGGCATTATGCCGCAAGAGTTAGAAGGATCTTTACATTGCTGCAGATCTAAATCACACCCAGAGCCCGCTGTGGTCTTATTAGGCCACTCAGATTAAAGTTGTGGCAAATTTGAAGCAGTATGTTTGACTCTGTTCCCACAGTTCCTCAGCATTAATTTCTCCCTCGAGCTTGCAGTACCTTTTTCACAGGCTGGTCCAGCATACCCTGGGGAACAGTCGCACCGAAAGAAATCCCAGCCACCAACACACTTGCCGTGGACACCACAGGAGGCCATCCCTCCGCTCTGACACATTTCATCCGTAAGGACACAGCCGGGAGCACTGTTGAAGGACTCTGCAGGGTGCTCTAAATCATAGACCTGGAAAAGGACAAAAAGGGAAGCATCACGTCAGGTGTCTACAGTTAACAGCAGTCAACCCAAGACTGGTCTTAGCAGCCCTACCTTGCTATCAACAACGACATTGCGGATGCAGCCAACAAACCCTCTGAAGCGCCTTTGTGAGTCGTGGTATGGCAAAGTCTTCTTAACTCCACCCAGCTGCAGGGGCTGATGGCCGCTGAACATCCTACCCATGATGGAGGGAAAGGAGGGAAAGCAAAAATTAGTGGAATGCAAAATACAGCAACTTGGCTGATTATCCCCTGAGTAATTATGTTTCCAGTTCTTGTTGGTTTGTTTGTTTTTTTTACCTTTGAGATCCCCCAGTCTCTCCAGAGGCTTCACAGACGGACAGATCCACTTGGGAGATTTTCTTAATAGCGCTGTCACTGTCTCTAGCTGAGACATTTATGCAGTGGTCAAGAATCAGCTTCACTTTCTAGAGAAAGACAGTATTTAAAACAATTGCACACAGAGATAGACATGCATTTTAATTACACGTTTTCTTTCACTTAGCACAAGGGGGAATAGTAACTAGCAATTACAATGCAGGAAACTTTATTAAAATAATAAAACACTCCCAACATACTCATCCAGAAGGTTATTGCACATGGTGTATAACTGAGAAGCCACACAAAAGAAAGATCTAACTCTACTATGACCATACCATGATAGAAGGAAGATGGGATTTTCTTGGAGTTTTCTGCCAAACCAGAACCCAGAGAGACAACCTGGCAGAGCAGACAGTCTGCCAGGCTCCCCATTCCAGATCCTGGCATGCCCCCAGCTTGTCTTATGGAGGATAGGAAGTGGGAGACTAGCAGATGCCTTTGCCAGTGTTATATGAGCAAGACGCTCCCAAAAGCAAGATAGATACACTTTTATGTAAGGGAACATCTCCTTTGTGCTGCATGTCTGAAATCACTTGGGGGGCCAGAGTTTCCTGCTCAGAGAAATTAAGGATATTTCAATCCATCAAGTCCAGGAAGTATTTAGCCCCTGGATTATCACCACTCTGTGGTCAAATTGATAAACAGGATCATTAAACAAAAAAAAAAAAATAATGCAGGTCCCATTTCAAAATTGGATCTGACTGTTCCTGGCCTTGTTCTGCTTCACTGCCTCAAGACTATGGGGATGTTTGAGCTGACAAACTGCAATCCCTGCTGCAGCAGAGGTGATGAAAGACTGATGGATGAAAAGAGAGAGGAAGGATTTCGGAGGGATAACTAGGTACATGAATTAGTACTTCCACAGAATTGCCCATATTTACACTTGCCTTTCCATCATTTATAATTTTTAAATTGTGCCAGCGGCGATCTGCAACATTAACTTTTCGTGACAGCTGCAGGAAAAGCTCACTAGAGCTGTGTCTCACAGTCAGCGACGGGACACCACCGGAGAGCTCTGCAAAGAAAAGACTCTTACTGGATGTGCACGAACCATGTTCCCACTCAAAGCCAGTTGAACCGATTGTTACAACTAGATTTTAGTTGGAGGAGTTCTTTAGCAAATTCAAAAAAAATCCAACTTCTAACACAGGATACGTGTGTACCAGGGCATGCTGGTAAATTGTTCTCCATTCTCCTTTTTCTCCAAAACTAACTTCCTGAGCCTTTTACAAAAAAAAAAAAAAAAAATCAACTTTCAACAAGTAGAATCCCACCTTCATGCAAACACAAAGAACAAATACTCCTAAAGTTGCTAACCTAATGCAATGAAATCTTCCTGTTCTCCAGGCTGCCCTGGTGCCACTGGTCCATGGTACAGCAGAAGTCCATCAGCCACGTCAGTGATAAACTCTAAGGAGATGCGGCTCTCAAAGCAAGGCTTAAGAGGAGGGAACCAGGCATAACCGTGGCCTCTGAAGCTGTGTTTTGTCTGCTGGCAGTCCGGTCCGTGGAATTTCGCAGGACATTTGCATCTATTAAGAAATAAATAAAAGCAAAAATCCACCGTCCAAGCAGAAGTTGTGACGGGCTCTTCCCCCAGCTTTCTCTCTCCTTTAAACACAGGAGCCCATGTTGCTCACGTGTTTAGATCCTAGCATTGGTTAAGCACTAGCAAAACTCCTTTCATAAAACATTTCCTATTGACTTGTTAGTACAAACACAACTTAGCTTTAGTTCTAAATAATAATTTGTCTATGCAAGAATATTATGTGAATAAACAATGGAGCCATTATAATATACAAAGCACATGAAAACTTCTGATTTCTTCACCAAAAAAAAAAAAAAAATAGAAATCCGCTTTTCGCTAGTCTTAGTTATCAGCTTGTTTAAAGACTTTATAATGTTGACAGGGAAAGCAAAGGAATCATAGAATCATGGAATACCAAGTTGGAAGGGACCTCAAGGATCATCTGGTCCAACTTTTCTGGGCAAAAGCACGTCTAGACAAGATGGCCCAGCACCCTGTCCAGCTGAATCTTAAAAGTGTCCAATGTTGGGGAATCTCTACCACTTCCCTGGGGAGATTATTCCAATGGCCGATTGTTCTCAGTGTGAACAATTGTCCTCTTGCGTCCAATCAGAATCTCCCCAGGAAGGGTGTGGGAAGATACTATCACCCAGAAAAAGTGAGAAGAGGTATGACAGTTGTAGATCTGGACATCTTCACTCATTGCAAGCTGGTTTATTTCCTTTACACTATCAAAAATAGATGCTTGGGGTTCTTTTCTTAACGCTCTGGGGATTCTGTAGAGAAGAATAATCACAGCACGACAATAAGAAAGCCTGCAAGGGGGAAACCAAAGGAGCAACAGAAATGGGCAGGAGTACAGGCAGGGAGATCAGCTGGGCCCATATTTCTTAGCTTCTGCTTCCCATAGATTGCTAGGACCTACTGAGAGCAGAACAACAGGGATAGGATGCAGAAAAAGATCATTCACAAAACTACTGAAAATGGCACCAAACTGCAGAAAATGGAGCAGAAGCAAAGAAACCTCAGAGCTGAGCAAATGATAGGTGGCAGAGCCTACCAAGGGTTTCTGGGCAGCAAAATTTCCCTGGTTGATTACATCTGAGCAGCAATGTCAGACTCGGATCTTTACCATGACCAGGGCTTCTGCAGCTTCAGTCTAAGTCCTGTCACACCTATTGAGGGCCCTCAGAAGAGGCTGGCCATTTGTTTCTGCTTTCCTATGTTGGAATAATAAGAGCATTTTGTAGGGTGGCATTAACCTGTGCAGCCTGAAAACTTCCAAAGGTTTTCCCAGAGACTATGACGAACCTAAGTACCTACCTGAAAATAGAAGTTTGTTTGCAAGACCTGTGCATGAAGTGTAACAAAACTCAGATCCACCACAGCGAGAAGACATGCAAGGATGCCTTCTCAAGCTTCCAGTCATCCTCCTGAAGGACAGAACCAGAAGCATGTTGCTTCCCCAACCAGACCAAGCTCTACCAACCTGTAGCCCAAATCAGTATCCACGCAGGTCCCACCGTTGAGGCAAGGGTTTGTCTGGTATGAGGAGCAGGAGAGATGAGGACTCTCCCGAGCTATGCAGCCACACAGGGCACGACTCAGGACCGTCACAGACACCAGTGAAATGCTTCCAGCTGTGGTCATTGTTGGCACGTGAGTCTCTTCATGCTTGCTGATGCATCCGCTGCTATGAGTACAGTTTGCAGTCACACATTCATCGATGCCAATCTGGGTGATATTTATGTCCAAGACGTTTTCCAGCTGTGGAGAACAATTAGTTGCATTCATCTGACTTTACCACAGAAAGGAAACTCACAAATGACAGCAATGAAAAGCCCAAGTCTTAGTTATTTTCAAAACTGGTTGCTGTGCCACTTCCTGCCAATATCTACCTCACCCTATCCAGCCAAAGGCAGTTCAGCCTGGCATCTGTTAAGGTAAAAGTCAATTATAGCATGAACAAGCACTTAGAGGACAAAAATATCATCATATTCATCATAAATTGAGTGGATAAATTTTAATCTGTGGTGGTTCTGATGGACTGTTTACATAGCATCTGAGCTGTATTTTTGATTTGGACTTCTGTCTTCAAAATACCGGGAAGGGTGGATAGGCATTGGGCAATGAAGAAATACCTTTTCTGGCACAAGTGAGTTAGTACTGCAGCACTGATTCTAAACATAAATCTTATTTCAGTTGATAATGTTTTTGCAAGAGGGACAGGAGCTTTACTAAGCTGTCAATGCACATTTCCAACCTGCTTTTCCACAGGAGAGTGGTTATTTTACTGCTTTGCCCTCTTAACTCAGAAAGTTGAAACTTTTGACTGATTTGCAAGTTTCAGCTACAGAACATTTCCGTGTAGAGGACTGAAAATTGAAGCATGTAGAAAGGCCTCAGCCAAACATATCCTTTATACAGAGTTTTAACAGTCTTTTCACTTGGAAAAGCATGTTCACATTCCTAAAAGTGTTTGGGTGACTTAATATGTATTTATAGGCCAGCTTTTAAAACATTCATATTTGACACTTTTAATGTAAGTGCTAATGGACTGTTTGACTTCACTGATTAAAACCATCCATTTTTCTCACACATTACTTCCTCACTCATTCCAAGTATGTGCATTCACTAGGCAATGGAAATTATCTGAATAGACACAATGAGAAGATGCTGTGGTTTCTTATGTAGTTCGGATACTTACCCATAACCTGGAGGCTGCTACATTGCCATTAAGTTTTTCTGCTTTATAGTAAGGGGGACCATAAACTGCAAACCAGACATCAATCCCTCGGGTTTGACCTGGGCTATTTAATACACTGAAAATGTGAACATTTTCCAGTTGGACTGATATAATTTCTGAAAGCAGCTTCTTCATCTCGTAGTATTTGCTCTGTTTTTCAGGGGATTGGGATATGAACTCCTCGGGAGTGATACCTGTAAGAGAAGTTAAAAACCTGACAAACATTTCTTGCGACTGTTGTAGCAATGAAAGAGAGGAACACCACAGAATAAATATTAAGGTAGCATAAAATGGACTCAACTGCAAATTCAGCAGTATTTTCATTTTTAGGCTCTGAAATTTTCCATGCTGGCTTCTACTCAGGGTTTCTGTTCTGAACCTTTTTGACTCTTACTAATTTCTTTTTTTTTTTTTTAATTCTTTTAATCAGAAACATGTTTGGAAGATCTTACTTTCCCACAAAGATTGAAACAATTTGGTGAACTTCAGGCAGACACTTGTTCAAATGAAGGTTTTTTCTGAAACATAAATTACTGTTTTGTTTAAAAGTTGGTGTAGAAATCTTTCATCTTTGTCTTCTGCATCAGACAAGCATTTCTTCTGTCTTTTTTCTCCATAGATACTCTTTCCCGTGCAGTGTCAGAGGATCATGCAAACAAATAAGCATTTTCAAACCCTTACCTACAAAACTATTAACTGTCATCCCATGTTTAAGAGAATTAGAATTCTAAGTAACACAGCAGTAACATCAGAGAGATGGATTTCAGTATTATGATCCTAATGTACTCCATCACATTGCTTACCTATTATTCGTATAGAACCAGCATTATGGAGGGCATCATCTTTGATTTCCTTCACTATAACTTTTACAGTTGAGACAACATCTGGCCAGACTCCGTCAATGACTCTCACTCTTATGTTGTATGTTCCTGAAGGGGTTCCTTCTTTAATAGTCAGCAAACCTGAGTTATCATTAAGGATAAAGTACCTGTAATAAGAGTTAAGTCAAGGAACAAGCTATGAGAAGTTAAAAAGCTAAGTAGTAATTATCATCACTGCCGGTTTTCCCTATCCACTTCATTTTGGGAAAGCTATCAAAGAAAGCAGATATGTTCCCTCATGAAGGGCAGAACAGAACTTTTTTACATTGCCTTCTGTTGGCTCCTAATCACTCTTTACCAGTATATCAAGAAGGTTTCTTCCTGCTTTTATGGCATATTAACTGTGTAGGAAGACTCAAGCTACTATAGCCATGACTTTGAAAATAGTCCAAACTCCTCATTTAGATACATTAATTGAGAGTGACACCTCTGTATAAATTTCTAAATGGCACATGTACATCTCAACTCTGGTCATAATCCAAACAATTTGGTGTAAATACATCCAATACAAATAAGGTCTTAAAACCAATGGTGACACGGAAACACCAACTCTCCAGGAGCTTGGACAAAGGAGGGTGGAAGTTAGTGGGTATTTTTTCTGTAGTAGCTCACTAATGCTGATTGTGGGCATGATTGTGAACAGAAATTTAGAATGGTGTTCTAGCTGATCAGGCAATGGGAAGCGGACTGGTTTGGCATGCAGCCTCGCATTCGAATGGGCTTTTGGAGAGCTACATACAAGCTTCTAACCAACGAAACACTTTTGCACACTTGTTTTAAAAAAAAAAAAAAGGCAGTTTAAATACTTTCTATGGTTTTGTGGGTGGGCAAGATTTCCATACATTTCACGCAACTTGCATTTTTCTCTCCAAATACCTTGATGTTTTTCCTTCAAACTGGTAGATTTTGCGATCCCAGTCATCAACATCAGGGGCAGGGACCTGGCCCAGTACAGTCATGGGGAGGATACCTAAAACAACATTGCATAAAAGTGGCGCAGTCAGACCTCTCACGCACACACAAACAGGTTGGCCATTCAAGTATTTACTGGTTTAAGTCTAAAACCTCTACAAAAATAGTTATGATGGCTCCTGAGAGAAGATGGGCAGGGTTTGCAAATACCACATGGTGTCCTGCTAATCAAGTGTTTGCTGTGTGGCTAAATATATTTAATTCAACAGGTGGCTGCAATCAAAAGCAGATGAAAAGGAAAAATGTCGAGCACCTCTGAGGAAAGATGTAGAAGGTATTTAGAAACAACATCAGAATTACTTCTTTTTTTCACTATTTTGGCCAAACAACTTACAGAGTGGTTTAGACAGGGATTGGGGTTTTGCAGGATAAACAACCAAAATGCTTACTGGGTTATAAAGGGCAAAAAAACCAATAGCAATTTGAAGGAAATGACAGCAAGAGAAAGAGGATGTCCAAAATACAGTAACCAGGCTTATTTTGAGTAGATGGTGAGACTTTGGGGTGAGATGGAAAGCAGCATGTATTCTGCTGGGTTTGCATCCTCTCAGCAAAGCTCAAAAATTAGTATTTTTTTGTTTTCACAGAATCACAGAATCTTCATGTTTGGAAGGGACCTTTGAGATCATCGAGTCCAACCATACACAAAAAAACCCAACCAAACAAAAAAACCAACAACCACCACCACAAAAACACAACACCAAACAAAACACCCAACCCAACAATCTCGGGCACTAGAGCATACCCTGAAGCACCACGTCTACACGCTTCTTAAATACCTCCAGGGTTGGTTCCAGTGCCTGTCCACCCTCTCAGTAAAGTAATTCTTCCTAATATCTAATCTAAACCTCCCCTGCTGCAACTTCAGAACTCTGGTCTGTCATGATTCACTTGAGAGAAGGGGCCAACACCCACCTCTCTACAACCTCCTTTCAGGTAGTTGTAGAGGGCAATGAGGTCTCCCCTCAGCCTCCTCTTCTCCATTTTATGAAAGCTATTTCTGAAGGAAAGATCCAGATGCATCTGAATTCATGTATCTGCTGAGCAAAGAACCAAGGATACACAAAGAAGAGGAAAAAGTGTGGGACTTCACCTTGTGAAAGGGAACAGGACAAACCCTGACAACTGAGGGACTGCATGCAAAAAGCAGAGAAAACTGTATCTCTCCCGCAGCTGTGGCCACATTCATTGGGTATTTTGCAGGAGACAGTATACAGGATGCCCCGATGTTTGATTCCCACATTATGTGGATGTAACACAACAGTAGCCTTCTGACTCTGTCTCTTTATATTTTAAATAACCAAAGATCTAAGACTTGAATAGTCTCTCCCAGAAATTAGCAGCACAGATGAGTTTAGCCTTTAAAAAGGAAGCTAAAAGGGAACTCGGGCTTAATGAAAAGATCTGGTACTTAAGCTACAAACAGAGTTTCTCAGCAAAGAGCAAACAGAATTGGTTTCAACTTTACAATAAGCTGAACTTGAGAGCGAGCACAGAACAGGCAGAACAACATTTCAGTACAAATAAAAGGGTATTTGCAGCTATATTTGCAGTACAGCAACTATACAGAAATCATTTCTAGCGTGCCCACAACAGGCAATCTATTTAATGTGCTATCAAACCATAGGATACACAGCAGAGTAGAAGAGGAAGGAATGACCTGAACTTAGATGGATGCAACTATCCCAAAATCTATTTACCTTTGTGGTTTATTTTGCTGTTGGGCTTATTACGTGGGGACACTGGATCACAAGAGAACTGCTAGCTAATCACCAAGGGAAGAAGGGAAAAGTGGCCTCTCTCACAGTGCCTGCAGCCACCATTCACAGAAAACTCCCCCATAACAGCAGTTGTCAGCTGGAGGCTTGTATAAATGTCTCAAGCAGTTTACGCGTGAGTTCAACTTATCCATTAAAACTTAATGCAGTCTGGAGGAGAAAAAAGGTTTAAAGAGGAAGAAAAAGGTTCTCAGCATTTGGACTCATCACTTATCAGCAACATTATGAATTTCGGGGTTTTTTTCCCCCTGAAATGTTAATGTTGCTGGAAAACTGCATCTAAAAACAAGAGACCATTACTCAAGTTTGAGAGAAACAGATAGGGTAGCAGCCAGCTATGCTCTTCCTTCAAGGCTGGCTCAATTTCTTCCACAAACCAAATGGCCCAGAATCCTGTGCCCCACACACCTACTGCTCCCTGGTGGAGCTTAAGCAAACTTCAATAGCACCTCTTCTAAGATCTTAGCTTATGTGGAACAGGACAGAATCCTCTTGTGAATCCCACAGCTGCTCTTTGGCCTTACTGTCACACTAGGAAGCAAGCATCAGGGAGTGATTTACCATCATAGCTGTAAATGAGACATTCCATGTAGCCAGCAGAATGCGGGTGGTCATTTTGGTCCCCGATATTTACGGTCAGTGTGTTGGTGGAGCTCATCGGTGGGATCCCACTGTCTGTGATCAGGATGGGCAGGTAGAACACCTTGTGCACTTCCCTGTCAAAGGTACGCAGTGCGGTGAGCAAGGCACTTCCATTGTGGAAGTCCTGCAAGTTGAAGTTCCTCAGACTATCGAAGTCACCAAGAAGGTGAAAGGAAAAAGGTGCTCCATTAGCAGCAGTGTCTCGGTCCTTAGCGTACAGCAAAGTAGAGGTCTCATTCATTTGGACAACCTGTGGAGAAGCTGTGTTTTCCCAGACCACTGGGTTATAATGAGCCTCAAACTCTGGTCCATTGTCATTTACATCCTGCAGCGTCACTAACACAGTGGCACTGCCAGTCAGAGGGGGCTGCCCCATATCAGTGGCAATGACAATGAGCTGGTACTGTGTCACTGTCTCATGATCCAGCGGTCCTGCAACCATCACCCAGCCATCACTAGCCACAGAAAACTGGCCACCTGGGTCAGACTTGTTTAGCAGCTGGAAAGAAAACCTTCCATTCAGGCCAGAATCCAAGTCAACAGCAGAAACCTGAACAACTTTGGTGCCAACAGGTACATCTTCCCCCAATGCAGCCACTTCATAGAACTGGGGGTAGAAGACAGGAGCATGGTCATTGGAGTCCTCCACATAGATCACACAGTGAGCGATACTGAAAAAATCCATGTCCTCTGCTTTCAGAGTCAAATTGAACACTCTCTCATGAGGCTTCTCAAAGTCAATCCGCTTTCGCAGCCGGATAAACCCACAGTTGTTGACTTCATCAGTCTCTATGGAGAACTTGCGGTCTTTATCCCCATCAAGGATGCTGAATGACACCATTGCATTTTCTCCCTCATCTCTGTCCACAGCAGACACCACTGCAACCTCAGTGTTAATGCTGGCGTTCTCAGAGACAAATGCAGTGTAGATCCTCTGCAGGAAGACTGGAGCATGATCGTTTACATCAGTCACCAAAATAGTGGCAGTGCCCGTCCCAGTAAGCCCTCCTCCATCTCTGGCCTCAACCACTACCAGGTACCTGTCTTCCTTCTCCCGATCCAGGGCCCCAAGCACTGTATAGATGGTGCCGCTAACTGAGTCAATGGAGAACAAGTTCAGATTAATTTCATTTTGGACATTCTGAACGATGCTGTACGTTAGCACAGCATTTGTACCAGCCTTTGGGTCATCGAGGTCCACCGCTGTCATTTCCATGACAGGAGTGTCTGCCGGAGAATCCTCAGGGACGTGGCCGGTGAAGCAGCCATCCAGCACGCAGAGGAAAAGGGGTGCGTTGTCGTTCACATCCCTCACTTCTATGATCACATCTGCGAAGCCAGTCAGCCCCTCTCCGCTCTCATCCGTCGCCAGAACAAGAAAGCGCCACGTTAATCGCTTCTCACGGTCCAACCTTTTATTCGCGCTGATCTCGCCTGTGTTCTCATCGATGCTGAATTCGCTGCTGGCCCCCTGTCCGTGCAGGGAATAGCTAATGGCATTCTGATCAGCTGCCTGGTCGGGGTCTGTTGCAGAAACCTTGAACAAGACACAGCAGGTAAGTGTTTATGAAAAAGAAAAGGGGAAATCGCTATTCTTTTATTGATGGACTAAATAAATAGCATGCATTTTAACAGCAAACATCTATTGGTTTGAGTCATTCAGGTCAAGTACTCTTTCAATAAACATCATGCACAGCCTAGAGAAACAGAAAGCGCACATTTAGACAGACTAATATATTTTACTTCCCAGTATATTTTGGAAAGAGGAAATAGCAGCAGGAAGAACCCAGTGGAAGTAATAACGGATCTGCTGAGCAAATGTTTCTTGTGAAACTCTTTGGAGCTGGAACACAAAGGCAAACAAGGGCTGTTTTTCTCTGAGTGAGCAGAAGGCTGCGAAAACAGGGTGGCCATACATCCAAGCTGATTATCAGCACAGGCCAGAGAGAACTCCCAGCTCCTGATTTGCATCCAGGGATTGTTTGGGAGACTGCTAGCTGCGCCAACCAAGCAGTCCAGGAACTGCTCTAACAACAACACAATGAAGATGATTTGACACACCAAGGTTAGAAGGACAGGGTGCTAGTGAGGGCCCTCAGCTTGTTGCTCCGAGATGTGCTGGCCACACTGCAGCACACCTGAAGTCTTACAGAGATGAGCCTAGGACTTCTGAGGTAACAGGAGCCAAGAGAGATACACCAGTGAAATACTCCAAAGGAATTAAGGGGTGTTCCTCTAAGAAGGTGACATGGCTGACAGGTGAAGCTGAAGTTGAAGTGCCTCTAACCCAACGCATGCAGCATGGGCAGCAAACAGGAGGAGCTTGAAAGCAATGTGCTGCTAGAAAGCTACAATGAAGTTGCTATTACAGAAACTTGGTGGGACAAATCCCATGACTGGAGTGAGGCTATCAACGGCTACAGGATGTTCAGAAGGGACAGGCGAGGTAAAGAGGAGCAGAGGTGTTGCCCTCAACATCAAGAAATGCATAGAGTGTGAAGAGCTGAAGCTGTCTCTGAAGAATAGGTACGAGCAGGTTGAAAGCTTATGGGTAAGCATTAGAGACTGAGGCAACAAAGGGAATCTTGTGGTTGGTGACTAGTACAGACCACCTGATCAAGGAGAGACTATTGATGAAACCTTCTTTCTCCAGCTACAGGAAGCATCATGCTTGCAAGCTGTTGTCCTGATGGGGGACTTCAACCATCCCTACATCTGCTGGCATGGAGAAGTGGCATGGTCAGCTGTAGGCAATCCAGGAGACTCCTGGAGTGCACTGAGGATAACTTCTTAAGCCCTACCAGAGGGGATGTGATACAGGCCCTGGTGATCACCAATGCACGTGAGCTCATCAGTGATGCCAAGATTGGAGGTAGCCTGGGCTGCAGTGATCATGCACTGGTGGAGTTCGCAGTTCTGAGGGATATGGGTCAGGGGACAAGTAAAGTCAGGACCCCAAATTTTAGGAAGGTAAAATTCCAGCTCTTCAAGGAGTTAGTCAATCAGACCCCCTGGGAAACTGCCCTCAGGTACAAGGGAGCAGAACAGAGCTGGCAGATCTTTGAGGACACTTTCCATAGAGCAGAAGAGCTCTTGATCCCTAGGTCTAACAAATCAGGAAAGGATTGCACGAGACCAGCATGGCTGAGTCAAGACCTGCTAGTCAAGCTAAAGGGCAAGAAGGAAATGCACAGGCAGCGGAAGCAGGGATGGGTATCCTGGGAAGAGTATAGGGATGCTGCCTGGTTGTGTAGGGATGGGGTTAGGAAGGCCAGGGCGCAGCTGGAACTCAGCAAGGAACACATAGAATAATAAGGGCTTCTACAGGTACATCAGCCAGAAAAGGAAGGTCAAAGAGAGCGTACATCCCCATGGTGAGCAAGGCTAGCAGACTGGTAACAATGGGTGAGGAGAAAGCTGAGGTACTCAACAACTTTTTTGCCTCAGTCTTCAACAACTTTTTTGCCTCAGTCTTCACTGGTGACTTCTCTCTCCACACCTCTTGAGTGGATGCACCACAAGGCAGGGACTGTGAGAGAAAAGTCTCCACTGTAAGAGAAGATCAGGTTTGTGACCACCTGAGGAACCTGGAACATACAGAAATCTATGGGACCTGATGAGATGCATTCCAGAGTCCTGAGGGAATTGGCTGATGCAGTTGCCAAGCCACTATCCATGATATTTGAAAAGTCATGGTGGTCAGGTGAAGTCCCTGGTGACTGGAAAAAGGGGAACATTGCACCCATTTTAGAAAGGAGGACCCTGCGAACTACCAACCTGTCAGCCTCACCTCTGTGCCTGGGAAGATTGTGAAACAGATCCTCCTAAAAGCTATGCTAGGAGCTAAGGCACATGGAGGACAAGAAGGTGATTTGAGACAGCTGGCATGGCTTCACCAAGGGCAAGTCCTATCTGACCAATCTAGTGGCCATCTATGATGGACTGACTACATGAGGACAAGGGAAGAGCTATGGATGTCATCTATCTGGACTTCTGTAAGGCCTTTGGCACAATCCTTCACAACATATTTCTGTCTAAATTGGACAGATATGGATCTGATGGGTGGACTGTTCAGTGGATGAGGAATTGGCTGGATGGTGACATCCAGAAGGTAGTGGTCAACGGCTTAACATCCAGATGGAGATCGGTGACAAGTGATGACCCTCAGGGGTCCCTGTTGGCACCAGCACTGTTTAATATCTGAATCAATGACAGACAGTGGGATCGAGTGCACCCTGAGAAGTTTGCAGATGACACCAAGCTGAGTGGTGTAGTTGACACGCCTAAGGGACTCGATGCCATCCAGAGGGACCAGGACAAGCTTGAGAAGTGGGCCCTCATGAGGTTCAACAAGGCGAAGTGCAGAGTCCTGCACTGGTATCAATACAGGCTGGGGGATGAAGGGATTGAGAGCAGCCCTAATAAGAACAACTTGGGGGTGTTGGTGAATGAAAAGCTGGATGTGAGCTGACAATTTGCTCTCACAGCCTAAAAAGCCCACGGTATCCTGAGCTGCATCAAAAGCAGTGTGGTCAGCATGTCGAGGGAGGTGATTCTGCCCCTCTACTCCACTCTGGTGAGACCCAACCTGGAGTTCTGCGTCCAGCTCTGGAGCCCTCAGCACAGGAAAATCATGAACCTGTTGGAATGGGTCCAGAGGAGGGCTACAAAAATGATCAGAGGCTGGAGCACCTCTCCTATGAGAACAGGCTGAGAGAGCTATTCAGCCCGGAGAAGAGAAGGCTCTTATAGCAGCCTTTCAGTACCTAAAGGAAGCCTACAGAAAAGATGGGGACAGACTTCTTAGCAGGGCCTGTAGCAATAGGACAATGGATAATGGTTTTAAACTAAAAGGCGGAAGATTTAGATTAGATATAAGGAAGAAATTATTTACGATGAGGGTGATGAAGCACCAGAACAGGTTGCCCAGAGAGGTGGTAGATGCACCATCCCTGGAAACATTCAAGGTCGAGTTGGATGGGTCACTGAGCAACCTGATATAGTTGAAGATGTCCTTGCTCATTGAATGGTGGGGTTAGGCTAGATGACCTTTAAAGGTCACCTTCCAACCCAAACTATTCTACAATTCTGCGATTGAGTTCTAGAGTCAAAGAACAGTCCTTGGTAATATAAATGTAGCCAAGGAGCCTGTGACTTAAGTGCATGAGGTACATGTGCCAACCACGCTAATCTTATACAGTTATTCAAAATATGCTCTCTCTGCTTTGTAAAAGAAAGCCATCACATTTTTCAACATTTAGAATCATAGAATCAGTTAGATTGGAAATGACCCTTAAGATCATCGAGTTAGTTATGCTGGTCAAGGGAGCAAGACCATCATGCAAATTCAGCCAGGCTTTCTTTATTCTCTTCTTTACAGAATGTTGCTAGCTAAATCCTAATACCAGGGCTCACCCACTCTAAAGAAACTAAAATCTTTTTGGATTTGTGTGGATGGATGGGATTGAGCTGAACAAAAAGTCAGGTTTTGCCCTGCTTTGTGCAAACTGCTTTACCTTTAGGACAAGAACAGGCAGATCTGTCAGCTCCTCCAAGACACTGCCCTGGTATTCGTTCTGAGTGAAGACTGGTGCTTCATCGTTCTTATTGACAACATTGATGATGATAAGAGTGTGGTTTTCCCATTTTCCATCAGAAGCTACAAGCCGGAGCTCATAATGTTGTTCTTGCTCATAATCCAGAGGCTGAGCGATGAAGACAGTTCCAACCTCAGGTTCCACATCAAAAACTCCTTTCGCATTTCCTGATGTGATCTGATACCTTAGTTTGGCATTTGCACCTACAAGAGAAAGCAAACAACCGTTGTCTGTCCACTCTCTGAATGCTCAGTGGACACGTATCCAAGAGAAGCCTTATTTGCCCAGACTGTTACACTCTGTGTGGGGCATAAAACACAGACACAACCACAAACAGAGTGATCCATGTGTGTAATATGAAGGGTTTGTGTATGGTAGATTGGGGGTTAAGTCTGCATTTATATTAACAAATGTAATTTGCAGTCACAGACAAGCATCTGTTTATTTATAATGAAGGAATTGTGTGCCTCTAATTTATTGTACATTCATTTGCTAATCATAAAAAAGTAACATTATAAAATACTGGAAGCTATTTTTGCTCAATGTTTCTTAAGCCTCCCATTTCAAATGCCAGTATTCCTGAACTTTATTTTTTTTAACCACTGGATGGTGCTAAAATATCACAGTCGTCCTCAATTTTGAGCAAGAATTAATCTCAGAACATTCCACCTGCATACAGTAGCAACTGTTTGATTGTTGCAATATTGCAATATATTTAGGGACAAGAAAAAAAAATAGTAAGATTGGTGCTTCATGTTTACTTATTTAAAAAAGAAAAAAAAAACATGACAGTGCATTTCATGGCAGAAAGTAATTTCCCAAATTAAATAGGTGAACTGCTAGGAGTAGAAAGAGCTTTCAGCGTATCAAGTTGTAAGTCAGCTGTGGATGAGAAGGCTAGAGCAACATGGATGGCAAGAAAGTGAACCGGCCGTGCTCAACATCAGTGCTTGGAAGAGCGTGGCTGCCTTTGCAGCATGAGTTTAAGCATCATTAAGGTTTTAAATGGCCTCTTTGCTTCTCCATCATGGATAGAGGGCCAGGCATGACAGCACTGCCATCAAAAGGAATGGTCAGCTCTTGCCTGCTCCCAGCAACATGTCCCTCTGCTGTTTATTTGGGCTCTGCTACCAAGGCACCAGCTTGACTTCTTTTTCCCATAGGTTTGGTTTTCTCCAGCAAGTTGAGCTGGATCAACCCGTGAAAGGAGCAAAAAAGCTGCAGCAGAAACTAAGACAGGAACCGATGGTGGTGCGTGCTGTTGGAGATTGGTTCAGCCCATCTGGTCTCACCACACTGTAGGAGAAGTTTCACACCATCACAGCTGATGTAAGTGTGAAACCAAAAAGAGGGTCTGGCTTTCGCTTTTTTCCTGCCTTATTCGTGTCTTCTCCCTGCCTTCATTTCTGGCCATGTCATCCCACATTTTCCACTGTTTTACGGATTCTTCCACAAGCACATTCAACCCACTAACTCACCAAAAAGCACACAGGTTGGATTTTCTTGCAATACTAATAAGTAGAACTGATTCCCAGGGAGATCTGGAAAGCATAGGAGTCAGCAAAAAGCAAGCCTATGCTCAGGAGTGAGTGGGTTTTTGTTACCTCTTGTGAAGTTACAGCAGGGTTGTGACTCCAGGTGACTTCATTCTGCCCCAGAGAGATTGCCAGCTAGCTGAACCTTTGCACTGGGAACCCGAGCACTTAATAAAATGAAATGGTCCCGTGTTCCCAGAACTTCTCACTTTTACAAATGCTTGAAATGCTTAATCGTTTCCTGAACGCAGGGATTTGTTTGCCCATAAAGGAAGTAACCCAACACACAGTAATACTAAGAGGACTTCGAAAGACATGAAGGGTCCACTCACCCTCATCTTCATCCTCTGCTGTTGCTGTCACAACAGGACTTCCAACGTCCCTGTCCTCGTCTATGCTGACCTCATACACTGACCGAGGAAATGCCGGAGCATTGTCATTCACATCACTGACAAAAATCCTTACGTAGGCTGTGTCTAAGAAGGAGATATAAGAGGAACATGCAGACTAGAAATGGCAGAGGTGGAATACCTTGTATCGTATTCCAGACAGCTCACATACCCCCCAAGGCTAGAAAAGTTAAGAAACCCAATCTCTGATATCTTTTACCCAATATGTAATTCCTTACTAGTTTTACCTGTGTTGGGCTGCCTATGGACACCAGGTCTAGCAGATTCTGAAGAGTCCTGAGACTGAACTTCAATCAAGTAAGAGGCTCTTTTCTCTCGGTCAAAAGAGGCAAGGGTGGAAATAATTCCTGTCTCAGGCTCAATAGTGAAGAACTGGTAATCACTAGCATCTTTCAATATTAAGTAATGAACCTAAAAAGGAAACAGTTAAGAGAGGTTCGGTTTTCCACACTCATTTGTATGTCCAAGTGCTATGACCTCCCCCCTTCTCCAGCAGTTGCCTGTGTCTGTTGGCAAAGTAGCAACACTCTGAGGAAAGATAGCTCATCTGCACATATTTTTTTCTAAGCCTTCTGCCCATTTTGATATAAAAAATCCCACCCCAAATTCTCAATCAGAAGAACATCTGTACCAGTAATATCAAGGCCCGTCAAGCCCAGTATCTAATCTCCAACGGTGGCCAGTAGAAGCAGTTAAAGATAATGAGTAACAGTAGGACAGAGAATGAAAGGAATCACATCTTCCCTGGTGTCAACCCAGCATGCACACAAAACGAGCACTTTCCTTCATAACTCCGCTTTTTCCTAGGATTGGGTCATTCTGACAATGATGGTCAAATATTGGTTTGACCAACCATTTGACCAACAATGGTGAAATGAAGCATTTTTTAACTGACCATATTTAAACAGCTGTGTCTAACTGACCATAATCACTGGTGTTCAGTTAAATAGTGAGCTGCAGAGGCAGGAGTTTGGAAACACGTTGCGCAGCCACCTCCACTTGTCTTGTCATGGGAGCAGCCCCGAGAATCACACAGCAGTGCTTTGTCACGGCTGCTGGATCAGTATGAGCTGCTATGATGCAGGATCCCCAGACTGCGAGCAGCATCTTCTCTGCCTGCATCCCATATTATGCACATCAGGCATATGCTAGACAAACGCTTGACAAGTGCTGTAAGAAGTGTTTGTGGCTCATTACCCTGTCATCTGCTGTCTGAGCACACTCACTAATTACAATATGAAAACTTGCCGACTGGGAGGGAAATAATTGGATGTAAGGTCAAACCTCTCCATGTAGGCCAGAATCCAAGTCCGTAGCTAACACCTGAACCACAGATGTGCCAACGTCAGCTCCTTCTGGCACAGACACCTCGTAGTTAGAAGACACAAAGAATGGGACATTATCATTGACATCTGCAAAAGGAGGTGATGGGGACCATGGTAAGAATATGTTTGAAGACCTTTTTTTTTTTTTTTTACTGTATTTTTTTCCACAGACATAATCTTGCTTGGAGAAAGAGCTCACAATGTTCATAGTATGAAACAATCCTGGTCTGGGTATTTCCATTTTCATGGCAGGCGTCAGGAGGCATTTTATAGACATTGAGTAGTTTCTGGGAGACAGTAGCCTAATCTCAGCTAAGGTACTAGCTAACAATTTGACCAGCTATCTTGTAAGAAATCCACAAATGCCACGACCAGGAGGCCTTTCATGCACAATCTGTAAAGAGCTTGTTATTTACAGCAGTAGGTTAATTTCAGCATTTTATTAAGGGCCGATTAACACACAACGCAAATTAAAATTTCAGAGTCTACAGAGCTGACAAAGAACAGGTGTAGAACAGTCTTTCCTGGCCTTTGTAGGGCAGTATAGCCAGAGTTACATTAGGCTGCAGGACCTAATGATTACTTAAGATGCAGTTGAACATTAGCCTCCCCACGTCTAACTACTGGCTGATGTCCAAAGGAAGTATGCTGATCGGGGAGACCTAATAGCAGCCTTCCAGTACCTGAGGGGGGCCTACAGGAAGGCTGGGGAGAGCCTGTTTACAAAGGCCTGTAGTGACAGGACGAGGGGCAATGTCTTTAAACTGGAGGGGAGCAGATTTATATTGGAGATTAGGAGAAAGTTCTTTACTGTGAGGGTTGTGGAGCACTGGAACAGGTTGCCCAGGGAGGTGGTTGAGGCCCCATCCCTGGAGACATTCAAGGTGAGGCTCAATGAGGCCCTGGGCAATCTGTTTTAGTTGGGGGTGTCCCTGCTGACTGTGGGTAGGTCAGACAAGATGACCTTTGGAGGTCCCTTCCAGCCTGGACAATTCTATGGTTCTATGATTCTATGATCTTCCCACTCCTGTCATCCTGCTCTAAGCCACGGGGTCCCCCCTTCCCACGAGCTGGATCACGGGGCCCCGTGTTGACAGGGCTCATTGTGTGCTCTGAGAGAGACCGACTTTCTGGAGAGAAAAGGGCTAACTGAGACCTGACACGCTCTGCAGCTGTGGAATTGCCACATCCAACACGAGGGATGTGGTGGGATTGTGCAGGTGAAGGAAAGGAAGGGCTGCCCCAGTAGCAGCCGACTACAGTCAGGTGGGATTAGGCAAAAGGCAAAGTCATGGTACGTTTACATCAGTGCTGGTCTTGCTTGTCTTCCTGGCCTGACCCTTCTAGAGACCTAAACTGGAAAAAAATATGTCAAGTGCTTTGAAGGGCCAGTTTCTGACACATTTTCTCCCTAAAAATGCTGTGTAGGACCAGGTGAGCACAAGGGACAGGCAGGAGAACTCTGCCAGCGCTGACTCAGATCTGTTTAAACTGCTCCGGAATCACAGCCTCCTGCTTCACCCAGGACAAATCCGCCCGGTGTTCCTCTCTGTCCGTAAGACAACTAAACTCAGAAATGCTGCATAATGCCCTACGTCTTTTTGCACTTTTCACAGTTTAACAGCCACATTTTAAGAAAATAATTTTCCTGTGTCGTGGCACAGTGCCCAAAACGGAGGAGCTGCAATGACAGTTCCTCAAATCCATCTGTCTTTATGAAGAGCAGAAAAAATTCTTAATACCTCATTCTGCAAACCCTTAAGCACACATTTAGTTTTACTACTGCCACGTGACCCCATTGATTCTGATAAACAACTGTTTGCAGGACCAGTGTCTTAAAATCCTTTTTTTTTTTTTCCAGTTGTTGGTGTGGGTAACAAATCTCAATTTCTTTCTTTCTTTCTTATATGCATAATCATCTATGAAAGCTTCTTTTCTAACAGGCTTTTCCCCCCTATTTTACAGAAGAGAATATGTCTCGTTAAGAGATAAGTTTCAGCAAATTCATTGAGCAAGGTAAGGAAAATGAGAAGCTATAAAAAGCCTTCCTTTTCTGTGTGCTTGCGCATAAAGGACAATTCCGCATATGAAACTTTCTGGTGGTTATTTCCCTCTTAAAGTTGTTTAACTTGCTTTTTTCTCCCACTAATACATTCACACGTGTGTAAGCCTTTTTTTTGTATGAACTACTAAGTTATTGAAAAAGGATTTTTGCTTGTGAGCAAAATGAAGTTTCTGCCAAATTCTGATACCAATAAGTGCACTACAGGAAAAACCTTTTGGGACAGGGTCTATAATCTTCAGTGAGGCTCAGACCCTGACTTGAAGCCCTCTCGTTCTACAAACCTGAAGGGTTTCTGCATTGGTGGACTGTGGAAGACCAGACAATGTTGTGCTGAAGTGAAGCAGGGAAGATGCACTCCCATTCAATTTACCACTTAGGTCTTTCATCTCCATGGTGGTGAGCGAGACAAATGTTTTTGCTGGAGACTTCACTTACTCATGTTTTCATCTAAGTGTCTACATATCAAAAGTAACTCCGCTAATGCTTCAAAAAGTAGGGATTAAAGTCAGATTTATAGTTTTATGTGGATCTACAGGAGTAGAGCCTTACAAAAAGATCCTACTATAAGGAGGGTTGGATCAAAGTTTTGAAAATTGCACCTATTGTAAGGACCCTTGCATTTTCATTTCTGGAATTTTAATCTCAGTGTTCAACAGAAAATTCTGACTATAACAAACCCCAAACAGATTCCAAACACGAACCCAACCTGTCTGGGCTGTTTCTCTTTTTACAGCACAGAATATTGCTCATGTCTTTTCAACAGCTTGAGGACACTTACTAGATTTCTCCTCCTATCAAAAGGAAATCTTTCCAGTTACGTTTATAAAAGCGGGCACTAGCGTTGCATAAACATTCAGACCGACCATTTTTGCACTATCACATTTCCACATTTTGTAGTTCTACCTAGAAATTGTCTCAAATAGATGTTTTTAATGACTGCACAACTCCCTTTTACAGTATAGAAACGTACAAAGCGCTTTTAGGTGGCTCGGCATTTCACAGATGTTACCTTAATGCATGGTATTGTACTAAAGTTAATAAGAATATTGTTCTGAATGAGCTGTTCTAACAGCAGCAAAGCTTACCTGTTACGTTCACACAAACAGTGGTAAAGGAAGCTAAAGGAGTCATTGCTACGTTTTGTGCCCGGACTGTCAGGGTGAAAAACTTAGTTGTCTCAAAGTCAAGTGGTTCAGCGACTAGAAGAGAAGCAGATCCATCAGCTCTGTTTGGCTTCAGATAGAAACGAACTGGCATGTTAGTCTCTGGAACTTGACCCTCCTCCAGATTATACGTAACCCTGGGATCACCAAGAGGGGATGTGGCTTTGATGGTCTGAGGAAGAAAAGAGCCACCACAGATGTTCATGAAGCACAGGGTTGCAAGTATCAAATGTTCAGATTGATGGCTAGAACATACACGCATGTATGTTCTCCAAGAACATAGAGCCTCTATGACTTGGATAACAGACAAAAAGAGAAACAGTTAACAGAGCTGAGTTTCCTTTTACAACATTTAGGTTTGATGCAGGTCTTTAATCAAACAGTAAATTTACCTGCCTGTAAATGTGCCAAGCAAGAACTGCATCAGTGGCTAAAGGAAATGCCTCCTCTCTCCTCCTTCCAAAACAAAAGCAATCCAAAAGGAGACCTTTTCTCCACTAAGTTGTACATTCTACCAGGTGAGATACAGACAAAACCCAAATTGTTTGCAAGTGCTTGGATATTACAGGCAGGAGGAAGAAGGCAGGAATTACCTGGCAATTTACAGAAGAGACTATCCTTGAAGAATAAGTCTGCACAGGTTAAAAAGGAATTGGTTTGGGTTAGAAGAGCCAAAAACAAACTACAGCCGTTCCATGCTGTAGTGCTAAACTGAGAAAAGCTGTAGGAGAGGTGCAGGCAGGGAGCATGGTCCACTAAGGACGGAGGAGTGAGGAATGAACCCTTAGTGGGAACACTCCAGGCATGGGTTTTGCTTCTCCTCCAAAGCCTCTGCCTGCAGGAGCTCACCCCAAGGGCTGTTGGTGTGAAAATTCACTGGGAAAACTGCTGCCAGCTGAAATGCTGGTCTATTCTGCAGCCAGTGCTCCTGACACATGCTAACGGGGTACACAGCTGTGAGGGCTGGTAAGGAAAGAGCACAAGGCAGCAAGGCTGCAGGGTGAGCGTCCGTGCGCTCTTAACGTGGAGACCGAGCAAGAAGTTGAAATGAAAAGAAGAGGGAGGGAAGAGATTGCACTTTTAACATACCACTATCTTGGTGTCGCGAATGGTGTTTTCGGGGATGGTTACCCAGTATCTGCTCTGCTCCCACCGGGGCGGCTGGCTGAGCCCATTGGTGACAGTTACCGTCAGCTCCACGGTGCTGCTCCTGTTCCCTCCGTCTGTCGCTACGATATAGCGACTGATGCGGTTTGCCTGCGAAGCAAAGAGGATCGAGGATATTTGCAAACCATTCTGTACAAATCAAGAGATTGCAATGGACTCGAGGGGTCAGGGGCTGCGCTGCTGTTCCACGCAGAGCTGCTTCACCTGGGACAGCAGGCGGTTCACGTAGACCCAGCCCGTGCTGGGGTTGATCTGGAAGTACTCCAGCTGGTGCTCCAACATCGAGTACGTGACGGCAGCGTTCACACCTTGGTCGTTGTCATGAGCTGCAACACGGAGGAAACTGGTCCCCACTGGAGTGTCTTCGCCGAGGAAGTCTTTGAAAAGACAAAGGTGCTGTCAGCAGGTTCCTGCTCTGATTTAACAGGCTGCGTGTGACAGAAATACTGCTGCAAAACCTCATAGTTCCCTTGACGGGAGATTAAATGTTTCTGTAATGAGGCAGGTTGCAAAGTATTGTCACGAACAAGGTGCCTACAGTCCTCTCTCAGCTTCCCCTTCTCTTTCCCTGGACACAGGGAGTTTTTAAGTGAGCTGCTAGTGAAGCAGGTTTAGTGACTGCGCCGCTGCCAGCACTCGTGCCTTTCCACGGAAGCGCCGGCAAACCCCGCAGCCCCCCGCGCACCCCGCTGCTTCAGATCACAGCCCAGGCTGCCGGGCTCAGCTGCTGATAGGAGCAGGTTGGCATCAAAAGCAATTGTGTCCGAATTGGATTAATCCTGAACGAACGTGGCGGCGGCAGCATCGCCAGCGGGCGGCAGCAGGTAATGGCAAAGCACGAAGGTGAAGGTCATAGTGAAGGTTTCCCCCCAACACAACAGCCCAGTGTTTTGGAGAAACCACCCAGGGCACAGATGCAATGAGCATTTTATATGTGCCCCTTTCCCTCAGGTCTCACTCCCTGTTCCCAGCAATCTGCCTGAAACAGAGACCATGCCTTTCTGTCCGTAGTCCTAGACAGAGCAGTCCTTCTTTGAACCTGCTTCTATGAACATCATCCAAAAGCATGGTGGCAAAGGGTCGCACAGCTGAAGTACCCATCACACAGAAAAGTAATTTGTTTTGTCTTCCTACAGCCTGATTCCTGGCAGGGACACCAACAAAACGATGGGAAATTGTGAGCATTTCCTACTCCTACTCCTCTCTGTGAGGCACAATTTTTTATAAAGCCAACGCATCCCTGCTGGCTGCCTCTCTTCCATGCCCCCATCTCGAGCTTCATAGAATTGTCTAGGTTGGAAGGTGTCCCGGTTTGAGGTAAAACCGGATCAATTTTGTGTTCTGTAACTTTGCATTTTAGCTAGGCCTTTTCTAACTCTCTGAAATTAACGGCATATTGTGGAGAAAACTGTTCCTTCTCAGAGTGATAAGACCAATGTTTGTGCTCCATGCCAGGGAATGGTATGCAGAGAGGCCCTTGCTTATACTTATTGCTATAACAANTCGTTATTTGCCCCTTAGAGGGTCGGAAACGGAAAAACGTAGAGGGGTCACATCTGTGGGGAGGAACGGACAGGACAGGTGACCCAAACCTGACCAACAGGGTGTTCCATCCCATCTGCCCCATGCTCAGTATAAAAGCTGAGGGATCAAAGGGTCAACTCTCTTCCTGCAATGGCCGACGTCCGAAGAGGACCCTGTCTGTTCATCTGCCTTTGATCCCGATCCGTGTGTTCCTGACTCCAGAGCTGGAATCCAGTTCCCATCCGTCACTGAGTCCAGTCTGGGACTTCCCCAGTGCCTGCTGGTGACGGGACTGTCATCCTGGGAGCTTGATACGGTTTTGTATATATATTGTATCTATTTCACTATTTTCTTCTCTTTTGTTTTAATATTATTTTTGATTAAAGTAGTTTAGTTAATTCTAAACTTTTCAATCTCCTTATCTCTTCCTCTCCTCTTTCGGGGCGGGGGGAAGGGCCATCTGTTGGTTCGGTTGCGGTGATTTCGGCTGAAACCACGACAGAAGGGACCTTTGCTCTGATCTGTCTTTGGTCCTGCCCTTCCCTCCATCCTCAGCCATCCAGCCCCAATTCCTCATCCAAGTAGCCACGGCTGCTTGCCTGATTGGGTTTTTGAGCCATTTCCATGCACTAAGGCTCCATCAGCCCAGCGTATTGAAACTGGCGGTGGGAAGGCTGTTGCAGTTTGGTTTAGACAACCCAGTTGCTCTAGTTAATCACTTCTTCAGAAACTGTTCCATATCTTTCATCTCTTTTGTAAGTGTCTCCTTTAGCATTTTTGAGGTGGAACAATCAGATGTCCACACTATTTATAAAATGGAGTGTCCGTGTTTTCTGTTTTTGGTTTTCTTCCTTAATATCTACAGTCTGTGGCTCCAGGACAGTAATAAAGCCTTAAACCACCACCACTGCTTGCTTCATGAACACGTGTTCATGAACATGCATGAAAAGTTTGAGCTTTAATTAGCTTCCCTTGTCCCCCAGGACATTTAATTGGCCTAGGATTCATATCCCTGGTACGTCAGTAACAGCAAAAGCTGCTCTCAGAAGAGATTTACTGGCACTAAAATAGATGTGGCACTACATCATTTAGATGGCACTAAATGAGAATGGAATTTATTGCTAAGAAACGCTGTAAGATACTCCCTTATTTTCTGTGTGTCTGTTAGCATTTATGCCTTTATAGTCAAATCCTGTTAAATTGTATTGTCAGAAAAAATACAAAATTACTTGGAAGGGCCATGCTCTCTCATTTCATGTACTTCTGCTTGCTGCTGGCATAACTCTAACACTCACTATACCATCCCTATTGTATAGAGTTAAGCATTTCTTTAATGTCTGTTTTGCAGACAGATGATAAGAAGCATGGTTTAATTCGGGGATTTGACCAACATCCTAGTGCAGAGGAATAAAGAACCAGCAGTTTCCAGGAAGAGTAGAAACCTATGACTAATGGCATTTGATCTTGTTAGAGAAGCAGCTATTTTTAATTCTGTGACGTGCAAACATTGATTACTTATGTATAGATGCTGGAAAAGCGCTATGCATAAAGTGACCTCATTATCTGCCATTTCCCCATCCCAAAGGACTGCTTTTGCTACAGGACCTTTGCTGGTTCTCTGTGTTCCTGAAGAAAGGAAGAAAATCTGCCAATTCCTCAGAAGTGCCGAAGTCACTGTAATTACCAAATGCGACCTCTCAGCTTCACCATTTTTTTTTTTTTGAAAAAAAAATAATCCCAAGCAGTTTCACCTGAAGGGCATGTTTGAAGGTAGAGTAGAAAGGTTCTTCTTTGCACAAACATTACCTTTACCTCAAGGACTTCTCTGCTCTGTCCAAAAATATTTCTCTCCAGTGAGATCACTCCCACCTGACTTCTCAGCGCCAGCTTGGCCAGGTTTGCAGAAACCACTGTTAGGAATACAGAAATGGCTACTCCCAATCTGCACATTTTAACGAATTTGGCAGTTGGAGTTAGTCGCTATAAGACATTCTAAAAGATGCAACATAATTTTCTTTCTGCCCTTGCGTGTAACTCTGAAGTGTGGCTGTATATTTAGACTATTTCCTAACAGGTCATTTCTCCTTGTTAAAATCATGCCATATAAGCATCAAACCTCTAAAATACTGGCCTCTGTGATGCTAAAGATGGCTCATAAATGAGCCATCTTCATTTTAATAAGTCACTGGTCACTGCTTGACGTTTCCACAGAACTGGCAGAACATCTCCAACATGGAGTTGTTGTCACAGGCGTCATCAACCATTTTTTGCCATTCTTGCTGAGGCAATTACTCAAGGAAGGGCCTGCCCTAGTCCAGGAACTAGGGAGAATACTCATCACTTGTGGGCGACACAACTGGGGTCCAAGTGTACTTGAGTGTAGAATTCTACTGCAGAAGCATCAAGTAAAATTATTTTAAATACTGATGAAAAGCACGTCAGGTGGGGATGAAAAAGGGAAAGGCAGCAGGGCAAAAGGGAAAAGCTAACTCAGCAGCACAGTCGCAGGAGGCATCAGGGCTCCCAGCCAATTGCAGGCTAGAAGCCAGGGATTTCGGGCTGTTTGACAAGAGATAAATACCACTCCAGCCTATTCGAACAGAGGTGCAGTGGCAAAGAGACACAGATGACAACTGCTCTTCTAGTCTGGGCTACAAAGGTTATTGAGGACCTGGAGCATCTCTCTTATGAGGAGAGGCTGAGGAACTTGGGTCTTTTTAGTCTGGAGAAGAGAAGGCTGAGGGGGGATCTGATCAATGCTTATAAATACTGAAAGGGAGGGTGTCAAGAGGATGGGGCTGGTCTTTTTTCAGTGGTGTCCAGGGACAGGACAAAAGGAAATGGGCACAAACTTGAATATAAGAAGTTCCACCTAAACGTGACTAGGAACTTCTTGACTTTGAGGGGGGCAGAGCCCTGGAAGAGGCTGCCCAGAGAGGTGGTGGAGTCTCCTTCTCCGGAGACATTCAAAACCCGCCTGGACACGGTCCTGTGCAACCTGCTCTAGGTGGACCTGCTTTGGCAGGGGGGTTGGACTAGATGATCTCCAGAGGTCCCTTCCAACCCCATGTGATTCTGGGATGACTTCTCAGCTAGGAGGTCATGTTGTGTTTCGGGACACTGAAGAAAAATTCAGTGTGCAGGAGAAGTAGACAGGAAAAAGCTGCAAAGGGAATCTGGATCAGGTCTGCCTGACCTGTAGGAGTGAAGACTGTCAATGTTTGTATGAGTATTACAATGAATAAAGAGAGCAGTGATCAATTCTGTGTATTTCTACTGACTGGGTTAAGCACTAACTGGCTTAGTTAGCAGCAAAGGAAGACTGGTCACTTAAAAAACTGCCCACCTTTATGAGGAGCTACTGAACAGGTTAATGTTGCCATACTGGGACAGGTAGTTAAGAAACACTCACACTGATAGCGACTGTTCTCGAACTTGGGATCGTTGTCATTGACGTCAGCAATGAGGACGGTGACCTGACACACGCCGATCAGCGGTTCCTGTGCCTGGTCGGTAGCAGTGACAGACAGCGTATACTCCCTCTGCTTCTCCCGGTCAAAACTCTGCGTGGTTGTGATGACTCCTGGGAAGACAGACCCCACAGCCTTGGGACTGAATTTGCAGAAAGGGACCGGCACAAGAGGAAGCTCTGACCACACGCAGCGCAACCATCAAGCTTAATCCGCACCAACCCTGCAAAGCGCGTCTTGGACTAGACCAACTCCAATTCCGCTCTCTCTCCTCTCCCCACATACTGCCTGGGGTCAACAGCTTTCTCTCCTGCTGCCCTGAGAAGGAGCATCACTCTGAGTACCTTGTTATCTCACTCCTCATGGAGCACAGAAGGACTTTCTCCTCCTCACCAAGAGGCCTCTTTTACTCCAGTAATAGTCCAAGTACAAGGGTCTGAATATTTCATAGACAGCTCATTATTACTCTGAGGAGAAGTCACACCACAGAAGGCACAAGTGATGTGACTGAAGTCACCTCTACTCTGGGAGCTGGAGGCTGCTTTGTTGAACAGATTAAAATAGGGTAGAACCACACAGCTCAGTTAATAAACCAATTTTCTCACAGTATTCAGCTTTTCCTCTCTACTGACCAAATCTCTCCCCATCTCAGATCTTTTCTTCTGGTTGGGAGACTTTAAACTGGCCCTTCTGGAGGCCAATTCCAGACCTGTGTCTCTACTGTTCTGGGAACCAGGATTCTGCTGCTCTGTTGCCAGCCCTTCCAGTCTCCTGTGCATTCCTGCACACGCACGTATCGCATCTTACTGTTTTGACTACAGAAATACCAACATTTATAACTACTTCATCTAAAACGCATCAAAACTGTCTGTCACCACCCTGTTCTGGTACGAGGGTTATGCCTCTGTAAGCACTGCACTGGACCTCCTACTGGTGCATGAGATGAGAAAAAGAAAAAGGTTTTGAAGGACTGTCAGGCCACACTGAAGGGAAGAAGAAACTCAAGCTGTTACAGTCACACTTTCTGCTCTGCATTCTTATAGTTACACTCGATCCAATAGGAAGATAACTGATGCAGAACAGATTTTTATCTCCTTATTGAACTGAGGTTTGTCTCCCTACTTAATTTGTCATTTAAATCACTGTCATCTTAATTTAATTTATGTGCACGGCTATTTACATACTCTGAACTTTTCCCAGTGTTTATTCCACAAGCTGCTACAGCTAACCCAGCAGTGACACCGTTAAAGCGTCAGCCCGCTTGGGCACACACTCGCTGTGGCATTCTCATTGCAATAAACCACCATTTTCATTTCATCCCAGCAGCCGACGGAAAGCCACTGACCTGTGTCTGGGTCAATGCTGAAGCCGAGGGAAGCTCCGTCCCGGTGCATGAGCCCGTACTTCACCTCTCCGTTAACCCCGAGGTCTGCATCGGTGGCCTCTACCTGTAGCACGTACGTGCCTGGAGGCTGGTTCTCCAGAACCCAGGTGCTGTCGCTGTAGTAAGCACACTAAAAACACACCCAACCCTATTTATTACACAGAGACACATGGACTCGCTGCACAGCGTCAATACTTTTTGCTGCGAGTTCTTCCCAGAACTCAGAAGAAAATCACTTCTATTACTTATACGCCCAAAGAAATCAATCTCTAAAGAAGAGGATGGGGGAAAAAAAATAAATCCAAAAAGAGAATGAAGACCTCGCTCTTTAAGTATGAAGGGAGCTGGCTGCGTGTTCACTTACAGATTCATTCTGCTCTGCAAACACAGTCCCTTCAGCCCTCTGGCAATCACCAGTAGCCAAGAGGAGTCTGTCACCCCAATTATGGATGGGAAAAGAATATCTGCAGGAAGACATCTTACCTCTCTGAAGACAGGCTTGTTGTTATTAATGTCGTTAACTCCTACAATAACCTCAGCAGAGCTGCTGAGAGGGGTGGGTCCCCCTGAGGCGTTGTCATCTATTGCAGTGATGTTCAGTGTGTATTGTGGCCCTTTCAGGCTGGGCGGTGGGTTCCTGCGCAGCTTAATGATACCTACATTTGGAAGCATAAAGTGTCATTTTATTTTACCATATAAACAAACAAAAAAAAGTCAAGTGAGCATCACATTTCTCTGCCACTGTATTGTTGGTTCAGTTTGTATTTCAGTTGCACAGCATAGGAATCAGTTGTCTTAGACAGCACAGCCCTTGGACCAGGATCCCAAGTTTCGGTTGATTTTTGGAGAGCATGATATCAAAGAGCTAATTCTCACTGATACAAAGCATTCCCATTTGCAGATTATATAAATATGGTGCTTCCTTACGTTTTTTGACACAAGGGTGAAGCAGGGTCAATAGAGATTAGACAGTAAATAATTGAGTTCTAAAACCTCTTTCATACCTTTCTGACTATCCAGTTCAAAATTGCCCTCCTCGTTGCCTCCTGTAATCAGATAGAGCAGCCCATCTCCATCGGGGTCCTTTGCCCGAACAGTAGCCACTAAGGTGCTGGGACCAGCGTCTTCCGAAAGGAAAGTTCTGTAACTGATGGACATAAGGGAGCAATGGCAGCACACGCAGTACCAGAATAACCACCACCATGCTAACCATCAGCCAAGGACTATAAACTCATTACAAATGTAATTTTCTTTACGTTTCAGGCACGCAATCATTCGGTCTTTAATCAGCTGAAGACAAAACTTTGAGCATCTTTGTTCAGTAGAGGGTACATATTTTAGGATTGTAATCCTGCATTTTTGCCGCATGTAATTTCCATGTATATCAGTATGTACCATACTACATTGCACTGCAAACCAGGATCGCTTTTCTCATCTCCTGAAGATAAGAAAAAGGACTAGTCATCCTAGACATACCACGAGAGATGCATCTGTCATGCAGCATTTGTTATGTCCCTTTCTACTAATGGAAAGCATCAGATACCCCAGAGATGAATGTAAAACAGTATTTCATTTTGTAACTGAATGTATTTATGTTTTATATTTAAAACATGTCCGTACTTTAAACTTATGCAAAAAAAAAAAATACAAATTGCATTAATTCAGGAAAGAATGCATTTTAAACAAAGAGAGTTCTCGTAAAGTTAGCTTGTAATAGAATCTGCTGATGGTAAAATTAAGTTTTAATGTTTGCTAACTACCATCTTAATCTGCCATATATTTACACATGGACCATGAGTTTGAGAACTAGAAGTCAACACAGTTAAAATCATTTCCTATCGAGTTAGGTCTTTCACTCATTCTGTTCTCTCTATATAAAACCGTTGCTCTCTAAAGTCAATGTACTGGTATCACAATTGGTGTATTTTTTTCATACATCTAGAAATAAAGGGCCGGCTTCTACAAAATTCATACAAATTGCCTCTCAGTTTCACTGGTATTTATAGTTGCACAGAACAAGAAGTAAATGTTCAGCCAAGTGTTATTAAGGTTACGCGTATGAGCAGCACCAGTAAAACCCAAAGCAGGCGTTCAAGCTGGCTTACACGGACTGGGAGAAGACAGGAGCCTCGTCATTCACGTTGGCCATTCGAATCCGCACAGACGCCGTCCCTGTCCGAGGGGGATGTCCTTTATCGACAGCTATCACCACAAACTCATACATATGGTTTGCTCGCTCAAAGTTCAGCCTCTGGTTAGAATTGATGACCCCGTGACTCGTGATGGAAAAATCAGTGCTCTGGATGAAGTAAGTGATCTCGGAGTTGGAGCCAGAGTCGCAGTCCGTTGCAAGCACTATTAGAGAACACATTTAACAGAACAGTCATGCTGCAGAAGAGGTTTGGTTATGCTATTTCTTACCAAGTAAACTTCAGATACTTTTTTTTTTTTTTTGAGAACAGACATCATCCAAATATGTTTTATCCATAAAACCCTTATTTTTGTGGTAAGAGTCTGGGAACTCGTCAGGAGGCTGGGAATGAAAAAGCAAAACAGCTCTTCCCCTGGCTCCAACCCAGCCCGAGTGATCGCAGTGAGGAGAGTTTGCGAGAGAGCCGTGGTCCCAACACTACACAACATGCTTTGTACAAATAGCAGTCAACACTGGTAATTACCACACAATCAATATGCATGTTGGTAGAACATTATCAGTCATAAACTGTGTCCTCGTTCTCTCCGGGGATGCCGTTCAAATTTAATTAGCTCCCAGCTATGTTATAGCTAAAGTACTTTTTAATTACCTGGCGCTTCAAGGTACAAAGAGTGATTAAACATTCCTTCCCAGCAAGTGTTTATTCAGTACGATGTGTGTCCCATCTGCTCAGAAGCAGCAAATCAGCAGAACAAAGAGCCGGAGCTCACAGTGTAGTATCAAAAGTGATTTTTAAGAGCAAGAGCTTGCTTCTTTAATTACCCTGCCATTTTTCTCGCCAAACAATGAGGCTTCTACTCATACCCATGCTGGTATTAAACAAACTCTTTATTCTACAAGGAGGGTACAGGCACAGCCATCGTGGTAGCACACAGCTTTTTGGAAGAGGAATGGTGATTGCAGTGCGTGGACACCCTGGCAGACAGCTACAGCGTCATCCAAAAATGAGACAAAGAGAAGCAAGGACCCATCACTATCTATTATTGACTCAAAGGGGTTAATTCACCTAAAAGGGGAAGAGAAAGATTTCAAAAAGCCCAGTGAAATGCTGTGCTATTTAGTTGCAAAAATCTCAACTCCATCTGCCTGTGGAAAGTGAATCATTGGGTTTAAAAAGATTTTTAGGGTGGTTGTTAAGTGTTAAAAATTTTGTTTAACATCTCTCAAAATCCTGCTGCCAATAAATGTTTGGGTGTGTTACAGACTACAAAGGAAAGGGCTTTGGAGGTAATCCCTCTCTGGCTGTACTGAAAGACGAAATATATTAAAAACTCAAGAAAGATTGACATGGAAGTGAATTAAACCAGTTAAATGTAGGGGTTAAGTATTGTTTTTTAAGAAGGTATGCAAAAAGTGAAAAACATTTGATTTGAAAAGCTCTAATTTAATCTACAGAGTCATTACAGAGATGTTATAACCACTCACAAAAACACATTTTACCTGCTTAACGATCATACTTTTTTTTGTTCCCAGATGTTTTCTGGCAAATAGGGAACGTGGCGCTTACTTTTACGTGACAAAAACATGCCTTACTTCCCGACGGCAACTGGGAATTCCATTCCCCTTCCATTTCGTTCCATCCTGCAAACTGATCTGTGTTGCAAAGGTATTTTGAGGATCACATAGCAAGCACAGACAGGCCTGTGCTGGCTCTACCCATGCTCTAAGCTAGCTTAGCGCAAGGGGACTCCAACTCAGAGCCTTGTGTGTTAGCACAGAGTCAGCAACCCCAGCTCCAAGCCTTGCTCTGCTGGCACAGTGGTGCAGCAGAAGGAGTATGAAGGAGCAGAAGGAGTATGGCAGCTCCTCTGCCAGGAGCATCCCTCCCTGCTTCTCAGATCATAGCGTGCTCGCATCCAGACATCCTAAAGCACATGCAGGGAGCATAAATCTGCCTGTCATGACCAGGCAGACAGGCTGACTCAGCTAGCATAGCATCACCACTACAAACATGATACCAGCCAGACTTTGAGTGTGCTAAAATAAAAATGGTTGACGACTAAAACATTTACATCATCCACAGTTTTAGCAAATAGCATACATCATGGTGTCTTTTTCACTTCCACTGGTAGAAACCTGGTCAGCCACAGAATGGCAAAGGTTGTCTTGAATTTGCATTTCTTTTGGTTTGTGGGACATCCAGAGGTTGCCAACATCCCATGCCTCAAGGAGCTACAGCCAGGGTAAGAGCTGCTTTTTCGGTTTTGTTTTTGTTTTTTTTTTTCCCCGAGATGATACTTGCTTTGGCAGTCAGAGTTAATGGCACCACACTCATCCAGGTGAGTGCACACACCGCTTCCTTGCAGCCACTACCAGCGCTCCTCAGCCCTTCAACACCAAGTGGGCATTCACCCACCCGTTCTCACTGACTATCACTATACTCCCACCTCACATTTTCTTTTTTTAAGAAGGCTCTTTCTCTTGGAGGGTACCCCGTATGGCAATACAACCAAACAGGATGCAACTGTGAACCACACTGCACAGCTTTGCCATTCTGCTTGGACATGGGGCGTGCTTTCCTTCCCCACAACTGGGTGTTATTTTCATCAGCTTTACAAGTCTCCTGGAGAGAAGAGCATTCATCTTTTTAACAAAATTCACACGCTTAGGAATTTTTTAGGAGTTGATCATTCCAATCAACTTATTTCTTCCCGAGAGCCATTAAACCACAAAAACAAGCCACAGGAAGCTGTGAATGCCCTTGATAAATGTTTAGAGAAGGCAGACCCTGCAGCCCTGTTATCAGCATGTGGCTACGCAAGGGAAGCTAAGCTTCTTATCGCCACTGCGTCCTGCATGTGCTCAGCTTCAAATTTGGGAAATTTACATCGTTGTCTTCAAAAGACACATCTCAGACATGTTAATTTTCGCTAAGTCTTGCCTTGGCACTCACCCATTTCTCACATGGTTCACAAGCCCCCTGAGGCCTCAGCCCGTGTTCCCATTACTACCCCAGTATCTGCCCCTACTTCCAGTTTGAATACTGACAGCGAGCCTGCAAGCCTTCTCCCAGTTTTAGGCAGAACACATCTGTGGCATGTATTGCATCATGACAGTCTATGTCAGACCTCGAGACGTCTTTGAAGGCATTTTACTGACACCAGTAAAACAAGTTGAAGAATGGACTTTAATTCCTTCTCTGTTGGACCGTGTGGACTGAGACAAAAGATGCAGCATCATCCAAGTTCAATCCTGATTTATACAACAAAGGTATTCTGAGAGTGACCTTGAAGTTTTGGTTGGAATTTGGAGCTTAAAATTATTTCCAACAGCTTTAATCTTTTAACAGGACACTATTCTATCCTCTAAAAACATCATCTGTGCACTCAGGGTTTAGGTGCTAGTGATATGTGGCCATCTTAAACACAACAAACTTGGAACGATGACTGGTAAGCCACAACCACAAATGTGCAAGTTCCCAGGCTTTCCAAGGGTTTCTCCTTTAACACTTGGTAAGTCAATTATACAGCATTAATATCTATTTGATAAAACTAGCTGCCTATTCCAAAAACTGGGTTTTTTTCTTAACACATTCAGAAAAGAAAAACTGATTGCAGTTGCTTCCAGGACACAAAGAGGTGACCAAGCTGAGTTAAAAGACAGCCAAAAGATTTAAAGGAAACAAGTTATGGCAATCCAGGAAGTCACTGCCTGTCAGCTGCCTTAACTGCTCTTGGGATACCCCAGGGTCCCTTCCTTGGGCACAGCTGTGTGGCCCAGCAGGGTGGTCCTCACCTGAAGACACTCCCAACTTTACTTCCAGGATACCTAAAAGCCACCTACAGACCTCCAGGAGAGCTATCATCCACACCTTACAAAGGCAGTGTGTGCTGTAGAAGAGCTGGCACTTCCTCACTGTGAGAACGTGAACGTGTAACACAAACTGGCAGGTCCATGGCAAGACTGAAACAAAAGGTACCAGGATGGTCCTCACCTTGCAGTAGAGACGTGCCAACAGGAATTGTCTCGGGAATGTTGTCTCTGCTGTAAATGGAGTGCTGGAATTCTGGAGAACAGTCATTTTCATCGGTGATATGGACCATGACCTGAGACAAAAGGACATGCTGAGAGGGGATTTTAGTCTCTACACTTAGGAAAACCTACACTTGGCACCTCCTTCTGGACGCGGCCTGGGCAGTCATTGGTTTTGCTGCAGTCCCATCCTTACTCCTCTGACACTAAACTTTTCCTTACACTACTGAGTGTGAGGAACTGAAGGAGAAGTACCATCTCCTTCAGTTCCAAGCGGAAAGGAGGCAAAGCCAAAGAGAAATAACAAGAGGCATTTAGCAGAGCCTAGGTCTGAACCCAGGTCAGACCCCAGCCCTCTGCCTGCACCATGAGGCCTTCTCCTTCCTGAGCATCTGCACGAGTTTTCTAGGCTATCCCCATAAACTGGTCCCACTAACGAGGTAACGGAGATTGCAGAGACAGCGGGTAGGAAGCGAAGCGGTCCACGTACCTCGGTCACGCTGCTAAGGGTGCTCTCAACTTCCGTGGCTTTCAGTAAGAGGTGGTAGAGGTGGTGCTCGCTCTCGTAGTCCACGGGGTGGGTCAGGCTGAGCTCTCCGCTCTCCTGCCTCACCCTGAAGAGCCCGCTGGGGTTCGTCAGCAGAGTGTACGAAAGAGACTGGCTCTGGAAAGAAACAGCCTCAACAACTGCTACTCTGTAAAGAACGAGAGAATAACCCTTTGCTTCAAAAACAGCACCACCAAAAGCTGTTCCCCGAGCACCGAGAAGAGAAAGATGAAGATACTGAAAGGTGAATCGTCCACTCTCTGTCAATGCTGGGCTCAGTGTTGTATTCAAACTGGAAACCCCCGTGCTATAGGGAGCCCACTTACCCTCTCTTCTCTCACCAGACCGATCTCCTAACATAGCAGGGCTGGAATAACAACCCATTTCACTCCTACCAACAGGAGAACATCTTTTTCTTCCCCTTTGCACTCTTCCAAACACTTGACAGCAGTTACTGGTTTAGCTTCAGTTACAGAGATAACTGAGCTACTCTACTTTTGACTTCCTTTGAAGCTGTGTATTCAGAAAAGTAACTGTTTCAGAGATGGATGGTAAAACCCACGAAGCACAGGGCCTTTCCAGACCCTGCTGTCCCCCTTGTCAGGACGTGAAATGAATGTTTGCCTCCCTACCGTGACTTATGCTTTAAAGCTCCATCTCTCACAGCAGCCTCTGGCCAGTGTGACAATATACTTTAAGAACATCTCGGTGAAAGCTCCAGGGAAAGAGACAAATTCCCCTCCTCCTCTCATTCAGTCTCTTTTAAGGAGTAAGTGGCACATCTCCCACAATTTTTCCTACTTCATCAGCTTATTTTGAGGTTTCCTACTCCTTAAAGGCCCTATGGCACTGCTCCACCTGCTACTTGGAGCCCTGAAAAGCCCATGCTGCTCTCAAGCAGCTGAGCAGTGACAATAAAACCAGAGCCAGCCCGGCAGCATCTCCCCGCTGTGGTTTGGCTCAGCTACTCTTCCCACAACGGCAGAGCCCCTTGGAGACTTAGCTCTATCTATCTGGACTTCACACAGGCGTTGTTATCTCAAGAGTCTGGCAACAACTTACTTTTCTAAAAAGCCAAATACAAGTCAAACAGGATACAAACAACTCCAAATTTGGTTAATTAAAAGACAGTATTTTTCAAGCACTCATTTATATCTGAAGTGCTCCAGGGGAGGCATAGCCGGGATTTTGGCTGTTTTAATTCACAATGCAACGCAGTAGGACTCCAAGAGCAATAAAGTAATAATTTCAGTAGAATTCCAGCATCCCAGACTACAACATGTGCCACACCGGAGACAGCAGAAAAGGCATTATCTCTTTTAGAAAACACAATGTTATTTTTAAAGTGTAATAGGCAAACACATATGCGCAGCCCTGAAAAGAAGCAGCACAAAAATTTAACTGTATTGTGCTCTGTGAAGTTCCTCCCAGACTGTGGGGAGGGAGCTCACCTCACAAAGTAGAACTTACTTTTCTCCTGCTGGAGTATTTTCAGGGACAGACACGCTGTAGGACATGTTGGTGAACTGCGGAGGTCGGGAGCCAGCCAGGATGGAAATGGAGGCGTAGGGGCTTTTGTTGCCGTACCCATCGGTGGCTTCCACAGTAACCACGTACTCCTTGTTCCATGTCAAAGGCAAGCCAGTCGTCATGATAATGCCAGTGTCCTTATCTACTCGGAATCGCTCTTCGCCACCTACAAGTATACGCACAAAGCTGGTCTGAAAAACGCCCCACAGCAGGAATGTTTGCATCTTCACTATTTTAAAGTAAACTATCCTCAAATCATCTACCTATGTCCTTGCATGTGCTTCTTTGCTCCTGTCCAGTTTTGCACCTTATCTTTCCCTCACACTGTGCTCTGTTGACCGGCACAGTGTAAAAAAAGATGAGAACGGGTGAGATACGGAGCCCTAAGCTAATGGTAAAGGCTGCAATCAATTTCAAAATAGAAGTAAAGCAAAGAAAGTGGCAGCAAGAAAGATTATTATCCACATAACTCTTTTACTTAAAGCACCTCTGGCTTCTACTTGCTGTACATCATTGAGGATTCCCCAAGGGGAAAAAAGAAAAAAAAAATATCAACAAAATGATAAAATAGGAAATTGTTAAGAAAAATCTCCAACATAACAGATTTTTACCATTTTTTTCAGAAAAGACCTACCTGCAACGAGTGTGTAAGTTATCCCAGCACTGGTGTTGTCGCTGTGGCTGTAATATGCGACAAGCTGGTAGATGAGAGTGCCTTTTCGGGCATCTGGATCGACACGTGCCAGGTAGGGGTATGGGTACATGCCCCAGGACAGAAGCTCCTCTTCTGGGGCAAGGAGTGTCACGTGGCAGAGGTACCAGTCATTATCTGCAAAAGATGCACAGATTTATAGACAGCTTGTTCACAAACTTTAGTCGGGAAAGTTTAAGATCTTATCCATTAGTACCCGTAAACAAGCTGAATGGCCCATTGCATTCATCCTATCGTATGCACCAAAAATTCAGTATAGACACAGACTTTGGCAGCTGGAGGTGCATTAGATGCAGTTAGCAACTAAATAAAAGTACTTTCAATGATAGCTTTTAATTAGCTAGATATGTGTATTAAATACTATGTCAGTTACACCACTTGCCATGACACAGTTTTAAGTGTGTTCTTACCCAGACTTGGGTGAAATTTGGCCTTTTTATTTTCAACAAATTCAGCCTAAATGTTGCCAGTTTTACCAAATCAGGTTTAGGCCTATTAAAAACTTCTCTTAAAAATCAATGGAAGTGGTAAGCAATCAAAACTCCCTAAAATTCCTCCTGCTCTAACACTAATTTGGTTCGTTTTCTCAAAACGTTGTGTATTCAAGGAAAGGCAGAGGTGCTTTCCCCTTCTGCCCCCAGCATCCCATCCGGTTGCATCCTAGGTGTGTGGAACACTGGCTTTGGAATGCAACTGCCCCAGGACAAAGTCTTGGGCTGTGTTATTTTGTGGCTAAGAAGCAAACTCCAATACCTAAAACAACATGTGCAGGTGATTGCAGCTGCCCAAGGTTGGACTGTCAGACATGGGAAACCCTTGATCTCTGCCTTCAGGAAGGCCACGTCTCACATAGGATGGAAGACAACCGCAGCACATGGACAAAACCAGCACCAAAGGCAAGAAGTAGGCTAGAAATTCCAAACAAATTTTAACTGTAGACCTCAGGGATCCAACACTAAATAAAAGGCTACCCACAAATAGAGGCATCCGCTGACACGCAAGACTTGTATTTACAAGCAGCCTTACCCCACAGTAAAAACGTATGCTGGACAAATTTTACCAGAGGTAATCATTCCCAGGAGGGAAAGGACTTTATTGAAGTTTTGTGGTTTTTTTAAAAGTGTTTAAAATAATTTAAGACACGGTTTCTTTAGCTAGAGGAAATTCCTAGATTATGTGGTTTCTGGTTTTCTAATGTACCAACATGGCATATATTGGAACATTTGTTAAACATGTTCCTCTAAATTTTTTCCCTGTATTGCTTGGTGTAACACAAGCCACAACCCTCAGAATGAGCCAGTGGGTGACAAAAGCAGCTCTAGCGGTCAGGATTTTATCCATAGCCAAGAGGGAGAGCTGAGAAATACACATCTTAATTAACCCAGCTAAAGACAGTGTCGTTTTGCTACGGCCAAGCAACAGAGTGAAAACTTGTAGACATGTGGCATTACAAAGTATTTCTGTTCATTCATTGGTCTAATTCAGACAGTTCTAATTTCTGTGAAGATTAATATCTTATCTAGCATTTTTCCCATTTAGTGCAACCTAGAGAATGATTTCAAAGAAGTATAATTACACAGCTTATTCCTAAATATTGTCCCATGTAGATGATCCAAGCCATAAATACCAATCAATAACGAAGACCTAATCCTGCTGTAAGAATTGTGAAAACACCACATGCCAAAATGTCAGTCCTAAACTAGAGCTTTATGCTTTTAAAAAGACAGAGAAGGGAATAAATTTCACTCAGTTCAGGACACCATGTCAGGGGAAATTGTTGTTCAAAGTAAATTAAATAATCTCCTCGACTTTTACAAAAACTTCACCTCCCTCCTCTCTGAAATGCATTTTTAAATAGACTCATGGAATCATAGGATCGTTTAGGTTGTAAAAGACCCTTAGGATCATTGAGTCCAACCATTAACCTAGAGCCTGCTAAGTCCACCACTAAACCATGTCCCCCAGCACCACATCTACCCATCTCTGAAATACCTCCGGGGATGGGGACTCCACCACTTCCCTGGGCAGCCTGTTCCAGTGCTTGACAACTCTTTTAGTGAGGAAATTTTTTCTAATATCAAGTATAAACCTTGAGGCCATTTCCTCTTGTCCTGTGACTTGCTACTTAGGAGAAAAGACCACCTCACAGCAACCTCCTTTCAGGGAGTTGTAGAGAGCGATAAGGTCTCCCTTCAGCCTCCTTTTCTCCAGGCTGAACAACCCCAGCTCACTCAGCTGCTCCTCATTAGACTTGAGCTCACCAGCTTCGTTGCCCTTCTCTGGACATACTCCAACACCTCAATGTTTTTCTTGTCGTGAGGGACCCAAAACTGAACACATTATTTGAGGTGAGGCCTCACCAGTGCCGAGTACAGGGGAACGATCACTTCCCTAGTCCTGCTGGCCACACTATTTCTGATACAAGACAGGATGCTCTTAGCCTTCTTGGCCTCCTGGGCACGCTGCTGGCTCATATTCAGCCTTCACTGAACCTTGGTAAAATTCTGACACTTAGCAAAACTTCAGATCCCAGACTCACACTATGGCCGAAGTTGGCAGGGACCTCTGGAGAACGTCTGGTCCAGTCACCCTGTTCAAGTAGGCCTACCTAGAGCTGCTTGCTCCGGACTGTGTCCGGATGGCTTTTCAATATCTCCAAGGAGGGAGACTGCACAACCTCCCTGGGTAACCTGTCCCAGTGAACTCCAGTTCTGGGGACTGGATTTCTGGAAATATGTGGACCAGCTGGGATCAGCTGGTTGGCGTCCAGAGAAGAGCAAAGAACACAGCCAGAAAACACAGCCTGTCAAGAAAGGACTTTCAGGGCGCTGCAAGGGGCACGCTAACAGTGCTTGTAAGATGCTGAAGGACTGATGTATGAAGTCAGTCAGCTGTTCCCTGCCCCACAAAACAAAAAGTAAAAACTTCCCAAGGTAAATATTTGCACTAGGAGTTGGGGGAATCCCTCAGCCATTTTTGAGTTATACGGATAATGGAGCACTTGATAGCTGCTGGAGAGGTGAGATCTCATCCGTCAATGAGATCTTTAAGACCTGACTAGACAGATATCTGCCAGCAATCACTGTGTTCTAGCAAAGCCTGCCTCTAGGCAGGGGCACGGTACCAGCAAGACTGTTAAATCCTTTCCGTCACACTTCAATCCCCCTGCCCTTCAGCTTGTGCATCTCATTGATTTCTGAAGCTTACATGTTCACATGCCACATTCCCCAGCAGCCTGAGGGAACGTCTGGCATAAACATTCTTTGGACCTTGCCTTTTTCCTTGCTGTTTGCTTAAAGGCAAGAAGTGAGGGATGGAGCAAACTCCGCTCCAGAAACAGACAGTACCACTCACGGAAGGGAAAGCACAGGATGAGGCCAAACCTTGAGGGCTGTGGTACAGCAGCAGGTGGTAATAAACCTCAGATACCAGGTGGAACTTCTTTCTGCAGCTGAGACCTGGCTCACTCCTTCAGCCCCTCAGCATTTATTTCTGATTTTAACTCTTGAAGGGGCAGAGCTGTTTTCTCTGCAAGTAAACAGAGCTTAAACTGAAGCCACCTGCAAGTGTAATGACAAAACAGCCCAGGTTATCTGCATATGGACATCAGAGCTCTAAATCTGGCAGGGATTGACTGGAAGTCATGAGGTTGGGGTCGGTCTCTTCTCCCAAGTAACAAGCAATAGGACAAGAGCAAATGGCCTCAAGCTGCACCAGGGGAGGTTTAGATTGGATATTAGGAAAAGCTTCTTCATGGGAAGAGTTGTCCATCATTGGAACAGGCTGCCCAGGGAAGTGGTGGAGTCGCCATCCCTGGAGGTATTTAAAAGCCGTGTAGATGTGGTGCTGAGGGACATGATTTAGTGGTGGACTTGGTAGTGTTAGGTTAAGGGTTGGACTTGATGATCTTACAGGTCTTTTCCAACCTAAATGATTCTATGAAAAAAAAAAAAAAAAGATTGTTATATAGGTCAGGTCTAAGCTGCAGCAAGTCCCAAACTCTAACAAAAAAAGCAGTGTTGAACAGGCACTAGAGAATAACCGGAGGGCACTCAAACAGCGTGTTTCGGCCCTATCATTCAGAAAAAGCTGCTCAGAAGCAGCACTTTGAGCCTTCGCTACCTAGGAATATGAACATTTCTGTTCTGTTAACTGTCTCCTCTTTACACACAGGCACCAGGCGTTAGAAACTCAAGGATTTTAAGGTGTTACAGACACATGACAATCAAATACTATGGAAAATTATTGCATTGACTTGAAACAAGTCAGTGAAACAAAAACAGTCTTGATAAAGTAGGCGTTTTTTTTCCAGCAATGCATTGGTTTTTCAACTGTCATAACTGCAAAGGCATTAACAGATCAAGCCTCTGAAATCAATAGTGTTTTATTTTGTTCCACCGGCACAACCGCAGCATCCTATTAAATCAAAATGCAACATCACCCAGTGATGTTACAGCTCACCCATTTTGTCAATATGAATCATCCACTGAAAGGAAGGAAATAATCAGGAAACCCGTCTCTATAGCCTGTGAAATGAGACTTATCAACAGGATAATCCACCCCGCCTCCACACCACGCATTTGAAAAAGATGATCAAATGATCGGTATGATCAATCCAGAAGAGAGTATTAAGGGGCTGGTTTTGCTTGAAATACCAGTATATTCCCAAGGTTTCAGCTCTACCCTTTGTTTACATATAAGAACGGGATGTTAGGGGTGGCATGAAAGGGACGTCAACCAGCCAAGAGGAACTTAAGTAAAAGGGTTAGGATGTAACAAGTACGAGGATGGGGGAATTCACCACATGGCCATCCATGCAACAAAGAGCTGATAACTTTCTGTCTTTGAGGGCAAAACACACACTTGAGCAGACACATGTACGCCATCCTTGAACAAGAACATGAAAGTGAAGAAAGAACTGGAAAAGGATTTTAAACTACAAGTGGCTATTCTTGCAAGCTTGTATCAATTCCGTGTTCCTTTAATCATTTATTTTCCTCCCCGAACAGAAGAAGGAAACGTGATAGAAGTCAGTTTCTTTTCCTGAGACGAGGATTAGAGCTGCACTGACTGATGTGGGTTTGACGGGACTAACGTCGGGAAGCTGAGAAGTGAAAAATGTGCATAAAAAATGGTACTTTGTGTTTTGCTTTTATCCCCTCTGGCAAAATGAATCATTTGAGTGTAAAAGAGACAGCACGGTACGCAAAGACATTTCTGAAGTACCCAGCTTGGAATAGAGGATTGAAGCAGGATGACTACACAGCCCCTCATTGTGCTGTCAGGCCACACTGTTACCCCTCAGTGGAAGGACAAGACAACAGAAGTTCTAGCTCTCTATCAAACCCTCACCAGGAAACCCACACCTGAGAAATAGTTATTATCACAGCTAAAGAACTCTTCTCATTTTCAGGACTGAAACACAAAATTAGTTTTGAAGGACCTGTATGTCCTCAAATTAAAAAGAACGCAATTGACAGAAAACACCTGAAACACTGAATAAGTCAATAACTTTCTATCTCAGATATCATACAAATTTATATTTGAGATAGAAAATATCTTGTGTATACATATAAATATAACTTGTTCTAGAAGTCCTATACATGCTTGTCCTATAAATTTTCCTTGTAAATTACAATTTACAAGAGTAATTTTTTTAAAGGATGTAATTAGGTACACTAAGGACTACGAGATCAGTGTGTTTGGGTAGAAGTAAAAAAGAAAAAAGAATTAAAAAGGACTCATTTACTCAGGCTTAAGTTGCCTTCAGGCTCCGGAGCCTCCTGCAGACAGGACAGGTATGGAGGCAGCAGCCACCCCGAAGGACACCACCAACATAGCACGAGGCATTAACCCTGCACTTTAATACGAAGATGGAGGAACCACCATCTATTTCCGAGATCTGTAGCAGAGACCAGACTCTCTGCTTGCCACAAGATACTTTTTTTTTTTTTTTAACTGGTTTAATGCTACAGTCAGCAGGGGTTACAGCGTTCAGCTCGCACTCCAGTCTCTCAAATGTATGACAGATCTGAGGAGCGTCGGGAAAGATCAAGGGAAAGAAAAGAAAGGGGATTTGTGCAGGAAGAGAAACACAAGACTAATCAGAAACCGTAATCCTTAGAGTTTAAGGATATTACACTTCACACCCCCTGCCCTACACCAAGTGATTTAAAGATAAGCCAATGACAAGGATGAATACCTCCTTCCCTTAGCCAGCAGCCCCAGCCCCTTGATGAAGCTCCAGCAAAAAGCACAGGGAGACAAAGCCTCCTGCTCCTCTGGGGGAGCAGAGAAAAAGACCCCAGCTGTCATTGCTAACACCTGTGCAAGTCAACAGGGCTAGAAATGGGGTGAAACCATCCAGCTGAGTTATTTAAACCACAGGTGTGATGTCTGAAACACTGAAAAGCAGCTTTCATACCCCTCAAAAGCTATAGACAAGCAATTCCCCTTACTGTTATTTAATATTATTAGATAAAAAAGTCTCCTTGGGTTTGGTTGGGTTTTTTCTTGGGTTTTTTAGTGTGGGTGGGTCTTGGTGATTTTTTTGTTTTGTTTTGTTTTCAAGCACTTTTCACTTTTCTCAGATTTTGTAAGACAACTTCACATAAACCACCTCACAAATCAAAAATGCCAGTTCATCAGCCCTTTTCATAACTAGATGCCCTACGGTTGTAAGACACACTGGTACCTCGGTTCCCAATCATTATCCTTGACTAATGACGAAGTGTTTTTAAAGTTCAAGCTGGTTTTGAATATTCCAGTCTTTGTTTTGTAGTTATGGTCAGTCATGTGTACTCCAGTACTACCTGAGGATCAGGCAAGATTGAGTCACTGTGTTACCAACCTCATAAACTAACTCTAACACATCCCTGTCCTCAAAGCACCTGCAACCCGGTCCTCATCCACTGTGCAGCACCTCAAATCCAGCAGCACATGCAACTTTGGAAAAGGTGGAGAGCAGCATTTAGAGGTGTGTTTTGATTAACCACAGCAGCAGCCTCCAAAGGAACAGTGTGTGCTCGTTCCTGTGCTGCAAGAAAAGAAACAGCAGAGCTAATAGCCTACCTTCCAGTTTTCCTTAAATACTAAATTTCTAAACAGATCCTCTTCCCTTTCCACAGACACATCCCTCACTGCTTTGCTACTTCTCTCTCACGAAACAGGTGTCTATTCCATATGTATAGCACTTGTTTACTCAGGCAAAAGCTCAGACACCACCTCTGATGTAAAGCAAGTGCATCCGTTGACATCTGCACAAGCCACTCCTTACTCTGCTGTCACCAATGCTGCTTTTGGGTCCTTCCATCAGCAACGCACAAGACAGGGAAAAGCGTAGAGTGAGAGGAGCAGAACCTCAAGTCCTTTCCATCAGCCTGATTCCGAAACTCAAACTTTCAAAGGCTTCTCTTAAAACTTTCTGCTTAACTTTGTCTTAAATTTTGGACAGTTTCCACCAGCGTGCCAACCTCACTGCTCCGGCTAAAACTCCGATACCGGTGAGTTACGCACTAGCCAGGGTCTGAGGGCTTTAGCAAGGGAACACCAATGCTTGCTGAGAAGCCAGCACCGCTCTCCAGCCAGGACAGCTTTCAGAGGCCATCAGAGACACAGGAACGGCAGCAAGATCAATTCCACTTCAGAGCCGTATTTCCAAGTGAGAAAGCCACACGCAAGTCTGCCCAGGGATGCTTATGCGAACAAACTGCCTGTGCAAACACGCGTGAATTTTGGGCTTCTGGTGTGTAACACAGGTGTGAAAAGGCAGGCGCAGGTCAGCCCGCTCCTGCCAGTACACAAAAATGAAACCCTGCCGCGGACCTCACGGTGCTCTTGGAGCATGAGACAACACCGAGAGCACACAGGGGTATTTCTGGCACGGTGCAGCTTTGATCTGGGTCTAGAACAGATTTTTTAAATGCCTTCCTGCTGTTGTAATGCAATGAAAATTCAGAAATATTAAATCATAGGTTGCATAAAAGGATTTAAGATGTTAACATTCAGAATAAAGGGCTGAATATTCCATTTGGAAGGTCTCCTACTGCTTTTCTCTTTAACTTGTTATGATAAAGGCTTTCTCATCACATAAATAACTTCTTATCTACCTTACTAAGAATACTTGTAACATAAACTTTACATTTACCTCTTCAGTTTTCAAGCTTTTTGTTGGTTTCTCAGCTATAGACTTTATCTGACATTCTTATCACTAATTTATTGCCTCTGGGTCATAATATATTTTTACATCATTTTTTTTTACATTAAGATTCTTCCAAAGATACATACAGACAGGGTAACACAATAACCTTCATCTTGGAGCTCGCTGTTTTGTCTAATGGTCCCTGGCCATTAAAATGGTTTCACGGTTTAAGTGAAGCAACCTTTTTCTCTGTCAGCACCTGAATTTGAAGGCACAGCAATGGTACCCACAGATGGTTTTAATCAGTCTGATAGGCAGGAGAGGAGAAAAACCAAAACCATAGCATATAGTATGACCTCCAAACCCAATTGCCAGGTCAGATTTCTGTTTCTGGAGTCAGATTTATTCTCTTCTAAAAATGTCAGGGAGTGCCAGGAAGCAATGTGCCATTTCTGGCTCCATGAAAAACCCCAAAACCCTAATCTATATCTTGATTTGAAATCATAGCCAGCAACATATATGGATTACTTGCTAGGTTTTACAGAAGCTACATTATGTGGATTGAGAGGTTTTCCCTTCCCAGCAGGCATCCTGGTGGAAGTTTTTTTGGGAAGGTGCAAGGCACTCAAACCACGTAATCTTTCCATGTGCAGCCTAGGCTGTATATTCAGGAATTTCAAGATTTTACAGATGCCATTTTAAAATGTAGTTTGCTTCTAGTGGGTCATAAGGGTTCAATACTGATCATATTCTACCATAAGATACTACATCCGAGGAACAGCTTTATGCTGCAGCCTCTTCAGTCAGATTTAAGATCTCTCTCCTTGGAATTCAGTTACAGCAGTAAATAGTTGTTATCCCACCTCAAAGAGAACAGGGGATGAGAAATCCATCTCACTTCCAAAACACAAAAACACTGAACAGCCTTGCAACTGTTTTATTCATTTCAGTCACAAACCAACTGCTGGTGTTTACCTACTTGGGTGTCTTGAGGGATCCCACGTTTGAACGGTTGCTAGCCTCAAGCTTACTCTTCTGAGCACTGCAGACATACACGAGGGGGAGAGGTTCGTCTTGCTGTGCTTTTTTTTTTTTTTGAGTCTCTCTTGTTGTTAAAGAAAAATAACCTTTGCAGATTATGGAGTGACTGCTTACCAGGGGTGTTTTCAGTTTGACAGCGTGTGGGCTGTATCTGCAGTGGCATGGAAATCACCCAGTGGGTCTCGCTACTCCGAGCCAACGCAGTGTGAGCTCTATAAGCCCTTCAAGGCAACCTCTTAAGATTAAAAAAAGAACAAAACAGAGCTGAAAGTCTGCTGGAGTCGAAGAACACGAGTAAGAAATTGTGTTCCTTTCACTTTTTGAAGCATGATAGACAAGGTCCTAAATGTAAAGCTTCTCCAGTGTCAGTGTTTCCAGGTTGTTAAGCGTCCCAAAAGAAAATCTGGATGAGGAAATGGTGGGTTTTTAGCTCATATCTTTGTATAAGAGCCTTGTCTGAACTCCAGATCCCACAACTACGCCCATGCAGAGCCCAGAACAGCAAGGCTTTGAGAGACAGAGGCAACCTGCCAGATTCCTAAAGAAGATGCTAAATGCTCTGTGTAGGTAAACAAGAGAAGTCAGAGAAGTTGTGCACTCTTTGCGACACACACTCCACGTACCAAGTGTCTATTCAGTGGGAGAAGAACTGTATTTTCACAGTGCCAGCTACGGTGTCCCCACAGAAGAGAGGGCAGCCCCATACCCCATACACATCACTGCTATGAGCACTGATGACCGACAGGTAGGACTCACGAGGTTATTGTACCCTATGCTCAGTTTATTTCAGTGTTTCAACCACCTACATGAAAACCTTGTCTTCCTAGGACTACAGTCGCAAGAGAGAATGCTCCGAGTTACTATCTGACCACCTTTTTTATTATTCTTGTTATAAGTGCCCAAAAAGCCTTGCTTTTCTTGAAAAAAAAAAAAACCAAAACCCTAAGACAGGTGCTTCACTGGAGAAGCAGCACCTGTGAAATGCTGACTTCCATTCATTACTCTTACATAGGAGATGGCAATTAATAAGGGTCCAAGAGTTCTGTTTTCCAATTAATGAGAGAATTAAAAGTTTGGCATATGTTCCATAATATTGATTACTATGTGACCCATTATTAATTATAATTAGTAGGAGGCATGGGGCAAAATGAGGAGCAGACCAAAGTTAAGACAGTTCACCAGGCTTCTTCAGACAAAAAAACCCCCAGGTGCTCAAAGCCTCCCACCGTTTCATCCTCTTCCAGTAAAATAAAGAGCCAGAAAAAGATCCAAAGTTCATTACCGTATGAAGTTATGAATAGTTTTGATTTTCAAAGTAGTTTAAAGGGGTGTCTGAATGACCTTGTCCCACTTGATCATCGAATTCCTTTCTCCCTGAGGCTCATCTCTTGTCAATACATTATCAGCGCATAGACAGTGGTAAAAACATGTTGTGCAGCACCAGACTGGAGAGGACAACACGATTAATCATTTGTACAACGCTGCTCACAAGGTTATTTGCTTTCATTATAAACAAGCAAGATGGTCAAGCAACACGTCACCTTTCCAACTCCATCTTAAGCTTGTATGAGAAGTTCTATGTTCAACATCAGGTGATTTGCCTAAAGTTAGTGCCTAGAAATACCGTGCAGCATCTTTATTACGTTAAATGTTTCTCACTTGCACAACACGGCCCATTCCTGCAGGAATAAGTTTCTCAGGCAGGCAGCTCTGCTCTGGGAGGCTCCAACTGCACGCTGTGCACAACAGTAAAGGTCACAGCCCCAGCATGCCTCAACACACTTGTTTTCCTCCCAGCCCTATGTTTCCCATTTCCTGAGCATTACGCTGTAAAAACCACTTACAGAAAACTGTAAATATTCCCTCTGTAGTGAAGCCGTAAACATCTAAGAAAAAAAGCAAAACCCAAAACCAAACCCCAAGGAAATGATAACCGGTACCGTTATGAGAGACCTGAGCTACAGTTACAAACACACTATAAAACTTACTCTGAATAAGATAAAAGTAACCCATGGAGAGGACAGCTCCTGGAGCTGTAACGCACCTCAAGCTTAACGTGGTTTAAGGAATTTAACAAGCCTGGCCTTCACTTTGCTGTCCTTCTAGGAGAAGCATATACACTATACAAGCTGTTGATGGGCAGAGGATTGACATACACAGTGGTGTTAACGATGTCTCCATCCGGTTCTCTACACCAACTCCTAGGATGCCAGATTCGGATCATATTTGGTTTTTTTCTTGTCCTAAGCTGTTTGACATCTGTTTTGCAATCCCGGGCACTGCTCTGCCAGTGCTGTAGCTGACCCCCGCAGCATTTCAGTGGGGCTCAGTGAGCAGCCCCAGAGGGATCTCCAAGCCCAGTGGGCTGCAGCTGCAGGGCTGTAAGCACCCTCTGCCAGGGCGAACTCACCTCTCCCGTCCCAGGTCACGGAGGACCACAGTGACCAGAAGAGGCTCTCTGGTAACTCCCCAAGCTGTCTGTTGTGAAGGGCTCCCCCGCTTTAACTGCTTGTTACCCCCTGAGCAGAGCCCTCGGGTCCTACAAAAGTCAACCTGCCGTGGCAGCAATTCCTTACAAACACATCATCAACCAAAAAAACCCCACCACTATCCACAGGCTTCACCTGTTCCTTCAAAGGCAGGAGGTGGAAGCTTCTCTCGGTACCGGAGAAGAGCCAGCACACCCCCACGCCACCAAACCCAGCCCGGGGTGGGGGCAGCTCCCACAGCCTCCTTCGGCTCCCCACACCCCAAGGAGGGCGGCATCCCCCGCTGCCCCATTTCCTCGATGGGGGACAAGCTCCCGGCTCAGCGTCCCCCCCCTTCCCTCGGGGCGACCCTCTATCCCCGCCGAGGCTGTTTCGCGGCCGTCCCGTCCCGTCCCACCCCACCCGGGGCATCGCCACGGGGGTGGGGACGCCCCCCCATCCATCCATCCATCCATCCATCCATCCATCCATCCATCCATCCATCCATCCCCCCCGCCCGTCCCCGTCCCCCTACCTCGTCCGCCGCCGCGGTGCACCTTGACCAGCACCTCGGCCCGGCCGCCGGCTCGCAGCTCCCGCCGGAGGTAGAGCCGCCCCGACGCCCTGTCGACGGCCACGGGGGCGGCGCCGGGAGAGGCCAACTCGAACCAGCCGCCCGCCGCCCGCTCCCGGCTCGGCGGGACGGTGAAGACGGTGTCGCCCACCCTGGCCCCGGGGGGCAGCCGGGCCGTGTAGCGCCGGGAGCCCGTCCCCTCGGGCGGCGGCAGCACCGATCGCGCCCGCCGCCGCCGCCTCCTCGTCCCGCCGCCGCCGCGCACGGCCAGGCGCAGGCACCGCGGGGGGCTGCGCAGCGGCCGCGGGAGGCCGTGGTCGTGGGCCGCCACGCAGAGGCGGAGGCGGCGCTGCCCCAGCAGCGAGCCCACGGTCAGCACCTGCCCGCTGCGGGGCACCACGAAGAGCAGGCGGCTGCCGGCGCCCGGCGGCCAGGGCCGGTAGGTGAGACGGGCGTTGGGCCCTTCGTCGCCGTCCCAAGCGCGGAGCCGGGCCACCTCCGTGCCCAGCGGGGCCAGCTCGGCCACCTCCAGCGGCCGCGCCGGGGGCAAGCGGGGCCGGTGGTCGTTGCGGTCCAGGACGCGGACCCGCAGCAGCGCTTCCCGGGGGGACCGGTCCGCCCCCCGCCGCCGCCGCCGCCGCAGCCGGAGCCCGTACTCGGGCTGCGCCTCCCGGTCCAGGCGCTCGGCGGTGCGGAGCAGCAGCAGCCCCCGGCCGCCCCCCGGCCGCCGCTGGAGGGAGAAACGGGCTGCCCCGTCGCCTTCCAGCGCCCACTCCCCCCAGGACGGCTCCCCGGGGCCCAGCAGCCTCCGCAGCGGCACCCGCAAACCCCGCACCCGCGTCCCCGCCGGGCTGTTCTCGGGCACCCGCCCGGAGAAGCGGAGCAGGCGGGGAGCCCCGCCGCCGCGCCCCGGCCCCGCCGCCCCGCACAGCAGCAGGAGGAGGAGGACCGGGAGCCTCCCGCCGCCGCCCCGCCGCCCCCGGCCCATCCTGCCGAGCGGAGCGGAGGATGCGCCCCCGCGGAGCGGCTCTGCCCCGCACACACCCGCGTACACCCGCGGCAGGTGGAGGGACCGCCCGCCCCCCGCCGCCGCCGCCGCCACTCAGAGAGAGCCCTGGGCGGGGACCGGGCGAGGAGAACCCCGGCCGGGCTTGAAAGAGCAACCGGGGAAAGAAACCGGAGAAAAGGCTGTCGCTCAAAGGTCAGAGGGCCCTGGGGTACTCGAATGGTTGAAAACTCACAGAAGCATCGAATCCTCCAGGTTGGAAGGGACCTTTAAGATCGTGGAGTCCAACCATTAACCTGACACTGACAAAGCAATCACTAAACTGTGTCAAATAATCACCACTCCTACACGTCTTCTAAATAACTCCAGGGATGGTGACTCCACCACTTCCCTGGGCAGCCTGTTCCAACTCTTGATGACCCTTTCAGTGAAGAAGTTTTTCCTAATATCCAATCTAAGCCTTCCCTGACACAACTTGAGGCTGTTTCCTCTTGTCCTGTCACCTGCTACTTGGGAGAAGAGAGTGACTTCCCCCTCACAGCAACCTCCTTTCAGGGAGTTGTAGAGAGGTATAAGGTCTCCCCTCAGCCTCCTTTTCTCCAGGCTGAACAACCCCAGCTCCCTCAGCCTCTCCTCAGAAGACTTGTGCTCCAGACCCCTCACTGCCTTCATTGCCCTTCTCTGGACCCGTTCCTGCCCCTCAATGTCTTTCTTGTCTTGAGGGGCCCAAAATTGAACACAGTATTCGATATGTGGCCTCACCAGTGCCCAGTACAGGGGGGGCGATCAGTTCCCTAGTCCTGCTGGCCACACTATTTGTGACACAGGCCAGGATGCTGTTGGCCTTCTTGGCCACCTGGGCACACTGCTGGCTCATGTTCAGCCGACAGTCGACCAACACCCCCAGGTCCTTTTCTGCCAGGCAGCTCTCCAGTCACTCTGCCCCCAGCCTGTAGCACTGAGTGGGGTTGGTGTGACCCAAGTACAGGACCCAGCACTTGGCCTTGTTGAACCTCATCCCATTGGCCTCGGCCCATCCAGCCAGCCTGTCCAGATCCCTCTGTAGACCCTTCCTACCCTCAAGCAGATCAACACTCCCGCCCAACCTGGTGTTATCTGCAAACTTACTGAGGGTGCACTCAATCCCCTTGTCCAGATCATTGATAAAGATATTAAAGATAACAGGCCCCAGTACTGAGCCCTGGGGAACAACGTGTGTCACCAGTTGTCAACTGGATTTAACTCCATTCACCACAACTCTTTGGGCCTGGCCATCCAGTCAGTTTTTTACCCAGCAAAGTGTACACTCATCCAGGCCATGAGCAGCCAGTTTCTCCAGGAGAATGATGTGGGAAACGGTGTCAAAGGCTTTACTGAAGTCCAGGTAAACAACATCCACAGCCTGTCCCTCATCCACTAAGCGGCTCACCTTGACATAGAAGGAGATTGGGTTTGCTAAGCAGGACCCGCCTTTCACAAACCCACGCTGGCTGGATCGATCACCTGGTTGTCCTGTACATGCCATGTGATGGCACTCAAGATGGTCTGTTCCATAACCTTCTCAGGCACTGAGCTCAGACTGACAGACTGGTAGTTTTCCAGATCCTCCTTCTTGTGGAGAGGCATCACCTTTGCTAACCTCCACGGTTAGCAAATGGTCGTGACCAAGGAGACATATTTTTCTGGTGTGAGCTGGGCTTGTCTTGGAAGTGTGGCCTTTCAGGAGGGCATAGACAGGCTGCTGCTCCTTCAGAGAAGATGTATTTTTGGCAGAAGGGAGAAGAGCAAAACATGTCTCAGCATAATACGTGAATAGCCCCAATTATTGCATTTAAAATTTCAGTCTTTGGGTGAAATACATTTGGGAAAAGAAGTGTGTACACTGCTCTTGAGAGCAGGACTGAAATGGTCCTCCTGAGCTCGGCCAGCACAGGCATCAGCCCTGCTGAACATGCACAATAACAATTTGGGTGTGGGAATCATTGCCCCAGCTATAATGTGATCAATGGGAGCGTAAATCGGTGCCGGTCACTCCCCGCTACTCCTCAAACCAAGCACGAGTCCCAGCAGCTTCTCCCATCCCTGCCAACAACCAGGAACAACAGCATTTCCCTTCACATAGTGACAGGAGCAACAGCAGCTGCGGAACAGCTGTTTGCTGAGCCCCCACATCCAGCTGGGCAAACTACTTTTTTTTTTTTTTTTTCAATTAGAAATACTCCCTCTCGCTGTTTTGAGCACAAGTTTGCTTGTTTTAGTAGGAGGCTGTTAGCAAGGCAGGGGTGTTGCGACTCCAGTGAAAACATACCTAGGCTGGAAGTGAAGCTTTGCTCAAAAAAGCCAGAAACCGTTTCGATCAGCTTTAGTCAAATATCACGGGCAACAGCCAAAGGTGACAACCAGCTGCTAGATCGGCACCTCTGCCACCTGGGGAACTACCACTTTCAAGGAGAGGTGATCACATCATGTTATTAGAAGCTGACAGCCTTTATTTTTAGCCTAGGAAAGTGAAAGGGTGATTATTTCTGAAAAGCGGCATGATGTGAGGTCTCAGACTGGGAAGGCAAAAAGTAAACCCGAGTATTTTTAAGGAATGGTTTACCAGTAACAACAGGAAAGTAGCCACCAAGATTCACCCACGGCTAATGTGCTATAGCAAGCTTTGAGCCTCTGACCTTTACTCTTTGCGCCCTACATAAAAATAAAATGTGAATGATTCCCTTATTCACAAATTTCACTGAATTTCACTGAATTTTAGAGTTGGAAGGGACCATAGAGATCATCTAGTCCAACTCCCCTGCTGAAGCAGGATTGCCTAGAGCTTGTCAGAGCATGTTACTCAGGACGGCACCCAGGCGGGGCTTGAAAATCTCCAGAGAAGGGGACTCCACAACCTCCCTGGGCAGCCTGTTCCAGGGCTCTGTCACCCTCACCGTGAAGAAGTTGCTCCTCATATTTGAGTGGAACCTCTTATGTTCCAGCTTGTGCCCGTTGCCCCTCGTCCTCTCACTGGGAACCACTGAAAAGAGTCTGGCTCCCTCCTCCAACCCACCCTTGAGATACTTGTAAGTGTTAATAAGGTCTCCCCTCAGCCTTCTCTTCTCCAGACTAAAGAATTCCAGCTCTCTCAGCCTTTCTTCACAAGGGAGATGCTCCAATCTTTGAATCATCAAAGGCACTGGAAAGCTCATTAATTTACGACACTTAATGAGATGGCCGGACCACCCGAACGAGCGTTCAGTTTGGGATGTTTAGATCGGTACTGAGCACAACACACCCGTTTCTGAAATGCGGCGCGTCCCACCGGCCCGACACGAACTCTCAATAAGCAAATTAAATCCTCGCAAAATGAAGTGCTCAGAGGTAGCCCCCGCTGCAAGATGCGCTGCCCTCTCTGTTCTCTTACAGTCACAAACACGCGGTGGCAAGACACGAGATGGGTTTTATTCACAGCACTCCCCTACACCTATGAACCCAGGTACCGTTAATGCGCTCGTTAAACACATCGTTTTGGTGATGTAAATTTATGTCTCTCCCGTAGACAGAATTTGGGGCGCACCTTACAGAGCAGAGCCGGTGACAGCCTCGCCACCACCGACACTCTCTGGCACAACTGTGTCGTTTGCAATGTCCCCTTGCTCAAAAGCTGTGCAAGGACGAAACAGATCTCTATGTATTTGTGGACACCCCCCCTGCCCTGCAAATTTAAGGCGAGGCAAACACAGCTGAGGTGTGTTTGACTGTGATTAACAGCATTCCTCAGGTGACTGCATCCCAGCCAGGCATGGCTGAAATACCCGTCTCACTGGTGCCAGGCAGCTGTACGTGCGTTAAATACCTGTTTTGACAATGGTAAAAGTTTTGTTATAATAGCCAGTTTGAACGTTTTCTCAAGCTAGAACAATAGGACCAAACTGCAACATTTTTGTCGGAAATACAAAAGTATTGATGAGAAGACTAAAAACGTCTCGATCAGGTTGGGGAGGGAGGTCCAGTTCAGATGGGGACCGGAGCAGTCCAAGCCCAGGCTTGCATCTGGGTCCCTTTAGGGTCAATGGGTGATGTTCTGTCCTAGTAACTATATAGAAAACCAGGAGAAAATTGTCCACTGTCCCCAGTTGACTCTGTGTGCTCATCAGGCCTCAATGGGCAGCTCAACAGTTTGAGGAATAGTAAGCAATTCTCCAAAAACGTATTATATATGTATGTACAGCATATATTGAAATGCTGTAAGAGTGACCATTCTGGAGTAACCTCATTTCCTTCTCGGGACACTTCTAAGAAAACTGTTTGGCTCTTTCCAAGTAGCCCTTTTCCAAAGGAACTTGACTCCTCAGAAAATGTGGCAGAAACCACAGAGACTGATAGAGCATTAATCCAAGAGGCAACCTGAGTTGGGACAGTGGAGATGGCTCTTGGAGAAGAAATAAATAGAAATGAATTCAATAAGCCCCTTAGATATCTTCAGGACACTGTCAGCCTCTATTGCCAAAGGATCGTAGTGAGATTTATTTTTAGGAGTCTTCTCTAGAAAGCCTTATGTGTTGAATTGAGGACTGCGAATTGCCACCGCTACACCTAAGAATTGCTATCCAGAGGCCAAACTATCAGCAAGCCCAAGAGCCTTCCCCTGGCCCTCTCTCGCAGCTGGGACAAGTCCCTGGAATGCAACCAGCAGTTCAGACTGCAGCTCAGATCACCATACACTAGGCCAAATTGGGAGAGGGGGAAAAAGAAAAGAAAATAAGAAAGAAAAAAAAGCATCAGCATTTATCCAGGTGTTAATAATGGGGAGATGGATACAAATTACGCTAAGTGTGGGCTTCAGAAATAAGTTTTCATGAAGAAATGAAAACAAGGCTTGATTTTAATATACCTTCCTAAAAATTACGTAACCAGGTCAGTCACCTCTGCAGCAGAGATTCTGTATTACTGCCCAGAGCTGAAATTAGGTCCACCAAGGAAACCACCCAGGCTCTTTCCAGCACCCTGCACTTGCTCCGAGGAGACTGCAGCTGCTGAGGGCATCCATTGATATTCACCCTCATCTTACAGAATCTGCTGGTATTTACTGCAACGGTGTAAAAGAACAGTCAGTCTTACATGGGTTTGGTCTTTCTGTACCCAACCAGTCAGCGTAGCACCATCAGGAGTCAAGGCCCGACAGCAGACGTTCCAATCAAAGCTTTGAAACAAGAAGAAATCCCAAGGCATTGCAAAGCTACTCAAAATTCTGAAGATAAACATATATCCTGCCAGTATCTTAAAACCTACTGAATACTTCTGTAGTATTCTGTATTGCCTTGAGCTTGTATATCCTATATATGCAATTTAATTCATCATGAGATGCATCTCATCTCATTACTATTAAATAAATGTCTCTCATGTTTGCTACCTAAGCAACCTGGAAGCACGCAGGAACTGAAGTATGCTAATCTGCATAAATTGGAAAATCTAGGAAACTTAAGTCCTAGAAACAAATTGCAGGGCTACCATTTAAGGAAAAAAAAAAACCCCAAACCCAGAAAAACAGTAATTTTACCTAACATCTCTCAAACACTGACTATAATTAGAATATATATTTTAAAAAGATAGATACACACACAAAAAAGACACATACCCATTTTTATAAACACATATAAATATCAATTCTACTGTATCCAATCGAATATTCTATATTTCACAGCTGGCAACCACAGTCTCAGTTTTGGATACAGACATGGAATTGTACACAAACACCAACATGGATTTCATGGTACCAGGAAGGTCCATCCTCCCTTCAGCTGAGCAATCACAAAGCCTGGGAGCTTGAGGAATTCACGGATAAACTTCAATACTCCACCAGCAGCACGTTTCATCTTTTTAAAAAGATGAAGCGTGTTTCCCGACTGGTCTAAAAGGAAGCAGCCTGATGAATTGTTCTAATTCAGAACCATTAAGAATTGAAGACATAAATACATATTTTTCAGATGGTTTGTATGATCGATTTTTGCAGGAGCACTTCATTGGATATTTGTACCATCTTTCGAATTTAACTAAAATAATCTCAAGGTTTTCCTATCATTACATGGTAGGTTATTACAAAGTAGTCTGCATTCAAAGATTTTACTCCTCCAAATAATATCTTATAAAATGATAGAAGGCTCCAATATATGTAATCATGAGCTGAAAAAATTCACCACAGATGTTACGCTAGTTGATTAAAAAAAATAATCAGTAAGCATTCAATGATGCAATTTATTTCCAGGTGTGTCCTGGTTCGAGCAACACAGGATTAATTTCTGTTTCAGCAATTTTACTTTTTGGTAAAGTCTCTTCTAATGTTTGGGAAAACTGCCTTTTTAGAAGACGTTAATGTCTGGATTTGTGAAAATATTTACTTTATAGCCAGCGATGGGACGTGGGCTTCAAGGTCTCCGTGGTTTTCAGCTTTGCCAGGTGCAGGGACGAGGAGAAGCGAGACCCGAGCACTTAATCCCGTTGGCCAGCTTGGGTCATCTCATACCACAAACGTCACATTCAATATAAATTAGAAAGTTTGCTGAGGAGTTTCTCCTCTTCTACGATGGCTTAGATCCTGAGAACTCCTTGCCCTGGAGCCAGACCCCTGAGCCCTTCCCTTCCTCCCAAAGCCACAGCGATCACAGTGTCCAGCATTTGCTGTCCCCTGCTGGGGAAATCAGTTTAATTTATTACAAACCAAATCAGAGTAGGATAATGAGAATTAAAAACCAAATCTCAGGACACATTCCCCCCACCCCTCCATTCTTTGGCTCAACTTCACTCCTGATTTTCTCTACCTCCTCCCCAGCACGAGCAGCGCAGGAGGATGAGGAATGGGGGCTGTGGTCAGTTCATCACACGTTGTCTCTGCTGCTCCTTCCTCCTCACACTGTTCCCCTGCTCCAGTGTGGGGTCCCTCCCACAGAAGACTGTTTTCCATGAAATTCTCCAATCTGAGTCCTTCCCACGGGCTGCAGTTCTTCACAAACAGCTCCAGCCTGGGCCCTTTCCATGGAGTGCAGTCCTTCAGGAACCTCCACGGACTGCAGGTGGACATCTGCTCCACCATTAACTTCCATGGGCTGCAGGTGGACATCTGCTCCACCATTAACCTCCATGGGCTGCAGGGGGACAGCCTGCCTCACCATGGTCTTCACCGTGGGCTTCAGGGGAATCTCTGCTCCAGCACCTGCAGCACCTCCTCCTCCTTCTTCACTGACCTGGGTGCCTGCAGAGCTGTTTCTCACACATATTCTCACTCCTCTCTCCTGTTACAGTTGCTGTAGGTTTTTTTCTTCCCCTTCTTAAATACATTATCTCAGAGATGCTCCCACCATCACTGATGGGCTCGGCCTCGGCCAGGGGCAGGTCTGTCTTGGATCTGGCTGGGATTGGCTCTGTCGGACACAGGGGAAGCTTCTGGCAGCTTCTCACAGGAGCCACCTAAAACCTTACCACACAAACCCAATACATTGCTGTAGGAGGATCTCTAGGGAGAAAGTCAGAGTTCAACAATTCCACATGAAGCATCTCATGTTTTGCCGCTCATCCTCAGCGCCAGCGTCTGGAGGGGCAGCCACAGTCACCACCACGCAGGGATGTGCCTGCCCCTCCAGAGCTGTCAGAGCACCGATGCCACCCCGGTAAGACAGACATTTGAGCCATGCTGTACAGTCCTGGCTTGGCTGAAAATTGCATATGCAAATAATACAACAGAATACGAAAATCATTTTATTACCGCAACAGAGGAAGGAGCTTAATTCATTATGAACTACATGGGGTTTTTTTGTGAAAGGCTATCAGACTTCTCTAAAGAAAACATAAAACGGTTTGTGTCCCAAACAATCCACACTTTCTGGACTTGGCTTTTACTACAATTATTATTTTTTTTTCCCAGAAAAAGTTTGTCACAAGAGAAAAATATTGACTACGTATACATTATTTTGATAAAAAACTGTCCAAGACAACAAGCAGGATAAATGGAACTGGATCCCTCAGATTTGGTATTAAATACCTGCACATAGATACATCCATGTGCCATACACACTGCTGCTCCATGTCAAGGTTAAAGCACCACCAATAATTCTTCTGCATTACTGACATAACAAGAGTTTGAAACTTTGAAAGGCATTAAACACCCACCTCTTTTCCGTCAAATAAATAGGTAACCTTAAACATCACTTGAACGGCAGAATTACATACACTTAACTGGGCTGAAATCAAAAACATTGCCAGATTAATTACACATTTAAACATCTCGTTGAGGCACCAAACATTTCCAAAGACCTTTAGGCATCGCTAGCCCGGCATTTGGCATAGTAAGAGAGCAGCAACATAAGGGTGATATTTCCTTTTAGCTGTATGGATGAAGTAGAAATGATTACTATACAATTTTCACTTTTTTTTTTTTTCCCCCCTAAGGTTAAATTTTAAAAAAAGTACTAAAGGCATGATTAGACAGATTTAGGTTGAGGTATTACTTCACGTTAAATATTGCTTGTGTCAGAATAAACTCAGCTTTTCTTTCATCCCTAACACCATAGTACCCTAGAAGCCATCTGCCCATCAACATACAGGGGATTTACAGATTCAGCCACCATTAGCAATAACAGAAGCTACTCATTACATTTCCAAATCACTCCAAATAGTAACCCAGACATCTCTAAATGCAAATGCAACCCGCATGCCCACGCATTCACACAAACAGCCTGCGCTTTCTCCTCTTAGATGTTTGGTTAAAGGATAGGTTATACGTCGTTAACAGCAGTCATTAAGAAGCGTTTCAATGACAACTTGTGATCCCTGCGACCTGATCTCGCTGCTCCTATTCGTGTGAACTGCATGGGAAAGCTGATGAAGGGTCATGAGATTGGAACACTTGCAGATGACTTAGTAAAAATAAGGTGGTAAGAACAAGATTTGGCCCCTAAGCCTCTACCTTTCAATAAATAACAATGCCACCAGGGCAAATAGTTTGAAAAATTTTCAATGCCTGTTACACCTTTCAGCCCTCTTTCTTCCATATTTGTTTATCTCCTCCTTACTCCTGCAAAGGAAATTGTATTTAAGATTGTAATGAATTGTATTTCCATTTATTTTGGAAGAGATAACAACAGTATTCTTTTAAATAACATGGATAGAAGTTTATGTTCTGAAATGCCTTTACTTAATTAGTCTCAAATATCTCCTGGCAAATCTGTCAACTGAGTTCAAGTATGTGGTAATTCAGGAAGTGAAAGAGCTTTGTTTTTTTTAAGATTGAGACAAAACTGTGCAAGTCAGTTTAGCTGTGGCTTCATTAAACCGTAATCCACGAGTCTAATGGTAACAGGTGAGTGTCTGAAAACACTACACTCAATTTATTCTTTCAACGTAATTTTTTTTTTTTTTTCATTTACTAGTATCAAGCATATCAGAAAATGGAAAAGTGAAGGAGGAAATAAGCCAGCGAAATAGCAACACAAATTGCTGTGCAAACTCTCCTTCTTCCCAGTGCACAGCCGCTAGAAGGCTGGCACACATCCCGCCTGCACCACTCACTACACGAGCATCCTCAGAGACCGGGCTATTAAGACCCAGTGGAAGCTCCAGAAATCAGAGGGACAGGAATTTAAAATAAACAAAACAAAAACAAAACTTCACAAGAAGATACACGAACCAAGTTTTTTGTTTGTTTAATAAAAGCTTGCAAGGCACATGTTTCAACTGAATTGCAACATCTACAGCAAAACAGACCAAAATTTGCAGAAGGTTCCTCCAGCCCTTTCAGGGAGTTAACCCCGTGGCCCGGCTGAAAACCAAACAAGGGTTGTGTGTACAAGTCCCATGTAATTATGCACTAGCATTGTCCTTCTGAGGGATATCGTGAAACTTACTGTTTCTTTTACACAGAAGGTGGAGATTAGAATAGACAATAGTATTTTTGCTAATCCATAGCTGGATGAGAAATTCAAGCTTATCATTTTCTTTTTAAGATATGATTCTTCCAGTCACTCATTTTTAAAATGATGCCTTTTTACTGGAACAACAGCAATGTCTCTCCCACATAAAAGGCTCCTTCTGTTACTTAAGGCTGCTGTGCCAATGGTGCTGCAATACAATTTTCTCTAATATAAAAAGCAAGGTAAAAATCTTAAATGATTCTCCTAAAGCAGAATCAATCGAAGTATCAAGAATACATCATAAAAACTATGACAAAACTAATAACAACAACTATGTCACAGTTCAAATAAAGTTCAACATGTTCGTTTAAACATGTATAAAGGCCAACGTGCTACAAGATAGTCTTCTTCAGACGTACGGATGGCCTCGTTTGTGATTCTTTTTTTCTTAACATGCGTGCTCTACATGTAAGTATTCAAACTACGTTCTATGTGCTAACGCATACACACAGCATTGGGGTAAAACACAACAGGCAGTCAAGGATAGTTAAATGTTGCATCTTGGCATGGCAGTCTAAGGCACGAAGCCGTAAACTATGCGACTTCATCCACCCAAGTGCAGTTGTAACCCTGAAGTTTCCTACCCGGAATGCCTTATTGCTGTTATGAAATGGTATTCACGAATGATTAACTTCAGGCGGGTAAATGACTGACACACAGACATACAATTCCTCGACAGTAATTCAAACAAACTTAAATTGTGTAAGGAACTCTAAACTTACTTCCTAATATTACATCTACACCCACACTAGCACATACAGAGAAGGCTCCTGCAGGCTTGCCATAGCTCAGGTTAATTCATTAGCTTCTGTCGTTGCACAGTAATTGAAAAGTCTGAAAGAGTCCAGGGCAGTAAAACACACACACTTGTGCAAATAAACGCAGACTGCGTTTGGCCAGAGACACACGTCCATGCTGCCCTCAGCACGACTGTATCCCCAGAAAGGATATGTACTTTTAACTCGTTAACTCAGTTGTACTGATAAACGTCTCTCTCAATGACCACATATTTGATGGATTTATCTGAACACTGGTTTCAAATAAAATGCATAATTTAACAGCTTGTCAAGACTCATAAGCCTAAAAATATAACTGAAAGGAAAAAACACATTACAGACATGTTGACTTTTACAATAAAGCTTTTTTTCTTTTAAATCACTCCAACAGTGATAATAGGTTTTAAAAAAAATCTTAGCACTACCTGTTAGTGTCAAGTAAGCAAATATATCTGCATAGAGCAGACAGGAATCACGCACACAGACCAACATCCTGCAGTTCCTAAAAATGTCAGAGTTAAAAATCTCTGAGTTTGCGTTTTGCCAACAAGCGCAGTAAAGGATGGTTTTGCAGCTTTCATGTGCAGAGTGGTCTGCAGATTTTTCAGTTGGAGGTTCACCCTATTATGCCAGATCCTTCATTAAAGACATCTGGACTCCAAAGAATCATTCCCACATGCCTGGTAGACTAGTCTCTGGGCCAGGTGTTACAAGAATCCATAACTACAGATAACTCTCAAGAGAGGAATAATCCCTTCCAAAACTTAACAGAGGAATGACCTCTTCCAAAACTTACATCTTGGTGTTTTTTTTTGCCCAGCTACACCTATGTAAGCAAAGTTACCATTACCTTCTATTGGATCTTCCATTCACAACCCAGAGCTGGAATTAAAGCATCATTCATTCTCATTAAAGTACGTCAGCCAGCAACAAACAGGATGACCAGATAATTTGTTAAGAAAAATAGTTGTAGAGGCAAAGGGGGCCATATAAGGAAGACAAATTTTAGAGAGAAGCAAGATTGCAGAGTACTTTCCCAAATTTTCGAAGATCTCGGTGTAGTTGCATAATTGATATAAAAATAGCTATGAACAACCGTACCATTATTTATTAATGGTGGTGATTTTAGTGTTTTAAATTACAGTTATGGCACTATCACATACTAAGCTGGATGAAATGAATATCACCCATCCCTCCCCATACACACACACACATATATATACCAGCAGGCACACAGAGGGGGTGGAACCGAAGTGCAGAAGTCTCAGTAGCAAACCTAGTTGTCCTGCTACACTTGTCTAAAAACAAGTGTGGCACACTGTTGTATACTGGCCCGTTCTGACAGCTGCTAAGACACACATACGCATACACACATCCACATTTAACCATGGAAAAATCCTGAAGACAAGTTCTTTCCAAACTAAAGAGCTGACCTTTTAACTTCTACTGCCAGGTCTGAGTCCAAGCGCTTCCACCAACGTGTCTCTAACAACGTAGACATCAGTGCCTTAATCTACGGAAGTGTTGTTTAAATAAAATCTTCCTTATTTGATTTATACAAACACTATAACTAGACATAAGATGTATGAGTGTGTGTTTGATAAACATAGAAATGTTTATAGTGGAAGACAGGAAGAATTAAAACAATAAAAACAAACAAAAAGCCCAAACACTTACTTGAAAAGACTCGGGATACTGATTGCTTTCTTGCTAAAAAAAGAAAAGCTATATGACTTAAATGAGCTCTTTAAATAATTTTTCTGCATTTACTGAAGTCTACCCACATCAGTTCTCTAACACTAAAGTTAGAAATCTCATTTACATGAAGATTAAAATGATTTATAATGGGAAGAAAAATGCAAAAATGTGGAAGACTGTCACACTTTGTAGAGACTGTAAAATTGACATATTCTCCCGTTTTCTTCAAGGATGGTATCTGTGTCTGTTGATCTGCAGTTCAAAGAATTCCAGTTTGGTAAAATAAAGTTGTCAATACACTGCATGTGCGCACATGTATCTGCAAAAACAACTTCCTTGATCAAAAGGAACTTTTCCAACTGAATTTCATTCACAATCAATCCTCAGAAAGAAGCTTGCATGCTTTTTCATGACTGGAAGGATATCACAGTGTTGATTTTATATACAAAGTAGGATCTATTCCAGTATACCCGAGTAAAATAATTCACATATGGAGAATAGTTCATTTTGATTTCATGACAAAATCGTCCATATTTTGAGTAGGCATAACTGTCGCCTTCCTCACAAACCACCTGTCAGAAAATAAGAAGATCTAATTAAAATACTGAAGATAAGTGCTTACAGAACGTAATTCTGTACATTTAATTTACTTCTGTATTCTGTACATTTACAATAGACATTTAATTTCAATACCGTACAATTATTCATGCATTCAAACATTCACATTTTTTTTTACTGTTACTTACATGACCATTAGCAACATCCAACAGATCTTTAACTCTACATCCTCTTACAGGTCCCACTTCATTGCAAATTGAATCTTCAATAATTAGAAAATTGGCTTTATAAGATGTCAGTATCTTATAAATATCCTCTGCTGACCTCTTTGAATAGATCTGATAAATCTATAAATTAAGAAAACATGTTCAGGCAATGCAAAAATCAGTGATAAATTAAATATCTGGGAGTCGTGGTATTTGGAATGATGCTCACATGTAGTGGGAGTGGCACCAAACAAACAATTTGCATTGCCAGGTGCCCTTGGGGGCACAGAAGAGCAAGGTAAATGAGCGTGTCACAAGGAATGTTACAAGGTCATCTTCTTTGGAGCATTAACATTTAGAGTACTCCCACACATCTCAATCAGGCACTTCAGTCTTACCTGATGGAACAGTCTATAAATCACAGTTAATACACACACATTTATGGAATTGGACACTCACATTTTCATTTCTTTTTAGAAGATCATCATCATTATACAAAGGCAAGCTCGACACCATCCATCCGGTACAAAGCTTGATCACACCCATTAACTGTGGGCTGCCTGCAAACACAGCAGCCACCGGAGCCTGTCGTCTGCAAAAGCAACACCAACATACACGTCTGAGTACAGGATACATTTCTCAATACAGTGGTTTTAATTTTAAATGCTGTGAATCTTCTAAGGTGCTACAGTACGAATTGGAGTGCACAAAGGTATCATTTCGGGTCTAATTACAACTGCTGTTAATGCTGCACTGGCAGTAGCAAAGCTCAGACATGCAGCAATACGGAGTTTCCAAGGAAGGTCTCCTCCTGGAGCAAGGGTTGATGGTCGTTCTCCCCCTCTCACTTGTAATCCATGGAGCACCATTCAGAGAGGTCCTGGAACGTATCAAACTATTGCTTTTCTGCATGGTTGCTGACTTGTGACAAAACAAGCTTGGGAGGGAAGGTAAGTAGAAGGAGAAACAACATGATGTTGTCTTGTAAGGGAAAAATTTGTGATTATTTTCATTTGATCTCTAGGAACACGTATTTAATCATCTACAATAAACAGTCTCCTGATACAGAATAATGTTCACAAGTAATTATGTTTCTGGCTTTGGTTTCATCTTTTGACTATTTGTATTCCTGCATTTGTGAAAGAAAACAGTCATTGTCACACTTTATTACAGACTTTGGGCAACTTTTCCTGCAGAGAAAATTCAAAATTAATTCATGTTATCAGAGAGAAACTTTAAAGAAAATATACTATAATAATGACATTCAATTAAAATTCCAATATGGACATCTAAGTATATCCTTAAGGAAAAAAAATCCTTATTTCCATTAAAAATATGAACAGCTGCTACAAATAAGGGTAGTCAAATTGCTCTTAGCTGAGTGAATCTCAATGCAATTCACCATGATTAATTATGTACTTGAAGTGTAATATATGCAGACTAATGCAAAAGCCATTAGGTACTTGGCATTATTCCACTTGCTGCCTTGAAGAGCTACAGCAGTGACAAACAACATACACTACTATTAACAGTAAGAAGAAATTGGCTGGAACACCATAATTACCAGCCTTGTCTTTTCTGAAGAGGAACAGGTTGACATTAAAGACTACATAAATACAGAAAATAATCTTCTAAAAAAATACAGTTAAAGATAAACTAGTTATCTGAAAACATGGGACCTAACTTTCAGAGAAGTGCAGTTCCTACTGACATAGTTCAAAGTTGGATTGAATGAGGACAGAGCCCAGTTCTGAAACTTCTGGTGAGAAGAAAAATCTATCTGTGAAAATGACTTGACTCAGAATTAGCTATGTATATATATGTTTGAACTATATAACATAGGTCAGAATTTGCTGTGCCCTGCCTAAGCAGCCCTGCCTTTCCAGGGGAAGTTTGAATCATACAGGTTACATTGCATGTTTCTTGACTGAAGTCTCTCAATCCTCACATTCAGGCATTTCATTTTACTGGCTCAGGCATTTCATTTTACTGGCTCAGGCACACAAAAACTTTAGTGTTTCTGTCCCCCGTGGAATTACAATCAACATGGATCCTTTAATCTACTGAGAAGTTAGTGTGTGAAGCACTAAGATGTCCACCTTTATTTGGGAATTAGGTCTAGCAATGATAATAAATACGATTTGCTTGCATGTTTCACAATCTTCTCTTGTAATCAGTGATAAATTATTGGTTCTTTCCACTTTGAATACACATTTCTTCTCCCATCTCCATCTACATCGTGTAATGACTTAGCAAGGGAAAACTCAGAATCATACAGACAGCTTCACAAAATGCTGAGATAAAAATACCCTGACATAAAGAAGTAAAATAGAAATGTAGGACTTCATACTTACTTTATCCATGTCATGAGTTCTACTGTATCAGGATCATAGAATTCTTGTAGTTCAGAAAGCTCTGTCATTATCCTAGGGAAAAACTGATGGGAACACATTTTTGGTTACTTGTAGTTAAAAAAAAAATAAGTCTATAGAGCATCTCATTACATTAAGGCCTTCAATAACATAACGGAAATGGGTTTCATCCGAGTTTTCCCTCCCAACTGGTATTTTCATTTGAATATTTTGCAAAACACACCGTTTATACTTACCTGACAGCAGGAGAACTTCTCCAAAATAAGTACGTTAAACACAGTTCTCATCTCTCTCTATTTTATTAGAATACTTATAATTAAAAAATGGAATACACACACCACCACCTCCCAAAATTATGTGGCTAATCTGCCCTGGACTTTCCTCAGGCTTTTACTTCAATGACTGCAGTGAAAGACAGCACACTATACTGTACGAAGTAGGATATCTCAGTTTATGCTTTTAAAAAACATCTTGGGAAAAGGAGGGATTCTGGGAAGTCAGACAGAATGCCAATTCCATGAGACCAGACCAGATTGCAAGCTTGCACGATAGCTTCCTGTCAGGTTTGGGGGGTAAAAGAACAACAGATCTTTTATTAAGATTTTAGAATCAGAGAATCATTTAGGTTGGAAAAGACCCGTAAGATTGATTCCAACCATTAACCTAGCTCTGACAAAAACCACCACTAAACCATGCCCCTAACCATCACTTCTACACGTCTTTTAAATACCTCCAGGGATGGCGACTCCACCACTTCCCTGGGCAGCCTGTTCCAACGCTTGACGACCCTTTCAGTGAAGACACTTTTCCTAATATCCAGTGTAAACTTCTCCTGGCACAACTTCAGGCTGTTTGCTCTTGGCCTATTGCTTGTTACTTGGGAGAAGAGACGGACCCCTACCTCACTACAACCTCCTTTCAGGGAGTTGTAGAGAGGTATAAGGTCTCCTCTCAGCCTCCTTTTCTCCAGGCTGAACACCACCAGCTCCCTCAGCCATTCTTCATTAGACTTGTGCTTCAGACCCCTCACCAGCTTCATTGCCTTTCTCTGGACCTGCTCCAGCACCTCAGTGTCTTTCTTGTCGTGAGGGGCCCAAAACGGAAGACAGTGTTCAAGGTGTGGCCTCACCAGTGCTGGGTAGAGGGGGACGATCAGTTCCCTAGTCCTGCTGGTCACACAATTTTTGATACAAGCCAGGATGCTGTTGGCCTTCTTGAACACCTGGGCACACTGCTGGCTCATGTTCAGCCATTTTGCTAGTCCTAGAGCCATTTTGAGCACTTATCTGAAGAAGGCATGACTAGAAGCTGGTCAGCCTTGAGGGGTTGGAGCATGTTCGTTCTATTGTAAACGCTGAGTGAAAGCTACTGGATGCCAGGTCTTTTTGAAAAGGATAAAGTTTACAGGCTATGACAGACTAACGGGACAACTTTGAGACAGCTGGAAATGGGAGCCTGCTTTTAACTGAGGAGTTTCCACCCCCATTACGTGGACAATTCAGCTGCCAAGTGGTAGCAGCCTACAAGCTGATGTGCTTAGGGTGACACAAGAACAGCTGCCATATGTTCGCATCAGGGCTGAAAGCTGTAGCAGTGCCGTTACACATTTATATGCTTAAACTGTCCCTGGACCAGAAGATGTCAGAAAGAGGAACCGCTACTGCCACCCCAAGGAGAACCTGCTTCACTTATCAACCAGAGCCCTTAGAAAAATCTAGTTAGATGAGGGACCATGCCAGACTGAGTCAGAAGGCAGCCAAGAAAAAAGACGCTGAGCTGTACGCTCGGCCGTTTACAGCCCCGGTAACAGATTCAGAGCCTCAAGGCATCTTACTGTCCCGTTACTATTAATCAAAGTTTCCAAGCTCAGGGATGAGTTATGAACCTGGAGAGAAAAGCGTTCACCGTTGCTTAAAAGCAAAAGCTGGATCTGCAACAGATGAAGCCCTCTAGAGTCCAAACCCCCACACTGCTTTCATTAAAAAATAATCTGAAAAAGAATTCTTTGGTCAACTAACCTAGCTTCCTCTATAGTAATAGATTTCATAACTCTTTTGAGCAACTGTAGCTTTTTTTTTCCAGAAGAATATCTATTGCTCTGGCAGAAATGTGTAAAGAGTCAGATTACATTACAACCAAAATTGCTATAAGATAGATGTTACAAAATCTGTTAAAACACTGTTGGTCGAGACTGGCTTTTATATTTGAATGCCTTTAAAAAAAAAATTATTCGAATTCTTATGAAACTATTCAAACTAACTATTTTGAAGCTATGTCAGTAGAGTACAGACTTACACATTATGGGGTATTTCCAACATTTTTTTGCACTTATGGAAGTTTAAAAACTAATTTCCAAATACTCCTTCCCCCAGTCTGTCTGTGACTTGCAATAAAGATCTAAGTATTTATTTTAAACATGGCAACATCTGTAGCTTTTCTTCCTTGTATTGTAGGATATACATACGTGGACACAGTCTCTGCATGAAGGATTTAACTCCATTATAACTTGAGGGGAGCTTTTCAAACAAATTATTTGCGTATTTGCCTCCCATAATTTTATTTCCATTTAAACTCACTCCCTCTCACTAAAACCAAGATTGGGGCAACACAGTTTTCAATTTCCCAAGTTTTTATTTGGCAATATTTTCTTTGACACACTTATATATCCAAAGCATGAAAGCTGAATACAACAAAGTCTTCATTTAAATTTAAATTTAAATACTTCTTAATTACAACAAGCGATCATTAACAGATTATATTGTCAAATACCTCATATTGAAAAATGTAAACAGTTTTGTTTAAAAAAAACAAACCCAAACATATTTTCAGCAGATGGCAGCTTTTATTTCATTATATATATTTCATTTCACCAAATGTATTTCCTTATAGTTGCCCATCATGTTGACTCATTTTGTGCCTACATATAAAACAAAAAAACAAAAGGTGCTTTCCACGAAAGGCACTTTTCTTACCTCTTTCCACAAGCTAAATCCAATTATTGTGGGAACTGCCATACTCAGAATAAGAGCCTAGAAAATACATGTTACAAGAAATGGATTATGGACCATTCTCCAACTTTGGACTGTCCGTCGATTCTGTTCATACAGTAGGCTACATTTGTGCCTGAAACCTTAGAGCAACAGTAGGTGAAACTTTGCAGTTTTCTACCAGGCAACTTTATCACCAGGAACCAGAGAAGGTGTGAAAGCATGATACTATGAATGAAAGGCACAGAAAAAGCAGACTATATGAGATCTACTGAACTCACAGAACTACACACTTTTTTAACAAGCTCTTCTATAGGTCTTAGGTAACTGTTGTTTGAAAAGTTATATGCTTGCTAGCTGTAATTCCCAAGACATGGGCAACAGCAACTCACCAGCAATATCGGGTGCACAGCTTTGAGTCGAAGCCACTTGAAAAGTGTCATCCAAAGTTCGGGAGAGCACACACCAAATGCAGCAAGCATGCAAACATAAGGCGTCCATAGATATTTTGTTCTGAAAAACATTGCAAGAACTTAGTTGGGACTCTGCACACGCCTCTGTATGTATTCAAGCTATTTATTAAAAACATTCAGATTTTTTTCATATGTCAAACACAGTCTTGGAAGTTCAAGCAATCCGAGATAAATTTGATGGCACTGAAGGGTAAACCAAGGAAATCTCTAGCAGAAGAGCAGGCACCTGATTATCTGCTGCAAGATGTAGGAGCAAGATCCAAGGTCAAAGATGACAAAATCCTTCACAGAGTTCAGGGGAGGATGAAAGGAAAACAAAGAGACTAGTAAAGTCACTTGGCTGTTGCGGTTTTCCAGCCAAGCAAGGATAAAAAGCAGCTATTCAGCAAAGCTGTACAAACACTGTACTATAAGGGAGTTCCTGAAGAAAGGAAAGGAAAATATTTAATACACAATTTATGATTTGCTGGTATTGTCTGCCTTTTAAGGATAGACTAGTCAAGTTAAGACAACTACATGGTAACACAAGTCTGCCCACTTTAAGAATTTGTGAATATTCAGATTTTAGGATGATGAGCATAACACAAACACAAGTCTACCACCTTCAAGCTGATTTAGCTGAGAGCCAAGATTAGAACAATAACATCTCCCAAACATTATTTGCTTCTGTAGCTTTAAGGACTAACACAATACCTTTGAAAATCGTTTTGCTACTGCTTTAACATGCCAAGCAAAGGTATACTTCATGCTAGCCTAGACACAAGAAGATGGGTAAGAAATATTCCATGGCCCAGTATTCCAGAACATACACTCTTCATCGAAACACTACACAAGATCTTGCTAGAATACAATATGAAAAGAATTACAGCACACTTCAATTATACTTAAATATCATAAAGAAAGCAATAAAAATTTGCTTCAATTAGTGTCTTACATTTTGGCTGCATTAAAGCTTGGAAAAAACATTAAAGAGACCAAGCACAATTCATCATATACCTGTATCAAATTTATAGTCAAAATGATCTTTGCTCTCTCCCCTACTAACTGCTGTATGCTAAATACATTTCTGAAAAGGGGTGAATTTCAAAGGGGTGAACGGTGTATCACGCCCAGTTAAGAACTCTCTGTTGCTTTCAAAAGAGATACATCAAAATCAGACTTACCCTTCCAAACACATCGCTAGACAACCAAGTAAAATTGTGTGAATTACATGATAAACTATTTCTGGCCTCTCTCCAATTCGACCATCCTCAAGTTTAACTGTCTCTTTCAGTGGTTCACCACTGCAGTTGGAGAAAATGAGACATCACTTAATTCAGACATTATCTCAGGCAAAGGTGCCAATAAAAATACTTTTATGACTGTTAAGTCAGCTGTATACTGAGATCATTCCGTGTCACATCATACAGTATTGTTGCACTGCTTATTTGGTTTTTGTACTTCATCAATGATCTATCAGTACCCGCTGTCCCTTGTTTCGGACTGTAACCTCTCTGGAGCAATGGCTGTGAATTAATACAATGGGATCACTGCCTATGACCGTAAATCCTATTTTAAGGTAATTCAGCAACAAGAGACAGTCTAATTTAAGAGCATGCACACTCTGCAAACATTGACATGATGCATGCTGTAAGCATGCATTCTAAGTAAGTTTCTTCATATCATTAGCTTGGCAAAGAATTATGCAATCATCTGTACAAAGATAATTGTGTATCGAATGTGTACACCCTTTTATGACAAAGTAAGATAACAAAAACAGGTTTTAGTCACATTATTATAAATTCTAGTAATACATTATAAATAAAAATCATAACCAAAATCTTACAACAAATGTCTTTCTACAAATGAGATAGCAAGGCACACAACAGATAACATTTTATTCTGCTATGATGTGATTTCAGGTTACAATTTTATAGGAAGTTTCCTCACAACAACTGAAAAAATATTTGAGATTATTAACTGCTTCAAAATTAAAATAAAAAAAAAAAATGAGGCGAGAAGGTTTATTTTAAGCTTTTCTTTAAAAAGGTTTTGGACATACTGGAGTCACTGAAATAGCTACTTCAACCACTAGCAAAAAATTCAGAAGTTGATTTCATTGTTTTAAATATAGTGCCCCACACCCAACCTGACAAACATTTTCATTTATAGCAGTATAATCTTTATCTATGAGAAGTCTTGGTCCTTGAAAAAAATCTATTGATTTTTGCTGCAGACAAACAAGAAATTTGCCCTAATACCAGAGCAGTTACACCATTCATCTTCTACCAGGAAGAGATAATTTCCTAGCCATTGAGTTTCCCAGACAAGTTACGCTAGGATCTACAGTGCTGCTATTCTTAGTCTGTAAACAGAGAGCTCCACTAGCTGTTCTCTCAAGGGAACTGTGAATCACTGAGAAACTAAAAATAATTGAGTGAGTTTTACTTCAGCTCTGTTCTGAGCAGCAAAGGCTGATGGACCTTATCACAGTAAACAAGAGTTTTAAAAAATCCCAAAAAACAGTGAAGCATCAGGAATCTGAAATCCTCTCAACTCCACCCATCCACCCACCTCATCCTTCACAGTATGTAAACTTGAAAAAAAAAACAAACAAAAAACCAAACAAAAACCCACCAAACCCAAATCAGGGAAACAAATTCTCTACCTACACTCAGGTAGCTGTGCTGTTGGAACGGTAAAACAGACAGAATATCTTTCTCCCTGGCAGTGGGAAGAGCCATAAACATCTCACAAAACATTAGCCAGAGCTCTGCAGGAGTTGCACTTATGGGGAAACAAACCAATGACTACTCCCTGTCCCGAGTGGAGGGATGCTCAAGAAGCTCATCACTAAAGGACTTTCTTTAGGAGCCTCTGGTGGGCCTTCTCCCTGGTGCCCACACCCTGCAAGCTCAATGGTGCAACAAACTTTGGAGCAACAAACATCACGACAACTCATTTAGACATCCATGAACCTCTTATTTTTAAGTTCTTATTTTTCAGTATAAATAAGTTACTTACCAAATTCTCCTAAAAATGACCTGAGTTACAGAAAAAAGGCAGATAATTAATACTAAGATATAGAAAGGCAACAGTGATGACTGTGTTAGTCGCAAAAAAAAGTCTTGGGAGGGTGCCTGAAGAGATTCTTGACAAAGGAGCCAATTCATTGTAAAATTCCTAGTAAGGCAAAAACATCCCATTAAAAACAATAACAATACCCCACAGATTAGAAAAAAAGAATCCAGCACACAGTTTAACCTATTCATGTCATAGGAAACTATTTGAAATTAATCTGTGAGAAGTTATGCTTTTATTATTTGAGACCGCTTTGCAAGTACTCTTTAGAGTACAAGCTTATCTTCCAAAAAAAGAATCTGTGATCTGAAGAGACCAGACTACAACTCTTTTATATCACAAAACCCCAACCTCCCATACAACTCCATTACGGGAACCACAAAGCATTTCCTTGTCACAGTGGATTAAGATTTTAGAGATATTGATGCAAGAAAGTATGCTTGTCCTCATTCCAAATGGGGAGATGAAGAAGGGAAAGTGGTCATCTGAGATCACAATCAAGCCCAAGGCACTGCCAAGAATAGAATCCTTAATGCTGAAATTCTAGTTCTGTAGCCGAACCCACTCAATCATTTTTCTTTCTCCATTAATGAGCAGAAAGGTTATATACTCTGCCAAGAAGCACTAGCATTGTGTATTCTCAACTGGAATTGGTGCAGCATGTGATGCCGTGAACACATTCTTGTCTTATTTTGTTTTGCTTTCCTCCCTCTTTTCTTTTTCTTTTTCCCCAAGGGAAGACCAGAGAACTGAACCACTTTCAATTAGACAGAATCAATTTAAAGATTAACAGCTGGGCATGTCCAAACTGGCCTTAAAAGACAGATCTTGAAGCTCTTGTGCTGCATAACATAATTCCAGCCCACAGTTACACAATTTTCTAGGCGTAGTTGCTCTCAGTTTGTCTCAATCACCGACTTCATCGCAGAGTTTGACATCCTGGAAAGTAACATGTAGCAAGTCCCCGGGGGAAAAAAAATAAAATCCATAATACCTGGTAGCTGAATAAATTGAAATCCTGACCAGAAGCAGTCCTTTCTTTTCTTGCAAAACACTTAAGAGCATGCATGTATGTGTGTTAAGCAATGCATTTTAGTCAATGTCATTACATCTTATCTTCCAAAAATTCCCCAACAATTTCAGTTACGTGTGATGGCATTTTCCACTTCTTCCCCTGAAAGGTTGTGAAGCAGTTTTGTAAGAGAGATGCAGTTCCCAGGAGAGAGTCTCAATTCCCGCACAGAATTGCAAGTCTTGGCTTGGGTCCAGAAGGTGTCTTAGTCCTTACCAATACTTCATTTTGAAGGTTTTCAGAAAATCTGTAGCCATGATGTCTTCTTCTTGTAGACCAACACTCAACTCTTTTACAGATGCAAGCACTTTTCCTTAAATCCCAACAATTCCCTCTGACTTTTAAGCTGTCCCTTGTCCTAATTTCTTCCAAAACATACAGAGGGTATTTTGGGGCTGTTATTCTTACAAAACTAAAAATAAAACCCCACAGCCCAACCCTGTTTTGAGATAGTATTGATAGTTCATGACTCTTTTCAGAGTCCTTTCTTTTCCAGGCTGTAAAAAGTTAGTACCACCACCTTTACCCTATTATCTTTGCTTTCAAGTCTTATTAGAAACACTAGACACGGTACAGAAAGTTTTTGCTCTTCAACATCAGAAGAAAAGAAAAATCTATGAAATGCTTTCACCCCAAGGCATGAAAAATATTGAGGTGCCTCAGAAACCTCAAAATCCTCAGTAAATTCTGTAAATGAATCTTCTTTTAAATTCAATCTTTAAACCAGGCTACAAATAGAAACAATGTTTCCCTAACTCCCCTATAAAATTCTCACAGGCCACTGAAATTTTATATTTCTTAGAGCACTTTCAGAAGTTCGGATATTTTAGAAGGTGTAAAGAGTTTAAAACTTACTTAGTTGTGTTTAAGCCAAGTTTTACTTCAATGAACTTCAGCAAATGCTCATTTTCTTTATGAGGAACAAACATCTGAAAATTAATTTAGCAGAGAAAAATCTTATCCAGTGCTGGAAGCAGCTTTCATGCAGTCACTTCATTCAGATTACAAAATGGCAGGGAACAATCAACTATTCAAGACTTAGTTAAAACTAACAAATTGGATTAAGTGTGCCAATTATGGTACCGGTGTGGTGTTGTAAATCTTCACTTACATATATCTATCTTCAGAGTTTCCTTGAGAATACCATTCCCTTCGTTTCATTCATGTACCCCAACAGGAGGGCAAGTGAAAAGCTATCAATAAGTTGTCAAAACACTACCAACCAGTGCAAAAAGGATCATGAAAAATGGACATAACTTACCCTCAAGCAAGCCAAAGAACACTGTTCTAGCAAAAGCTATGAGCATTTGTAATCTTCACATAAGTTGTTTGAGCAGCCAAAAGTTCTGTGTACTGTCTATGTAATTTAACTCATGTTTTTCAAGGCTAAGCTTTGCTTCCATGGAGATACAGCAAGGCTACCCAGGCTGAATGGCACAAGAAAAACATCCAATCTGAGCATTCTCTCAAATTTTTTAGGGTTCACTAGTTTCTTTATTTTTAAGTCAATACTGTTAATTAACACAACCAGGGTGAGTTCGAGACATAGAGGAATAGCATAATAAATTATGTAAAAGACTAGAACTAACAAGAGGGAGTTGCTAGTCAAAATACAAGGTCAGCCTAAAATCCCATTGTGTAATCTCAACTCCTCGCTGACTCCTACACTAAGTCAAGGTCTCTGTTCATATATTCTCATTGAAATTTAATTGAAAATTAATATCTACCCTGCAACTACTCATACCTGCTCCTGGCTACTAGGTCTTTTCCATGCACAATAATATTATTTCAATATTCAACCAGTTTGTAGAGGCCATCCAAGTTCTAACAAAAACCACATTTATGAAATAGCTAAAGTGTAATTTAAAGAGTATTTCTATACTATGCTTTAGCCTCAACCCAAAAGGCCAAAACCCCGACAAAAATCAGCTGCTTCATCTGTTAAACACTTTTTATATAGAAAAAAAAGACTCAATTTTTAGTACTACAATTCACTATGAACTCTCAGATCAGTAAGCAACACTCCAAAAGATTTTTCCAAGATACATCTGCAACTTTCCATTTAGATTTTGACAATTAAAATCAGTTTTACAGAGGAATCTTACCTTTAGTAAGAAGTTTAGTGTCACTGTTATTGTAAGTACCAAATAGATGTACATTATTTTCAGCAATCTTGACAGATATGTACCTTTTTTCATATTCATCTGCAAAAATATTTTAAGAATGCCGTATCATTTAGAGTTCAGTTTAAATAATAAAAACTATACTCAGAGTTAGAGGAGAGTCTAGTTACCTGAAGGCATTTAGAGAGCATTAAAGCTGCTACTAGACTCAGTAATGGTGACACCAGTAAGGCTGAATTTTCAAACTGCAAAAGGTACCCCAAGAAGAGAGAAAACAAGTAGATTTTGTATACTTCATGCACCTGTTGAAGAAACAAAATAAAATACAATAATGTAAGATTACAGCGGATATACGACTTGCTTTTTAGAGCAGTAGATAGCTCACTCCATTCCTCCATTAATCAGGGGATTAATGAATCTCTGCCCTCCACCTCATGAAATCCAGCAGTGTACTGTTTTGCTCTGGAAAGCACTTCACATCAAAATAATCCTGGTCTAGAACCATTTTGCAGAATAAATTCAAATACTTTCTTGTACGGAAAAATCAATTGGTTTTCAGCATCTGTCTAGTCTACTTGTTGGCTAAATCAGTACAGGGCAGGCCATTCAGGGTGAAAGTGAGCCCCTTAACTGCACAGAGCCAACAGAGCAGTTTTCTGGTCAGCCCCATCCCACTGCGAATAGGGAAAGGAAAAGTGGCAGTTAGGCCAAAAAGGATGCATGACTGAATATCATTTATCACTCTTTCAGCTCTCCAAGGATGCTTCAGGTCTCAGAAGCTTTGTTTAGCTTCTGACCCTTTCGTTAGGAGAGCTGTCCCAAACACAGTAGTCCAAAATAGAGTGAATTTAAAGCCATTTTACTCTTCCAACGGACATGACATGTACTTCAGCTGGACACAGGCTGCAAGACACTCAAGTCATCACCCAGTCTGCGCCCTTTGGAGCTCCTGAGCAGTATGTACGGCAGCCACCCCTGAGGCTGTATTTAAGATCCCAACTATCGGTAGGCTGAAAAGTTCTAATACCTTCTCTGTCTGTGCCAGGGCAAAGCCGTCTAGCAGAAAAAGAGAAACAGCCTGGACAAACAGGAGATAATGACTGTATTCCCACATCATCATGAAGGTGTATGTTGAAGCACTCACCAAAAGGTAACAAAACTTCTAGAGACAAAAAGAAAAACAAAAAAAAGCATTCATTTCATACCTATGCATCTCTGTCACTAAGTAACTGAGAGGTCATTAAAACAGAATCTATAAAAATTATTATTTTAGGAAATAGTTAAAATACCGAATTCAGACATATTTAACATTCTTAGATGGAAGAAAGTAATTACCGAAATATTAAAAAACATTTAAAGCCAATCAAAAGAAACATCTTTGACAGAGAGACAGGGAAAGGAAGTTATCACCATCTTTTCCGAGCAACAGGAAGAGCAACAGTTTACACAGTGAGAAAAATTCTGCATCAGTTAATTTTAAAAATATAGCAGACAGCTCATTACCATTGAGCTTTACCATTATCATTGTTCTTTCTGAACCCTGACGGGGGCATGACAGGGCAGGGCACGAGCGGCTTAGCAAAAACCACACATGCCTAGGTGAAATCCAAGTGGCTGATTTGAAAAGAACAAAGAAAACAACTGCTGTTTTCTGCATTGTGGGGCAATAGTGACAGAGGTAACTACTCTAGAGCACAGTTCTATCAGCAACTCTTTATTAAGAAATTAATTTTGCTTTACCTCAGCAGAACAATTTAGGTTTTTTTTTAAATAGCCTGTGAGAGCTGCTACTTGACATGCAAAATATGGCAAAGCCCAATTTTCCCTTGATGGTATGGAGTAATCAATTCTTGTTGTATCTGTCCTAGAATAAAGTACAGACAAACAAAATTATTAAAAGATTTACCGAACAAAAATACCAAGGAAAGGCTAAATGTCACTTCTTGCAGTGTGGCCTTGCAAGCAAACTATTCCTGTATTGAGTGTAAAGTAATACTGACACAATTTCACTGCTGATACAGGTCACGATTTAGTATCAGCATGGAAGTCCAATCTTTACTCATTTATTCTCCTTACTAGGTGGCACTTAAAGGACTGAAGTCAAAAAGCATCTGCCTCCAGCCTTTTCTGGCCCACCACAACACTGTGCAAGCTGGACACACCACACACTGCTTCTGCCAACCTGCACCGTGACAACAGGGCCTTCTTTGGCCACGAGCAGTGCTAAATGGTCCTATGTCCACGGGCAGGGGACTGCTGCCGTAACAGCAGCTTTTCACATTGCAACGAAAATCAGCTCATAGCCGAGAGAAAAGACTCCTTTCAGTTCTCACACAATATGGTTTAAATAAGTCATTTAGGTGGTCGAGCACAACATACTTAGAATCCAAAGCAGTGCTCCCTCTTAGCAGCAGCACCGGCAGGTACGCTGTCTACAGGGAAAATTCTGCCCAGCAAAACAAGAGATTAAAGACGGATGGGGAGCATGGGCCAGAACAGCAGCAGGATCTTCTCAGGGAATGACTTGACAGTATCTGCACAATTAGAGCTGTAGGAGAAAGTTTTAAAAAGTGCTAAAGTGACTTAGAAGCACAAGTCACACTTTCAAATGTGATCAAAAGCATCATTTTCAGAGTTACATAGTCGTCTTTGTGTCTACTATGCTTTTCAAAAGGAGCCTCTAGCTTCTTTATCATTTGGATATTTGAAAGCGTCACCTTTCATTTTTACCTCTGAAGCCTCTTACAGAGGCGTATTCGGAGCTTTTTTAACTACTGGACCTTTCAATTTGTTAACATCATTTAATCTGCGTTGCTGTTGAAAAAAATACAGATTTATTCACCATTTCCCCTACTTTCCACTGTTCACACAAGTTGATGAACAAAAATTTTTAGCTACTAATCAGAGATTCGGTCATGATGACTTCACACTCCTAAAAGACGCTTCCCAACAGTTCAACTTTAAAGGTATATCTCTAACATTTTGCTCCTCAATAGCTCTTTTCTTTCAAGTGCTCTCAAGTTCATAGAAAGCCCCGGAGCTACCTGGTGACAAACCGAGAGCCTGAACACAAGTTCTCATTGTCCAAATGAGGCTCCCTGTAATTGTGAAACATTTTAAAATAAAAAAAAAAAATAAATCTTGAAATCAGAATAATCTAAGAAGATTCCACTTTGCACAAAAACCCATTACAAAAAGCTGATAAAAAAATATCAAAGACTCTTTACAAGAAAAATGCACTTGGTCATTTCCTTCTAAGAAACAGAACAACCATCACAATATTTATAGCCGGCCACAGAGAGCAATTCTGTTTTACAGCAACTTTGAAAATTTGTTTTCATTCTTTACCAGCACAAAACCTAAACCTTCTGAGGAATGTTTTTGCAAAATGGAATTGTGTGAGAATACTCCTGTATTCACATACATGCATAAAGTCAGTTCAACTGGCAGCGTGGATGGTTTGGACAACAGGAGGCCTTTCCATTAATAAAAGCATCATGAGAATCAGTGCATCTCTGGGAAATGGTTCGTATTCAGTGCAAGAGCTTGCTCTCACAATGAGAACACAAAGTTTAATAGAAAGCATTTCAATCTGCTCTAATATTTTAAAATGCCTTATTGACAAACTAGATTGTATAAAGATGTTTTTCTTACCTGTTAATAATGAACCATGCTACAGTCAGCATTCCTGCCAGCCAAGTCCCACTCATAACCCAACTGGTTACAAACAATGCAGTCACATAAATTCCCTGCAGTCCAAAAACTATACCAATGTAGAAATACACTGGTTCAATAACTTCCTGAAATTACAAATAAAAACGAAGAGACATAGCGGCAACTGAGCTGAAGCTGGAAATGATTACCATTTACTATTTGCATACTGCTAACAGTGTGCTAGGGGCTTTACAAACAGGTAAGAGACGGCCCCTATTCTAGAAAAGTATGGAGCATGCTTTTATTTTGGGCTTAGTGAAAACAAAGCAGTGTGAATTAAGAGCACATTTCAGGACTCAGCTTGCTAGTGCCATGAATTTCGTATTGGCTTTAGCATGAACATCATACGCGTCAGATCTAATAAATCTATACTGCAGTGAGATATAAAGTTCACAGGACTACTGGAAGAAATTATGTTGGGGGGGAACTTAGAGAAGTAAAGATGTGGCAAAAACGGTTCCAAACACAGAGAAGCATATATAAAATAAATAAATAATAAAAAAAGATAAATGAGAGAGGATACAAGTATGAAGCGTAAGCAGAACAAAGCCCAAGTAGAGCAGAAAGAGACAAAAGCTTTATCTACAAAAGTGGTTTTCTCTTTTATCTGTACAGGAATGGGTAGAGACAGTCACCACTATAACAGACTTTTGTACTCTGAAGGAGTTAACTTTCCTGCTTTTAATGGATAGCACACTTTCCACATTTCTACACAGTTTGTAAATGTAAAGAATAACAGACAGTAAAGTTTAGGGCATATAAACCCCCAAAATCTTACACCAGAGACTGACCAGAACTGAGGAGAACCTGAACCTGGGGAGAGGCTTAGCTCAATTCATTCAACAAAAATTGCATGTATTTATTGTATACAACATAGAAAGTCTCACACACATACATACACAACCATAATGAAAGCACAGAAAGTAGGAGAAATGCACATACTTCGCTACCAGATGCTTGATATAAAACACTGGCAATCAGCTCTGGGTACAAAGTCATTTGCTGGACGGCATTTATTGTCTTCAGTGATACTGTCTTATTGTTGTGTGTCAACTCATAAACACCTATAGACAAAAAAAAATACATTATTCTTGGAATCAGTTATTACTGCTGTGCTTAAAAAGAGGTGAAAGTGTACTCAAAGGCAGGGGGAAACAGATTTGATCATTAAAGCTAGTAACTGATTCACCATCCTAATATTAAATGAAGGAGAAATTTCTGTGCTGGATGCCATTCTACCCTACTGACTTATTAACAAAGTTATTACCATTTTTTGATCTACCCGTTAAATAGAAGTCCCAAAACTAACCAGCTGGAGCATAGTCTTTTCAGTAACATACTGATGCAGCCCTGGAACCGGCTACCCACACATCACCTTCACAGGAGGTTCTTAAGAAGCGAGACAAAGATCTAACAGGGATGAGCAGGATGTATTAAACCTGTCTCCACAAAGAGGTCAGATATGATGGCCTTGTCATTTTTTTCAGCCCTTTTCTGAGACTTCTAAGAATCACTCACAACACAATACACCTTTGTATGGGATTGAGACAAAATTGAAGCAGGCATACTTGAAGGACACATCATTCTGAGATACTGTAATTAAAAAACTGACATCATTACTTAGCACAACAAAGGGAAGAGGAAAAATAATCAAAATTAGAGAAGGGAAAAAAGAACAAAAACCCCCAGAGCCAAACAAGATTTGTCCTTTCAGCTCTGAGCATACCTTGGTGTGTGGTCTACAGCTGGTTCTCTGCAGGCCAAACTAGGTCTTGCAGGACTTACAACTGGGTTCAGCACAGCTATGATACACCTTTGAAAACTGGGTGCCCCCATAATACCTAGTAGACACCTGAATCTATCTGTTTGTAGAGGCAGCATGCCTGAATGAGCTGAATGAGGCAATCTCCCCAGAGACAATGAGGAACTGACTGTATCAAAGACCTATTACATATTGCTGATGAGCTACACATCAGCTGGGAAACTGTTCAAACAATAAAACTAGACCTACAAAGTTTAACTGACTTCGGATGAGGTTTCATGAGGGGGCTGAACTAATTCAACTGCTGATCTCTGTGAGACAGGGTTGTTCACTCCCTCTTCTCTCCTGGAGTTCTCACATCTTCCCCATGCTAGCCCAGGTGGCCTTCTGAACTCACTAAAGTGTCACAAAAGCGTTCCATCTTCATTTCACTGCTTTAGTTTTCTGCTGGTTTAGGGACTTGGAGCCAGTGAGCTCCAGAGATGGTGCAGGATAAAGAGCAAAACCACAAAGAGACCACTTCCACCCAGGCTGTTCTCCTTCCTCTTGGTTTCTGTCCCCATCACACAGTGCTCATCAACACCTATTCATCACAGCTGACAGGAGTAGAAACCTCTGGCAGGGACAAGATTGAGCACATCAACTCTTGACAGAAACCGTACCATCTTCTGACAGACTATGGAAATCAGTCATTTCCATCCCCTATTCTCAAATTAAAGATCAATTATGCTTACATGGCAAAAAAAACCCCTATGTAGCATAGGCAAACCTAATGATAACTTCCATATGGGGCAATATGAGAGTAATATTAAACCTATTCCAGGGTATAGATTAAAGGCAATCTGATGGAATACAAGATAGTTGAATATTGTTTTTTAAAAGGCACTGACAAGTTAGGTCAGCATGCAGTTTTTAATTAATCTGAGAAAGCCATAGAAGATTATAAAATCAGTCTCCCCAGACTGCAAGACTTTTTTTACTGTCTCCAAAAGGAATAGGACTTTTCAAGGTTAATAAAACAAACGGGGTTTGTACCTCTTTCAAAGGAAGGAGCCTTTAGCAGTTCTTTATAGAATGAGTAATAAATGGCGCTGTCACCCTGAAATGTAATTTCTCGTTCAAGTTCCTAGGAAAAAAAAAATATATTCACCTCCTGCAATCTCTTCCCATAGAAAACAATATATTTTCAGATAGACTGGTTTTGTAATACAGCACATAGTTAGACACCACTGTACATCTTCAAAGTATTCCTCAAAACATTAATCTTCACAGCACCTCTGTCAGGTATATAATGCTCTCTATAACTTAGCAAACATGCTCAGAATCAGAGCAACTCAAATCCACATCATAAGGCAGCACAAGATCCATGGGATCCTTTCATGTTCACTAACCTGAATTTCATTCAACTTCCATACTTCACTCAGTAACACAGTTCTTAAAAAAAAACCCAAAACAACACAACCCCCCCCTACAATCCTGTTGTTTAGCTTATGCGATCCCAGTATGCGTTCGTTTTTTTCTCCAAAATTTAGAAAGGTATTTCAATGATAAAGGATGGAATGATAAAGCATGGAAAAACATATAAAAGCATGACAAGACATGATTACTGTTAAGGAGGAAGGAAGGAAGGAGGAAAGGAAGGAAGGAAGGAGGAAAGGAAGGAAGGAAGGAGGAAAGGAAGGAAGGAAGGAGGAAAGGAAGGAAGGAAGGAGGAAAGGAAGGAAGGAAGGAGGAAAGAAAGGAAGGAAGGAGGAAAGAAAGGAAGGAAGGAGGAAAGAAAGGAAGGAAGGAGGAAAGAAGGATACTGTATCAAAGACAGAGGCCTGACTAGAATGACACAGGATTCTACAAGCAGGTAGTTCTGACCTGACATGGATCAGCATTTATTTCAAGGACATAATTTGGCTTTTGTTTCAGCAGTTTAACTTTTTTCTTTACCTGCCTGCTGGAAAACCAGAATTTCCGTTCATGATATGTTGAGAGGTACACAGCATACATCATTCCGCTAGTGACTGCCGCAAGACACCCAAAGAAAAGTTTCGCAAAACGCTGAATTAACATATCTGAAAAGGGACAGTGAAAAAGCTAAAATAGTCCAGAGGACTTAGAAACAAACAGTATGCCTTAAATATGATTAACTTCTGAACAGCAAGTAAACTTACTGGGATCAGAATTATCATACCATCAGCAGCACAGATACACAGATACGAAAACTGGTTTGTTATTCCTCTCCTGTAGAGTTTTCTTTCCCAGTTGTTACCACTGCTTCATAGGACTCTCAGAAAAAATACTCACACTACACTTCAAATTTCTCTCCATTCTAGTAAGCTTCATTTTCAAATGAATTCCAAGAAGGCAAAGTCTCTTCCAAATAAACAGAGCAAACTCTAGATTTTACCCAAAACACCACAAACTTCTTAAAGCCATTAACAGCAAGAGGTGGCAATACCACATCTAACATCAATACTGAGACCATTCGGTTTTTAAATATAAGTGGAACTAATCCGAATTTTACCAAACTCATTCAGTGGGTGTCTACTTCACCTGTAGCTCCCTCAGTTAGTATGTGCTTTTACCATAAAAGTTTTTGGTAGCTTGGTGAGCACTCGTCTAAAACTACACCTGGTTTTAGTTCTGTTTCTTGAAAAGCTGTAAGGCCTTTTTGTCTGTTCATGTTTCAGTATCATTACTTCATGCCTTTCAGCTTCCCAACCCAAAAGATCACGCCAGGCGCAATTAAAATATTTATTTGTATTCAAACAACAGTGAGATCCTTAACCCCTTTGCCTCTGCCCCTTTCTCTCCCCCTTCCCCCCAGTCTGAAATAATCCAGGACTACCATTTCACTCTGCAATACATAAAATGCCATTATTAAAGAATTCTAATGTGCGTGCCTGTTTGTTTTTTTAAAACATTCAAAAACCTCATTCAAAATAAGTCTGTTATAAATTACTGTGCTACAAATATCTTGCCATAAAATGTAAAAGAATAATGAAAAAGAATCAGAAGTTGGCTAAAAATTCTGTAGCTTACATTTTGGCGATCTTCCCAGCTTTGAGTTTTCTTTGTTTCTCTCCTCTGGAGCCATTTTGTCAGATTCCGTGCAGTTTTGTTTCTTTCTCTGTCGCAGGTCTGCTGCCCCTGAGGACATTTTTTTAAAGTTATTGCAACACAATACCTAAAATTGCACTCTGAGAAATCCATGCAGCAGCAGGTAACAGCCAGTTATTGCTACCGATTCAACCCCACAGCAGATATATTTGACAAAAGACTCAATTAAAGTATGTCATATGCCTAACTAAAATAACAATGTAACAATACAGAAATCAATTCCTCTGTTATTCCTTAGAAAATCAAATAGTTTTCTCTTGAGGCCATGCTCTGGGATTACCCAGAACCCAAACTGGAAGCTGACTGGTTTATTCCATGATGAACTTATTACACAAATGAAGGAAAGCAGTAGTTTAGATAAGTTGATACAGACACCAGGAGAAATTGGTGCCAATTCCAGTCCACTCTCATCCTGGTTTTATGCTGCTATAGTATAGAAGTGTACGAGGCACATTACTGTAATACAAAACCTGGGCTAGTCCATTGCTTTTAAATAGAGCTGCCTGTTATTCATATGGTGAAAGCTTTTATAAAGCAAATATAATATCACTTTTTTCCTGCTTCCAGATCTACTGGAACTAAGTATATTTATGAATTTTTAGTCTAACATGCAATTAAAAAGCCCATTTTGCTAGGCCATGTAGATCACATCACAAGACTGAGGGCTTTTTCGCCTTCTGTTAAGTTTTCTGTAAACAGCAGGATTTTGAAGCCCTGGCTCATTTATTTTACAGCCTGAAAGGCAAAGAGACTAGTTCACAAGTCTCCATACAAAAAGATTCATTGCAAAAAGTCTGTTATAAATACTATACTAAAAATGACACCCCACAACGTTCATGTCAGTTTAGAACCTTGACGAAAGGGTTTAACTGCAACTCGCACTCCAGAATTTTTAGCTCTCCACTTTGACCTACTGTCCAACATTGCTCAAAATTTTGTAGCCACTGATTTCTTCTGGGCTTAAACCAGCTCTTTCATAGAGCCATTCAACTTCCAAGCGTGAGGTGTCAATCTTCACATTCTACAACAAAGCTTTTAATTACTCTGGTTGGATATTACTTCAAGTCTAAATCAGTCTACTTTTAACTCCCAACTATCAGATTTAAAAGTTAGAAACTCAGAGATGGTAACATAAATAAACTGTTAAAGTGGTGTTTGCCTGTATCAGGACAGCTGTATTTGTGCTTTAACATGGTTTTCAAAGCATTTTATAAATTATTCTGAGCAAACCAAGATCTCAATGATAACATTTTTCATGGAATGAACAGAAAACATGTACCTTCTTAAACATGACAAGAACTGGAAAGATATTAAACAAAACCAGGTTTAGGGTGTTCACAATCACATTTATCATTATGTCAATCCAAAACGAAATATACACCAGTATGTCTTCATGCCATGTACATGAAGTTAATCAGCAAAGCAAACACTGCATGCACTGCAATTAAAAATCACTTGTACCACACAAAATAAAATGGGAGGAAAAAACCCTGGATCACCAGAATGGGCAGATACGTGCTTGGAAAGACACTGTCTGCCCTTGGCATTCTAGTTATGACCAAAGCAACAGCAGTGAGAACACTGTAGGCATTTCTTTCACTCTTCTGGTAGAGAAGTGAGCCATATTAGAAGTGTAACATAAAGTCTAGAGTTAGCAGCAGTAATAGAAAACTTCCAAAGAAAGAACAATTTAAAATTCTAATTCTGGAACAACTGTATCTCAGTCAGCAAATGGTCTTCACCTTGGTTTTGAAGACTGCACAACAGACTCCCCCCACAAAGTAGTAACAAAGAAAGATCCAAGTATGCTACTTCTGCATCATTTGCAGCTGCCTCAAAGAAGAAAAATGCTGTTGCCATTTCTATGAATCCTTTTAATGGGGTGAAGTGGAAATCAAACAAAGCGACAACTGAAAATAACGTAGGATCTTCAACTGATGACAGCCTCCAGTACCTCTCTATCCAGCAAACAATTTTTTGAGCCAAGATTGCTTTTTAGTTCCCTCTAAGTTCCCAGTACAATTTTTTCAACTCTCATTCCGACAACATGCATTCCACTTCTTTTTGCGTTATCTATTGCAGAAAAGCACGAGTCACTGCTCGTATGTGCCACTAGTTTCATCCATTTTTCCTCTGCAAATCAAGCACTGTCTGCAATTCTTGTCCTCTCATCTAAACAAGGATAAGGCTGATCTGGGAAATGTTCTAAAAAAGGCCACGAGGATGATCAAAGGTGTGCAATGGCTCCCATACACAAGGAACAAGGAAGCAAGCCGAGGATGCCTCAATCTGGAAAAGAGGATGACCAAAAGAAACATGCCAGGGGCCTACAAGCTAGTGAAGTGCACGAACAGGCTGAATAAGGTGCAGTGATTCACCTTCTTTTCTAATACTGGAACAAGAAGTTATCAAACAAACCCAGTGAGTCAGGCTAAACGGAACCGGTTCATCGCACATCACCTTCGCAGAGACCACTCCTACCCAAAGAATGTTCTGTAAATGAAGAGTGTATACTGATCAAGAGAACATGGACACATTTCTGGAAGACAAACAACCAAAGACTACTAAATACACAGAAATCCTGTTCAGCTCAGAAAGTACCCCAGCTGAGAACAGCTGGGAGGCTGGTATATGCCATGGGACAGTACCACATATGCTTGTTTTCGCAGAATCACAGAATAGTAGGGATTTTGTAGGAAGAGACCTTCAGAGATCATCTAGTCCAAGCTCCCTGACAAAGCAGGTTCACCTGGAACAGGCTGGACAGGAAAGCATCCAGGCTGTTTTGAATAATTCCAGAGAAGGAGACTCCACAACCTCTCTGGGAAGCCTGTTCCAGTGCTCTCTTACCCTTAAAGAAGCTTTTCCTCCTGTTAAGACAGAATTTCCTGTATTGTGGTCTGCGCCCACTCCCCCTTGTCCTGTCACTGGGCACCACTGAAAAGAGTCTAGCCCCATCTGCCCTTTAGATAAGCACTGATGAGGTCCCCCCTCACTCTTCTCCAGGCTAAACAGACCCAGGTTTCTCAGCTTTATCTCATAAGAGAAGTGCTTCATTCCCTTGATCATCTTTGTAGCCCTCCGCTGGACTCTCTCCAGTAGTTCCCTGTCCTTCTTGAAAGGCAGGCAAGTTTTGCTCTTGCATGTCCCTGGGTGCCTCCTCACAATCCCGTTTCTGTTGATTTCACCAAGAAAACTGAATGCCATCTCCCAGTTCCCACAAAGGGGCTTAGCACAAAAGAGACCTGGAGCAAAATGACTGTGTGTGAGGGGGGGGCTAAATGTGAAGAGAGAGAGTGAAACAGACTGAAACATACAAAGGGGGAAAGGGAAGGGATGCCAGAGGACAAGCACACTCCCGGAGCCACCCCCAGAGCCGAGGGATGCTGCCCCGGGGTGCAACGCCGGGCGAGGGAAAAGAAACAGGCCCCAAGTTTCTGGGCCCCCATCCACCCAGCTTCCTCCCGAGGGGGTCGCCGAGCCGGCACGGCCACCGGCCGCCGCCGTGGGACCAGCACTGCCGGGGGAGGCCGACCCCCTCGGTCCTGCCGGCGGGCATTTTACCTCCTCGGCGGCGGTACGCGCCTTACTGCCCCGACACACAACCGCCGGCCCCGGCCGCGGCCCCACCGCCGAACGGCGCCAGGGGAAGCGGCCCCGACCCCCATCCCGGCACGGCAGGCGCCGGCCGGGACCGCACCGACCGCCCTCTCCGCCCCTCAGCTCGGCGGCCTGAGGCGGCCGGGGCGGCCGTTAGGCGCGCGCCCCCTCACACACGGTACCGCGGGACGGGGCCGCCCCGCCGGCGGAGGGGGATCAGGGTGACACACGCTCCGCCACCTCCCCCCCCCTCACCTTCCTCCATGGCCGGCCTGCGGCCGCCCCCCGCCGCCGGGACCCCCCGCCGCTCTCTCCGGGGGGACGCCGCCCCGCCCGCGCTCCTGCCGCCGCCCGCCTCTCGTCGGCCCCGGGGGCGGGAGCGCTCTCGCATAACACGGCGAGCGGAGGCGCAGCCGGCCCCTCGCTTCCTGCCGCCCCGCTCTCGCTCCCGCCGTCGGGCGCTTTCTCCGGGCGGAACTGTAGCGGCAGAGCCAGGGGGGCGGCCGGAGCGCGGCGGCGGCGTACCGAGGCGCAGGCGGGGGAAGGGAGGGCGGAGGGCCAGCCCCTGCCGCCGGCACCGGGAGGCGCGAAGCTCCGGTCCCCCGTCAGCCCGGGCCCCCTCCCAGCCGCCGCGTTAACGCCTGACAGGCAGCGGGGGGGAAGTTCCCTCCGTCCGCCATCCCGGCTCTGGAGGGACCGTGCCCACCCAGAGGGGCCCACCCAGAGCCTCGCCATGGAATGGTTTGGGTTGGAAGGGACCTTAAAGATCATCGAGTTCCAACCCCCTGCCATGGGCAGGGAGACCTCCCACCAGACCAGGTTGCTCGAAGCCTGGTGAATTCCAGGGATGGGGCATCTACAGCTTCTCTGGGCAACCTGTTCCAGTGCCTCACCACCCTCACAGCAAAGAACTTCTTCCTAATATGTAATTTACATCTACCCTCTTGCAGTTTAAAACTGTCACCCCTCGTCCTGTCACTACACTTAGTGACAGAGTCCTTCCCCATCTCTCCTGTAGCCCCCTTTAGGTACTGGAAGGCTGCCATAAGGTCTCCCCAGAGCCTTCTCTTCTCCAGGCTGAACAACCCCAGCTCTCTCAGCCTGCCCTCCCCAGACCTCTGAGCATCTTCGTGGCTCTCCCCTGGACCCGCTCCAACAGGTCCATGTCCTTGCTGAGAAGGACGACTTGAATCAGAGCACCTCCAGTGGGTGCCACTTGCTCACACCCCCCCCCCCACACCCTGCCCTCTGCAAAGAGGCTCCCTCCCTGAGAAGGAAGGTCTCCCCTCCTGCACAGCATGACCTGGAGAGTCCGGGCTTGATGGTCACGCACAAAACTCTGGGCCAGCTGCAAGGGCCTGGCGAGGGAAGTGGTTGGTTGAATCTTGATGCATGGCTGCTTTGGGCTCCTTTTTACACCATGGTGAACTGCTGGAGCACGGTACCAGCACCCCGCTGTCGCAGAGGCTCCAAACACAGGGCAAAAGGATGCCCTCCATCCCCAATGAAGTTACGGTCTGCTTTTGTGAGAATGGGCTGTGTAAGGGAAGGGCAGTGAAAGAACGTCAGGAAGAGATGAAGCATCCATAAGCAGTGGCATAGGCGGGCATTCCAGCGTACCAGCCACCTTATTATTATTGTGGTTATTTGCTGTCCTCCTCTGGCAAAAATGATTTGGAGGGATGGGGTAATTTTGTGAATGTGAGCTGGGCATGCCTTCAGAGCGTAAAGGATAGCATGAAAAAGTGTTTTCTGTAATTTACCAAAAGAGCTGCAGAAGCCAGCATGGTCACTGACGGATGCGATTAGAGACAGTAGCGAAGTTAGAAGGCCAGGACTGGTGATGAAGCATCTTTAAAGTGAAGTTATGTACTTCATGCTTGAAATGACAACATACAGGAGTCCAAAAAAGAGACAGAGAATGGGTGACATGGCTACAACGATGCTCCCCTCCTACATTGTTGATTGCAGGAGCCCTTATGGGCTTCCCCAGTCAAGACCTTATCATTTTGGGGAATCTGCAAAGCATGGTGTTCAGCTGCCCTGCAAGTAGCGATGCTCTGAGAAAGAGCATATTTCGCCGGGAAGTAGCAGCAGCTTGGATTTTTGTTGGTGAAAGTCCTGAGTTTGACGATGAGAATAAGCTGAGCTGATTATATACGTGGGTCCATTGCAATATGACAATCCCCTGATTTTGCAGCTATGGCAACATAAGCTACTTCTGTGCCGCACGTGGGGTGCCAGGCCAGAGCAAAGGCTGGTGCCTTCCCTGACCACTGCCTGGGGACACACCTCAGGAGGTCCCGCTAAGGAGGAGTCTTGCTGGTATCGATTGCGTTTGGCTCTACAGACACCAAAATCCTCAATTCTTGGGTTAGGATTGTCAAGGATAGAAATTCTCACCTTGCCGTTTCCCCAGATTTGCTTGCATATCTCTGTGGTGGGCACCAGCTCAGGCCTGAGGGGGCTGCTTGAGCCACGGAGGCAATTTGTGTTTTGGTGGTTGGCCACAGCCCTGGGGAGGGCTGGGGAGGACCTCCAAGCCTTGCCCAAACCTGCTGTGCAGAGAGCAGATGGAGAAAGCTGGTGCAGGACCCAGCACAGGTGGGTGGGTGCTCCCAAGCGGTGTGTCTTTCCAAGGAGTACCATGTTGTCTCCTTCCCAGTGTCTTGGGGACATTCCAGGGGATGGAGTGAGCACAGGCATGGGCTTGAGTTGGCAAGCAGCCATTCAGCAGGCTACAGCTGTACTACTGGTAGCTTTCTGCATGGGATTTACCTCCACTCATCATCAGATGGTCAGGGTGAGTTCTTTAACAGGTGGAATATAAGGCCCTGTGCATCAAATGTGTGCTGAGAAGCTCTGGGGTCTATAGGACCGTGGTTTTGGCAGAGATAGTCTACCAAAAGCTGGTAGGGCTGGGGCAAGGTCTGATGCTTGGCTATACCAGCTGAGATTTTTCTCTGTCTTAGGCCAGACCTGCAATGCCAAAAGCTGGGAATCTCTCTCTAATGATCTGGGACATGCGTTGTGTAGGTGCACCAAGGGTCATTACCAGGGCACAGACATCTTTCCCCACGTAAGTGCTCTGGACTACATTCTGTCACTCTTTGAGGGAGTCATGCCCTGAATTTGGACTGTCAGATTAGGATCGTCATCTCTGGGAGCAGGATGGTATCAACCGAGAGTTGAAATATTGCTGGGGACCCCATGGCCATTTGCTAACTGATGGTTTAGAAATAACCAGAGAGAAATAACTGGGAGGTGGCCAGGATCTGTGCTGTCTGCATCTCATCCTGCCTGTGTAAAGGGAGGGAGTTCCCCAGGCACGGTCTGCCAAGGGCTGTGCTGCCTGGGCTCGATTTTGGGTCCGGGAGGCTGTGACCCCAGCAGCTCTCGCCAGCCAGCCCTGCCTGCTGCAGGAGTGCATCGCTGCGCAGAGCGACTGGGCTTGTTTCGCCCTCTCGGAAGCAAACCGCTGGAGGAGCTACTGGAGAGGTTTGTGGGAATCGCCCCGTGGGGACCAACATCTTCTGACATGCCTTCTGACTTGCAGTCAGGCCAATGGCTGATCAACTGCTGGAAAAGTGATTTGGTTACTTGTCTAGCAGCCGCAAGGAAAAAATAAACCAATTTGTGTGTCCTACTGGAGCGTAAAATGAGATTTATAAGTTTCCTGGATTTTTTAATAAAATCTAAAATGCTTCTGCAATTGTTGATTTATTGGATAGCTAAAAGAGTTGCTTATGTTTTTAATGATCCATAAATTATCCATTGCATTTTTAATGTAATTGGTTTTGATCTGGTTAATTTTTTTCATAACTTGATTCTGTTGTAAGTTAACGGAATAAGCACAAATAATCATTGCAATCAAAACAACAATAATAATTTTAAATATTTATACTTAGACCATCAATACATGAACAGGAATAAAACAAATGACTGCTCAGTTACACTCTAAATTTGTTTTTCTTAAACCTTCTTTGTACCTGCTATTTTATACAGTACCTTGTTACATTTCTTGTGCAACTCCAGTTTTCTACTGATGCTCCAGCATCTGGATCATCCCACACCTTGAATTCAGTAGCAATATAAATGCACATCAAGTTATTTACCTGCACAACTATACAGATAGCAGGGAAGTGAAAAATCCAGCCTGCTCACTTGGTTTTCGTTTTTTCCCAAGGTCTTCTATGGAAAAATTGCACATTTGAAGGTGGGAGAACCAAAAATCATCTTTCATGCAAGTTTCTTTCCCCCAGAATGAACATGCTGCAATGTTTTTTAGACTAATGTTGAAAATGTTATTACTGCTGCACCTCAATCTTCCAAAATGCTTTCTGTGACTAATATTGTATGAAAGTTATTTCATTTGGCAGCCTATTATGTGCCCTAAACACTGTGCTGTAATACATTACAATGAATAAATCCGGGGATGTTGTGTTCTTTTTCCAAGCTTTCTCTGCACAAACATGCATCATGTATCTGCATGATGGCATTCGGCCTCTATTTACATATTATTTCTAAGCCCTACAGACATAACTTTCCTTTTTGTTTACAAGTCTGCAATATTGATGCTTTCTAGTTTAACAATCTTTCTCTCTTTCAGAGATGTCAGGAGGCAGACAGACACAGATCTACCTTAGTATAAAGTATTAATACTGGGCATATTTGTCATTACTCCAAAGTAAAGAGGGTGTACTTGTTTATTGTGTAAACAAACCAAGTTACTTGTTTTGTATGTTAAAGATCCCATGCCTAAAAAATTTTGTAAAGTTTAGTTTCAATAATCAGGCAACCACTGCAGATATTTCACTCATGCTTCTAATTTCAGCCTTTTGTGGGGTTAATCCTCTGGTTTCTAATTTATAGATCCGGATTATCAGTATGCCAAGGTTTTGCTTATTTTAATTATTTCAGATCCTTCCCTCCCCAAAGCTGTATATGTCCTACCAGGATGTAAAAATATTGCCTACATTAGTGTTTGTGGGACCAAAGTTTTGCACTGTGCTCTCCCACTGGGAGTGCAAGGAAATAAGTAGGGGGATGTTGGGGGATAATGACAATATAGAAGCATTACTTAAAACTGGACCTAATTAGACAGAAAATTAAACTACACAAACCATGTAGAACCATATAGAACCTTTGGGATTTTTTTTGCCTATTTAATTCTCTTCCTACTTTATCTCAGCACAGCTTGCAGTGCTTTTGATCGCTTCAGCTCCTGCCTGCATTGCCCAGGATATAACTGAGTCAGGTTCTCTTGTCATCTGCTTCAATGTAAAACTTGCTTGATATCCTTTAAGTCAATGGAGATGAGTTAGATTTGTGCACTGAAACTGAGATGGGGACATGGAAACGTGCTTTGGCTCTGTTCTCTCTTTGACTCAACCCTCTGGTGGTAAATCTATGTTTTGATTTCTACTGGGACCTTTGTAATTTTTTTTTTAAAAAACCACCACCACCACCTTCCTCTCTCCTCTCCTCTCCTCTCCTCTCCTCTCCTCTCCTCTCCCCTGCCTCTTGTATTTACCATGTCTTCAACGATGCATTTTCCAATACTGCCCTTGAAGCAGCAAGAGATCCTGCAAGTTCATTTTCTTTACCTCTTCCCATCACTCCTGATGCTTCCCTGTAATCTAGAACTCAAATAAGTCAGCCTGTGTTTAGGTTTGTGTGGTGCTGTACAGCCTCTCATCCTGTCTGCTTTCTCTTCTCCTTCCCTTTAACAATCCCATCATTTTCTCCATCCCTTTTTTGTACCACCTTAAATAATTCCTTGCCCTTCTTAGTGTTTTCACCCTCCAAAAATGCATTGATCCTTATCACAGTTGCCTTTATCTGACCTGTAATTCTCTGTATTAGTTTCTCACTTTTCATCTTTCTTCACAAGACCGAGCCACGTCAGCTGGCTAATTGCTCCTCCAGCCCAAGTGCCTGCGGAGCACTGTATCAGTAATAAAGTCATGCTAAAAGGACTACAGGAGAAAAAAACTTTGTATTTATTTGTTTGTTTGCTTAAACACACACCCTTAGTGATGTTACTTGCTTTCTGTACCACTTCCCTCTTTCTACTCTTGCTCTAGCTCTTGTTTGTGCTGTAGACAAAGTTCCTCAGGGCAGGAGCCTGACCCTTGTGTTTGTAAAACACGCGGCGTATTATGTGGCCGGCCAGAAATAGCTGTAAGGGAGCGTAACTGGCCGATAGCAGCCTTGCCCTCCACGTGGCCTCTGCTCTACGAGGGGGCCCAGGGCTCTGCCACTGCCTGGGTTCTCTCCTGTGCTCATTTTTTCTCCCTGAGCTGTGTCTTTGACTTTTATCCAAGGATAAAGCCTTTTGAGGTGGATGACTCACAGCTCGGCACTTCCTTTGACTCACGCTTTGCCACCTAGGACATCGGTCAGCTCTTACTAAACTGCAATTTGGGGTGGTTTTTTTTTTTATTGCTTATGACGACACCCCTTGCAGCTCACATCCCTGACTTCACTATCACTTCTGCTAGGTCAGAGCTACGCTTGTTTTTCTACGGCTGTAAAAAACAAGCTGTGTTTCCCCCTTTCTCCCTTCCCTTGGGCTTGATAGCCTTTGCTTTTTTAACAATCCCCTGCAGATTTTGGAGCCTGGAGGATCTCTTGCCTCTGGAGCCTGCATTTCTGAGGAAGAAGGTGCTGCTCCTGCTGGCCCTACCGACACGGAAAGGCAGCCTGGCCCCTTGCCTCCCCGTGCAGCATCCTCACCGTTAATCAGCTGCTTGGCCACGAGCAGCGCAGCCTCCCCAGCTCCCGGTGGCGTCCCTGGTGACACTTGTGCGATGACGGTGCAGTTGGTGGCGTCGCACAGGTGCTGATGATGAGGGCTTAGCAAACACTTCAGCTGGCGCAAAACAAGCGCTAGAATCCAGGTCACTTCTCAAGCACCTTGTTGTCCCTGCAGGGCAGGGCTAGCATGACTGGAAGTCACCGGAGCCACGGCCCTGGCACTGACATCAGCGGGAATAACAGAGCCCATCCAGGAAATTGCTCTTGGAATATCACGCTTGGTTTTTCACGTAAGTATTTTTCGGAGAAGTGGTGCAGTGCAATCGTTAATGTATTTGTGCCTCAGTGTCCAATTAAATGCACTAGTCGGGCACATCTCCCCACCCCAACCCAGCGGCTCCCACCCTAAACCCCCTATTCTTTTCGGACTGTGTTGCTGCTGGCAGAAGGAAGGGCAGTATCACTGCTTTTGATGGGTTTCCAACTTCAAGCAGGAAGGAGTTTGGCCTGATGCTTGAAGAGTATAAATCAGGAATACAACTCATAGCCCTAACACTGAGCAGACACTAGATCCCTCCTCGAGTTGGATCCAGCGCTATTAAAACCTCTTGGACTGAAGCAGCCCTCTGCAGCTGGTGCTGCTTTTCAGTGCAGTGAGTAGAAACAGACTCCAACACGGGCAAAACACACTCCGACCTGGCAGATTCATTATTACCAAGCTACCAAGCTGTTTGTTGTCTGCTAGGATTTCCTAGACAGAAGGAAAAAAAGTGGATGGGACTATATGTCACTTGTAACGTAGGGAGCATCTTCCACCCGGGATGCAGATTCTCAGCTCCCAGGCAGCTCTGGAAATGCCAGCTGCAATTTTCCGAGGATTAAATTTAAACCAGGCAGTTTGTTAGGGAGAAGTGTGACTCCTCTAGGAAGGGAAGTTCTGTTCCTTGAGCTTTTCTTGACTCCCAGTCAGCGTTGCTGGGCTTTGATTTCACCCACAGAACTGATGGTCCTCAAGCCTGGCGTTGTCTGAGTTAAATCGCCGCATTTGAAATTATTACTTTTACTGGCACCTACATCAGTCCATGTAACTGCTTTGATGAGACACGGGGCATTATGAAAAGTGCATGGAACAAATTGACCTAACACGTAAGCAGGACACGCATCCCTGTGTAATTATGCATAACTATACAGTTACATAAATGCTTTTCTTGGGGAATCACCAGTGACGGCAGCAAGCTTTGCCTGTCGTGTTTGGGCTAGTTAAAGCACTGATTCATCATACTTTGAATACTTTGTTTCCTGCTTGTTCTGGGGTAAATGGATTGGTGCCTGTAATTTCAATAGTAATTAATGAAGATGAGAGATTGATCCAGTGATAAAACTGAGTTGCCTGGAGAAGAGGAATAATTTACCCCACGTGTCAATGCTCATGTTGTTACTAGAATATCGCTAGCTCGTTTGCAAGACCAATTCTTCCTCTTCTTGACAGATGCATTGCTATCAGCTGGGGTAACAAACCTAAGCATACGGGCCATGATTTGACTGTCTTGTTCCTCCTCCGTTCTGAAGTCTCCCCATCCTTTGGGGGATCACTTGCCTTGGACTGATTTTTGCAGTCGCATGTTTCCTCTCCATCCACCTGATAGGCATCAAGTTGGTCAGACCTTGGGCGCAGAAAGCAGCGCGGTGGCATTGCTGCAGGGCTGGCTGCGCTCGATTTTGTGCTCTGCTTCCAGCACAAGTAGTCGTACCACTTCTGGGACCCCCGGGTAGCTTGTTCAGCTCATTCAGCTAGCTCTGGATGAAACCTTATTGCATGGAAGGGGTGTGCTTAGACAGAGAGGACGCGATGTCACGAGAGAGGAGCTGGCTAGGCAGGGATCTCAGCTTATTCCATTCACATGGAAGCTCCAGAAGAGATGCCCACACTGATTTTTTTAAAGCATTATGTGATCCCTAGAGGAAAGGTGCTACATTAGCACAAGATATTTATTATCTTATTAAAGTGGTATTATTACTGGTGTTATGATGGCTGTTACTCTAATACCTTCGTGTAATCCTTACACAAGAAGCAAATATACGTTGGCAGGTGGAGGCAGGGAAGGAAAGCTACGGGTTTGCTTCAAGCAAAAAGTGGCTAAACTTGACGTTTGATGTGAATACAGTCATCTCAAAACAAAAGCAGATTCTTTGCTTCCTTGTAAATCTTTCTGGGCGTTTTTGAGTTGATGATGCAAGTGCTTTCTGCACAGGTAAAACTGACAGCCTTGATGGTAGGTGGATGAGAAATCTCTCATTAATGAGCAATTTATGAAGAGATTAATTTGAAGAGGTTTATGAAGAGAGTTCAGATGAGCAAGCATTCAACGTGTTGGTGCATATTGCTAGTGAAAGCGCCAAATGTTTTTATGGCTTCTGTGATGGGAGGATCTGGGGAAACCAGGCTTTGTGGTCGAGTTCAGTTGGCCGCGCTACTTTTTCCTGTGTACGTCACGTTAGAGTCATTAGTTAAACATCCTTCCCAGCTTTACGTAACTCTGACCTTTCAGGTGAAGAGTTTGGTCCTGCCCTAGGAATTGCAAAGAGAACGATGTTTGTTGACAGAGGCAGATAATACCTTCCGCTTCGGTGAGCTGGGATGCCAACAGTAACAACTTGGACAGGAGTTGATGGGAAATTTAGACATCGTCCTTGAACTCGTCATTTTTGGCAGAGATGCAAAGGAACGAAACACAAAGAGACAGAGGGGGAAACCTGGATTCCCTCCCGGAGAGAAAGTTTACTTGAATTGCTTGGTCTTGGACTAGTTTGTTTTATTCACAGAAAACACTATGGATAGTCTCAAGAGAGACTAGGGTATCCATCCCATTGACATCACAGACCCTGAGAAGCAGCAATCACGTAACCCTTCCCTGGAATATATCTCAGGAGCATATAATTAATTGCTGTAAGGGCCCTGAATTCAAGTAGTCCCACAAATATCACTGAAACTTCTCTGGTGAGTTTTATCAACAGGATTTGACTATAAATTAAAACCAAGCGTAAATGGTGAGTATTCAAAATGTCAGTTAATTTTATTCTGAAACAATTTCTTATATGCTAGAGTTTAAATTTTCATTAGTTCAAAGAATAGACTTTTTTCTTCTTTTTTTTTTTTTTTTGCTTCATGTCTTCCAGATGTGCAGGGTTGCAAATCAATAGCCAGTCCCCTGCAATAAATTTTCATTTAGACACTTTATGGCCAGGGTAAAGAGTACGTATATAAATGGGGAGAAAACTGATAGACTGCTAGAAAACGAGTGTGCCTGCTTTTCCTTAGAAAGGTTAATGGAAGTATCAGCCTGTGGGTATTAAATTTGCTCACGGAGTTTTTTTCCCTCCTCCTCCTCGCCCCTGTTTTTGCAGTTGGCATTTGGAGAAGTACCCAGCTAAATCCAAGCTAATGAGTACGTCACGTAACTCTGCTGAGCTGAATGGAGGGGCAGGAGGCTGATGGGACCAGTCCTGGGAGATCCTGGCTGCCATTTGTGCCCGCGACAGGGAGCAGGGGAGGGAGCTCAGGGCCTTCTGAGAGCAGAGTCTAAATTAAGGCAGGCGCTGGCATGCGCGGTGGCAGGGAAATGCAATTTGATAGAGATGCTGGGGCTCCGAGGTGAGCCAATGCCACCTACACCGCTCCCAGGGGGCTCCCGTTTCTTGGAAATGTTATGGCAACATGTTACAACCTAGATATTAGTTGTACTTTTCAGTTTGCTTTGTCGTTTTGATCGGTAGCCTTTACTCTGTCGCAAAAACATACTAATGTGTGGTAATATAATCATATTAACAGGAACGCGGGCTTTCAGTGACTCAAAAGAAGTGGGCAGCATCCTGGGGCGCACCCCTGCCGTTTCCAGGCTTGGTTGCAGTGAGCAGTTCCTACCCTAAACGCTGAAATTTCCATCATTACAAAGAAAGGATTCTCAGTAAATACAAAATCGTTAAGCGCACCGATAACGCGTAATGTTTTCTCACGGGGTTAAACGTGCAGAAATTGTCAGGACTCATCACTTGCCGGCCAGGTTCAAAGTATAATAAGCCAAGAAAGCAAATTGGGACAGAAAATTAATTAATTAAATAAATAAATAAATAAATAAATGCTACTTCTGCAACACCGCCCCATGAACAACAATTCTTGCCCTGTGAAATGTTGGGTGATGAGGTGGACGTTGCCCTCCCGAGTGGACCCTGCGGAACAGACATGCGTCGGAAGGCTTATTTATAGCTGGCGTGGACATCAGATGCTGCTCTCCGGTTAGCCAGCGCTCTGCCGCTCTCGTTTGACCTCATCCCTGGAAGGCTGAAACTTTATTACTGTAATGAATCTTTGTTTCTCCTTCCCTGCACCTGGGGGATTTGAGTGTGCTTGTGCCAAGACGCCGTCTCCTTGCTCGACAGTATATAATCTAGGAGACACGCAAGTTGATTTCGCATGGGAATTAGAGAGGAGGGAAGAGATTTGTCACCAGACATTTGCGACCCTTGTTACATCAGCCCTTGGGAACACAGTCTATCAGCCAAGATAAAGACTTGCCCCCTAGAAATAGGTCGTTAGCGCTGATAAACAAGGCTTCCAGAAAGATGGAGTTGAGGGTCAGGGGAATACTCTGAGATACTGAAGTCATTTGGGAGGTTGAATTACTGCATTTGCCCACAAACAGGTTCGGGGAGGAGAAGGGCAGGGCAGCCTCTCTCACTTCGCAAACACCATGCCCCGTCTGATGCCAACCCTTGTGGGAGACCTTTGACCTTCTTTGAATCATTACTAGCCCTCAAATTGCCACTTAATTTGTATTAAATTGATTGGTGCAGAATTCAGTCAGTCTTGTGCTCTTTTCTGTTTGATTCCCAATAGCACTGGCCTTCGGTTTCGTAATGATTTATTGATTTAATGGCTCTTGTCATACCTGATCTGATGCCCCATGGCAGCGATCACTAAACGTGTTTCCCGTGGAAGCTCTGCTCTCTGAAGGGCAGCGCACCCCTTCGCTTTTACAATGCTTTATAAATGAGGGTTACTTAAAATGGGACACAAATGAATATTTCCACCCCATTTTTAGAGCTCGGATTAAATGCTTTTCATGGGCAACTCCTGGTGGAATCAGATTTCTTCTTTGGTTATTCTGGTTCCTCCTTTTCCTCCTGAGCCAAACAGTTCAGTGCCGGGTAATCTTGCGAAAACCAGGGAACGAGGGGTGGGATTCCTCTCCCCTGTCTTGAGCCATCTGAACGCCTGGCGTGTCACTCCAGCTCATCATCCCAGCTCCAGCTGAGCTAGTGGGACAGACAGACATCTCCTGGGGGCCATTCATCCCATCCGGAGAGAGCTGGCTAGGGGAGGTGTGAGGAATCACACCTGGCAAGTGTCATCCCTGTAGCTGTAGCCACAGCGAGAGCTGGAGGGGCATGAGATGGCTCCTGCCCGAGCAGCACAACTGCGAGGCTTTGGCAAGAGAGAAAAAGGCTTAACACCAAGAGGCACAAACGGCCGCATAGGATGAACAGAGAAGGAAAAGGAGACTTGAAAATGTGCGTTGTCTAGTATGTCATTAATAAAAAAGACTACAAAACTTCTACTAACATCTCCGTAATTTATTTTTAGGATATTAATTATATTTTATTATAATATATTTTTCATTTAATATAGAATGTAAAGAAATATAAATTTATAAATGGTGAAATTATTTTTTCTTTTATTTAAGCTAATATTTGTTTCATTTGAAACCCTTCTTTCATATTTTTTTTTCCAGAAAACTTCTTTATTTTTTTGCATTTTCAACTAAAAATTAAATGAATCACAACTTTATCAACAAACCCCAGAAAAACCTCCCAGGAAAGCCAACAGTTAAATCTGTGTGAGTCCCTTTTAATCTCAAAAGTTTTCAGCAACCAGAGGCCAAGGTTTCCACCTCCACCTGTAGCACCCTTCATGCATCATTAACTCTTATCCTTTTCAAAACACATCACTGCACATTTACTGTATGTAAATACAGAGTTTGATTTTTGTTTACTCCACATCGTACCACAGAGTTGAAGAGCTTTTAAAGTGCATGTATACTAAACATATTTTATCAGAAAATTATTTAGTTTATGTTTAAAAATCTGGACCAAACCTAGAATTTTTTACAGTGTAGATCAAGTATCACAATCATTATTTGTTATGTGACCTCAGAGTTTATTTTCTTGTGTAACACAATAAATTCCATGCACAAATTAGTCTTTGCGGTGGTTCTGCTTTTCGTGACTTCTAAAGCTTTATATTTGTTTTATGTTTTGCTTTTAACTCACATTCCAGAAGTCACATGCCTGGGGAAGAATCTCAGTTATCTTTCTGTTTTGCTTTGGTTTTTGTATATTTTTTTTTTAAAAAGTAAATTCCCAACTTTCCTGATTAGATGAAAGAAAAACTCTTGGAAAGACTCAAAACCATGAAGGCAAACGCGTCCCCAATATATTACTCCCATGACTTCTAAGTTAATCCCCTGATGTGAGGTTTGTCAGTGCCTGGGAGGCTCCGTGCTACGCGGTAATTTATGAAACCTATGCTGCTGCATGAGCAAGCAAAGAAACAACAGTCACGGCCAGGATTTGGGGGAGAGGTGGCAGGTTGCTTTCTATGAAGGCTGCGAGGTTGTTTCAACTGGTGAAAAGGGAAAGAAGGATGCAAAAGTCAAGAAAAGGAAGTGATGAAGGGAATATGGGTTGGAACAAGGCTCCTGAATCTCCTTTTGCAGTGTGCTTCGGCAGTTAGGAACCTTAGCTCAGGTTCTCCACAAACCTAGGCTTTGTGGAGAAGGATGCTCAGGGCTTGTCAGTGGGTGATGCACTGACCTGTACAGCAGAGGGGACAGCAGAGGGCTACAAAGATGGTGAGGGGCCTGGAGCATCTCTCTTACAAAGAGGAGAGGCTGAGGGACTTGGGTCTTTTTAGTCTGGAGAAGAGAAGGCTGAGGGGGGATCTGATCAATGCCTATAAATACTGAAAGGGAGGGTGTCAAGAGGATGGGTCCGGTCTTTTTTCAGTGGTGCCCAGGGATAGGATAAGAGGAAATGGGCACAGACTTGAACATAAGAAGTTCCACCCAAACGTGAGGAGGAACTTCTTGACTTTGAGGGTGGCAGAGCCCTGGAAGAGGCTGCCCAGGGAGGTGGTGGAGTCTCCTTCTCTGGAGACATTCAAAACCCACCTGGAGATGTTCCTGTGCAACCTGCTCTGGGTGGACCTGCTTTGGCAGGGGGGTTGGACTAGATGATCTCCAGAGGTCCCTTCCAACCCCATGGGATTCTGTGATTCTGTACAAACACAGAGTTGTCCCATGTGTGCTCCTGCTTCACTCCAGGAAAGGCGCTGATGAAGCAGCGAGCACCCCATCGCACACCAAAGGGGTGCTTAGATCCTCTGATCACATCTGAAGCATCAGTAGCTGCTTTGTTATTGGAAAGAAGAAAATGAAAACAATAACATTGAAGCCGTAAATTAAAAGCCCACTGCAGATGTAGACTTCATGAGCAAAGTTATTAAGAGCATTAGTATGCATATTAGAAGTAATTAAAAAGAAGTAAACAGGAAGAATGCCAGGCGAAAACATGCAGGTCAGAGGAGAATTCTCCACACAATTACACAAGTGCAAATGAATATCTTGTAAATAAATCCACCATCATTTCCATGAGTGAAGTTACAGTCATGCTGTTTATAAGTAGCTTAACCGTAAGCACTGGAAACCAAAACAAGAGCATACCATTTACAACAACAAGAAAACAAAAATGAAATGGAAAACAAAACCGACTTGTCTGGCTGTTCTTGGCACTGCCCTGGAAATGAGGTTATCCTCTCTGAGGATGCTGATAATTTGCTGAGGCCTTTGCAGGGCTGGGACCTGCCTGATTTTTCTCTTAGTAATGTCATAATTGATTGGTTGCTTGAAGATAATTGTCTGAGAAGCCTTTTCTGATACTGTTACTGTTTTTTAAAATGTTGTTTACAGTTACAGTTGCTCATGCTATTTCATTGATGAACTTCTTAATTTTTGAGTAGACATAGTGGTGCCTATTTTCTCTTCATAAATTCCTTATTTGTGAGCGTTCTGTGAATAATTCAGAGAATAACTTCTCAATTCATGTGATGTTTAGACATTCTTTATTCCTTGTGTTTTATAGTTAAGCTGTAAAATGCATCATTGTACTTGCTCCTGAGCAGAAAATGAAAAGCTTTTAAAACCAGGTATAATCAACAACAGTGCTCTTATGATTAAGATAAGTAAAGGCTTTAGAAGTATTTTCAATAAGGATTTTAGTATCTGAAAGTTGTGCGACTAGTCGAATAAAAGATGACTCGCAGATCTCACTAGGCAAAGAAGTATCCATCTTGTTTGTCCACATGCCAGACAGTCTTTCAGTCCTCTTCAGATTAATTTACTCGGGTGAAATTGATATTCCAAGGTGCTGTGGTACCTGCCAGAGCAAATAAGTTACGAACCAAGCTGGACTCTATAGAGCTTCTGCATTCTCTCATGTTCCGCGAGGGGCCTCGGCTGCTCTGTGCCCACTGGGGGAATTAAGGCCAGGTGAAATGCCAAGCTCCTTAGCTCATCTGCTGCAGAGGACAGGTCTACAGTGTGCCTGCTCAAGGCTTGTTATGGGAATAAATCCGACATGCTTCTCTGAATAGGTCAGAGAGAGTCTGCGGTGTCTTGATATGCAGCGTGCCAGGATATCGTATGTATCACAGGAGCTAAAAACACGATTGGGTTGCAAAGGCAAACACTTGAAAGTTAAGAAACGCTGGAATTAAGGATACTTACTCAACCGTCATTTGTCTCCCGGTGGCAAATGATTTATGATACAATCTGCAGCCACATGATCGCCCACTGGTGTCTTCCCCTCCTGCGCTGCCCGGGATGAGCAGTTTGTTTACCCTGTACTGAGTGTGCCCAGCCCATATTTACTGTACACTCTTCTGCTTTGAAAACAGAGCTATTTATTCTAACGTGGGTTTTTTCATAACGATCGTATCACTGGAGTAGCCCAGAGAAAAACAGAAGATGTGCAGGGAGTCCCAGGCATTTCCCATCTGCGGCTGTTTGGAGGAGGGTAAGGTTTTCACCGGTGCAGGGGAGTTGGGAAAAAAACCAAGGGCAATTCCCTCGGGGGCTATTGCAGTGAAGCCCACTCGACTCACCAGCAAAACTCAAAGCCTCCTGTACAGACACCCCATCTCCATCCACACCTCCTTGCTCCAGTGTAAACCTCCTCTCCCTCCTTCCCATGATTTTCCCTCCAATATCCTATAAATCAGACCCTATATTTCCCACAGCTCCACATTCATATGGGGTGACAACTTCTTCACAGGTCATGCTAGGGACTAAAAATCATCATTTCCCCTCAGTTCTGGCATCTAGCCCTTGTTGGACCGACAGCACTTCCCACTTGTAACTGCAGGTAATGTCACGGCCACCTTGGGATGGAGCACCCCAGGGGAGTCGGGTGGGATGTACTAGCATCTCAATTGGGTACGTGCTGATTTTTCTTCCAGAGAACATAATTTACCAGATTTCTCTACTTTTTCTATGTAATTGCAAAAAGTAGATTGCCAAAGAGAAATAACACTGCCATAACAGACTTCTAAGTATAGAGAAATTAAGCTTCCTCAAAGAAAAACTCACCGGTGTCTTATTTTAACATAGGCAGAATTATGTCCTTTCCTCTAGCCTCACAGCTGGACACAGCTGTGCTGATCTGCCTGAAATTTTCCACAGTAATTCAACAGGGGACAGAGATTTGGAATGAAAAATTTCAGTTCAAGTTTGACAAAATCAGAAGCAGCAGAAAACAAGGCTCCTAATGGGACATGCTGGAGACCTTAATAACAGATGCTGTCAGCATCTCGGCTTATAATAAGCTGCGGGAATTGATGGTGTTCACTTTAAAACCATTTTCACATTTAAATTTTGATGGGACTCGTTGGTCAGACACTGTGTGCAGGGCAGATAAAGCAAACGGTGTTGCTAAGTCATCGGCGGTCCTGCAGGAGTATTTCAGGCAAAAGTCCCTTTGCATTTTAAGAGGAGGATGGGGTTTGCGATCTCCATCGCAGCTGCAGATCCAGGGCACGTAGGTCTCACCTTCTTAGTGCCTCGCTCAGGATGGCTCCAGGTCTGTCTCATGTGTGATGCACGCCCGTGCTCCGTACTTGCCCTTTCAGAGATCAGTCCCCACATGGTGTAGGCTCATTCTATAGGCTCTGGCCTTCTCGGGATGCTCCTCAGTAAGGAAGCCCCAGTACCCCAAATGGAGTGACTGATGGTCATTTTCCAGTTGCCTGGCAGGGCAAACCCAGGCTTCTCTTGAGTGGTTAGAAGAGGGTTATAAGCTATTAGGAAGTGACCTCAGCTGACGACTGTATCGTGTTCTTTCATTCTATTCACTTACAGCATTTACAGCATCTCCCCATTATCGTTTAGACTTTTACAACCCTTAATGACTCCTTTATCAGAGCAGCAATAACCAATAAATCCCCTTTGGCATTTATTGCCCTGTCTGTAATACATAAAAGCCCCAATTTATAACGTCTCATGAATGCTGAAGATTATTTTTTGAACTGCTGGTACTGTAAAACTTCTTCAAATCTTGCTACAAAAATAAATTTGCTCTGATAAAGGCCCCGTTTCTGTGGTTAGCTCAGCATCAGCCCTAAATGAAATTCAGCCACAACCTGCAATAAACTCTGTGGATGGGATGCTGTATGGCAGAGAGAAACCAGAAGGCCAAAATGCCTTCCCTGGGGGGAGGTGTCCCATCCTGCACCCATGTCCTGCCAGGAGTGGTTTTGTCCTTAACTGCCAGGAGGTGTTTCAGGAGCTCTGGGGACAGGGGACACAGCTTTCATTGCCAACAGCCATCACAGACAGTACAGGTGGGGCTCGTACACCTGACATGGTCCACTCAGAAGTGAGGGAACTGAAACTCATTGGCTGGGCTTTGTCTGAAAATGGTGAAGAGAAACAGGCACCACCAGGAGAGGCTTCATCCCACTCTACAGAAGGTACCCAAGAGAGGCACCTCTAAGGCACATGGTCCCAGCTGTCCTTCTCCCTTTGACACAGGTGGAGCTACAGCCCTGGCTGACAACAGTCATCTATCTTCAAAACACCTAAAATTGGATGTCACGAGGTCTTCTTTAGGTCTTCATTTGCAGTCATGGCAACATAACTTTGAAGTTAGCTCTCTGCTATCACCACCAAGAGACCAGACTCCAAAGGTACATTTTTTTATTCATTGTTGTAATTTTTGCCCAACACCTAGTAATGCCCTGCACTCCCTGTAGGACATTAGATGAATTACCATTAGTACCATTTGAAGGTGTGCCCTGGCCTGATTTATCTGCAGGTACAACACAAAGAGCGGTGGGACCCTGCAGAAAGGAGCAGGATCTCTGCTCCCGCCCCCCTTGCTGAAACCCTTCCCTGAGCTTCAGCAAATTAGTCCCGAGGAATCGCTTCAAACTGAACTGTTGATGAAGGCAACCCAAGGAAACTGTGTGTTCCTGGCAACGGTTTCAGTTTTGCTAACTCTATTTCTAGATGCCAGACTTGGGCTTGACTCGAAGCCCAGTGCTGGGAAGACTGGACGTCAGCAGATTTTGGACAGGCCTGTAGATATTTCTATGTGGTGAATGCAACACTGTGTAAAGGTGCACCGACTAGGTCCAAGTGAGCTGCTGCCAGGGCTGGAGGTTGGTATTGCTGCGCTGGTGAGACACCGTATCCCAGCTAATTAGCCTTGGTGAGAAACTGCCTATTTTGACCTGGGCAGAGAGCTCAGCGAAGGCAGTGATTTTCCTCCTGACGTGAGCTAGCCCAAGCAGCTCTGGGCCATGTGAAGATGATTTCAGTGCCCAGTGCAGCTGGGTCTGTGCCAGAGAGAGCAGACGTGCTCAACTCATCTTGTTTCCCACCTCCTCGGCCGCCCGTTCATTCCTCTTCCCTGCTCTGCCCAGGTCTATCGCCAGGTCCTCTCACTACCCACTCTCTCATTTTTCTCCTGGCTCCTGCTGACCCTCTTCTCCTCTGCAGAACTATAAACCAAACAGCTCCCTGAAGAACTTTTCATTACTATAATTTATTAGTTAAATCATTCCTCTGACCTATTTCCCATTTCAACTAGCATGTCTCCCTGTCCACTCAATGTAATTGGTACAGCACCTGAACTCCACCGCCGGGGTTTAAATGGCCTGACATATATCACTGAGTCACAGGATATTAAGAGAAAGGTGAGAGGATTATTGGCGCGCTGCCACCGGGATCAGATTGGATTTCTTGTCCAACCACTGAAACATGCGGTTGTACAAAGAGGGTTCCCGCAGGCTTGGTTTAGTCCTCACTCAGAGCTTGGCTGCTTGGAAACAACACGGGGATTTCACTAAGGACTGGGGGCTTGGCTGTGCAAGGAAGCCCCCCCCCCACACACTTGTGTACATTGTCCTGTTGATTTTTGGAAGGGGGCGGTCTGCGCGAGGCTCTGTGGGATGGAGATGGCCAGAAGAACTGTACCGACCTGCTCGCTCTGGAGCTGGAGTCTCATCAAGGTTCCTCTGCTGCTGGGCTGTGCTGGAGGGCTGTAGATGCTGGTAGAGGCAGCCTGGCCTCGCCTGCCGGCCCCCACGTGGCCCCAGGTGCCCCCATTGCTGTGATTTCTTCTTTCACATCATGGTTTTCTCCCCACTGATCCTCTTGTTCCGAAGTTTAAGGAAGTATTAAATACCGGGCTGTGGGTTTTCACTGAGGGTTAATTTTGCTCCCCAGTCTTCTCCCCCTTTTGAATTATAAAACACCAAAGGGTGTAGAACACAGACACTCTCCTTGCCCAACAGACATCCATTCTGCCTTTTTGTGCTTTTTCCCGGGAAAAGGGAAAAAAAGCCTGCCGACCTCATCTGCCTTGTTCAGGATCTTTGCAATTGGCTCCCATCTTTTTTGGGCTCCTCCTTCTCCCCCCTCATCTTCCCTTGTCCCCCACCCCATACGGAGGGGGTAACCAGGGAAACCAGGAACCATGGCAACCCAAAGCCACATCATTTGTCTGCGAGGAAAAAAATACAAGCATGCAAAATCCCTTTAATGTTTATACCAGGTGACTGGGTCCAAGTCTCCTCTTTTCCCTCCTCTTTGGAGCAAGGAAGCTGGGGCTGCTGGTGCAGTGAGCCCCCGGGCGATGCTCACCTCCTGCCATTCACTTCCCCCGGCCAAAGCCATCGGCTCCTTGTGCCCCCACAAAGCTGATGTGGCAGCAGGGCCTCAGTTTCCATCAGCGTGGAGGTCCTGTCCCACCAAGAGCAAGCAGACATGATAGCACAGCTACCCCCCCCAGCATCTTGCTCCCTGTTATTATGATGGGGACCTGGTTGCCCCATCACTAAGTGCTCCTCAGTTTTGAATGCATTTCTCAGCAGGATGTAGGGAAGTGTTCTTGTCACCAGCCAGGGACAGAGAGCTCAGGCACAGAAGGTTTAGGTTCCAGTTTTCAAAGGATGAGCCAACTGGGTGCTTCTCTGTACCTTTGGGCATCTCCTTGTCACAAAATGAGTCTGCAATGGAGGAGAGAAAAGTGGTTCTTTCCTGTCCCATTGAGTTGTTCACCTTCAAGTTCCAAAACACTCTGGATGAGGGACAAGGCTTTCTCCCTGCTGGACAAGGCCAAGGACACAGAAGTCTGGAACACAGAATATGTATTTTTATTACTGTTTACTATAAACTAATGACGACGTTGGAGTAGTGCTGCTGTCACTGTTCCTCCAGAAAGTGGGAATGGAGGGCAGCTGAGGAGGGAGGAATGTGATGGCTCCCTTCTCTCTGTCCCCCACCACAACACTTTCCCTTTTTCCCCAAAATGGGGAACAGGGTGACACTACCCAGCTGCCACTCAGTGCCCATCAGCAGAGCTGTGCACGGGAAGAGAAGATCAGGACTCTACCACCCTGCCCAGACCATCATCACCCTGGGGCTAAGCTCTGGGGGCTCATCCCCTGCTCCCTGTCCCCTCACCCTGCAGCCAGCCCAGTCCCCTTGGGGGATGATAGTAAGATCCCAACCCCTCAGAAACCCCACAGCCACTCCTTCTCCAAAGGGATACCACAAATGCTGTTCTTGGTGGGGTCCAGGAGCTGTGGAAGCGTCGGGGGCTCGGAGTCGGGAGTGGGACAGGACCTTCCCAGGAGTCGGGAAGCTTGGCATTGCTCGGAGGCCAAGTCAGCAAAGAAATAATTGGCAGGTTTTGCTAAACTAAAGGAGTGCAAGAGGCAAACTGCTTGACTTCTAACTTATTTCCAAAATAGAATGCTGACTATAAGTTGCTTTCTTTAGGAGAAGAACGATGACAGTAGTAATAAATTGTACACATTTATTTTTGAGTTTGCAGATGGGTGAATGTCGAGTGATGGTTGGGAAGAAAACAAACAAAGCCTGGCATCAGCTATTTTTATAGGATAGTTCTGTGTTGAAATTTCTATAAGTTGGCAACGGAGTCATCGTGAGACCTTTTATCCAGATAAGACCATGCCAAAATCTTCAGGAAACATCTTGCGCGTTTAATTTTTTTTATTTACAAAAGCAGGGGGAGGGAGGGGAATGCGGGCTCGGGGGGAATGTTTGCAGACGTACAGTGTCTGCTCTGTAAGGCACCAAATGCCTTTTTATCCTGTTTCAGACTTTTTCCAAACCTGCCACTTGTTAAGTTCAAACCTGGGGTAGCTCCAAGTCAGGCCTTGCACCGGATTTGCTTGTGGGCTGGGGAGGGAGATGTCACCAGGCAGAGTAAGCAAAGTTCAGGAACGCTAAGGACCAGTCTGGGATATCTCACCTTTAAGGTCAACGAGCCTGTTGAGAGAAGACTGGCTCTCCAGTCTCTCCGAGCACCGTCCTTTGAAAGAGAAGAAGTCAAAACCCTGCCAGTCGTGTTGTCCCTGCCTCCTGCCAGCGCCCAAACAAGGGCTGCTCACGAGAAGCGTTGAGCCAAGAGGACGTCTGCTGCCTTCGTGACTGCAGCTCCGGGCCCAGTCCTCTGGGAAGTGACTTCTTCATCAAGTGTTTGCTGTTTGAGTTTAATGTCTAGGAAATGTCTGGGCTTTCTTAGACTTCACGCTTTCACGTGGTGAAAGCGTTGCTGTGTGCACGCATGCACGTGCCCATCGCTAAAATCTGCACTGTGAAGGAAACGTTTTAGAATTAAATGTTGGATCATAAGAAAAAGTATTTTATGCTAAAAAAAAAAAATCAATCTAGAGCCCCTTGACAGTGCCCCAAATAGTTTCTGGTTAATAAGAAACGTAAAAATTCTGTTTATTAATAGAGTTGTTCTGTTGTTCTGTTGAAATCTGCCTGCAGAGGGGAGGAAAGGGTTACCTACTCTGCGAGAACGGAAATCTAAGACGGGAGCTTTATAACTGGCTCTGTGATGTGAACATTAGATAGTAATGTCTCAAAACTAAACTATTTAAGCAGCTCCAGTTTCTATGATAAATTGACTTTAGCCTGTTTGTAACCAGAGGGACAGCTGCTTCCCAAAGAGCCTTTCTTAATGTTTATAAGGATTAACTGTTTTTGTGTTGAGATTATTGAGATCATCTTGATGCGTTTATTTGATTTTGATTTGTTGGCTCGGTTTCTTCCTAATGTTAACAACTTCGCTGTAGGAGCACCTTTTCCTTGATTTTACTCCCTTTGTTTAAAACCAGTTTCTTTAAGTAAATAGGGGCCAGAATAATAGGGGGTCAAAATTAAATAGGGGTCAGAATTTCATGCCAGTTTGCCATCTGAAAGCTTGACCACATCCTCCAAACTTGCCCACGGTTCCCTCTCTAAAGATTCACAGCGAATTCCACAATCCTCACGCACGTGTGCAGTTGCCAGTAGTTCACCAACATTTCCAATGGAATTTGTTGCGAGTTCAAGCACTGAGGGAAATTTTCAAAAGTTTGTGAGTAGCACACAGTAAGTCTTCTGGGTATTCCAGAGGTTGGTTGTAGAAGTCACACCTGGGCCTGAGCGGCATGTTGGTCTCCACTGAAGAGCGCTCAAAGGACCCTACATGCTCACCCAAAAACTTGTGCCTTATTTACATTCAAGGCATGGCTGCGCCACGAGGTTCAAATTAAAACCCTGAGTTACCAGTCACTAATTAGCTTTTTTGCTCATTGCATACCCATGGAGCCCACTCTAGGCAAATGAAAGACATATGCCAACCCCTTTGGAGAACGAGGGAGAGAGAACAGAGAACTAATGTTGGGGCAAGGGAGGAAGAAGGAACGAGGAACATAATTTATAACCAAGTCCAAGATGGGGAGGGGTCAGGAGCCCTGAGGGAGTGAAAAAGGCTGTCTGAAATGATCAGCAACCACTAACAACCACAATAACCCTGTCCAGAGTGAAAGGCCATAGAGGACAGGTGAAGAAAAAGAGGAGGCAAAGAGCCTTAGGAGATGCTTGTGTGCTCCACCAAGAGGCCAAGGTCTTAATTGAGCTTTTGCTGAGGAGTCTCGCAGTATGGGTCCCTTCTAGACAGCAAGGTTCACATGCAAGGCACTGAGGTAGAACTCATCCTGTCTCGTTCTTCTCCGGATAAGAGAACTCCTTTGACAACCTGACTTCCAACTTTCACAATGGATCTTCAGATGAAGCTTCCCAGCTCTAGCAGAATGACAACAAGGTATCGTTGCATTTTGTGACACAGCTGCCTCTGATGGACTTGTGTTTTAGCATAATATGTGTCCTCCTGAGTACCGCTGCTTGTTTTCTTCAGGATGCCTGAACTCCTTCCTTTGAGGCTCCTTTTCCCTTACAGTCTCCTAATTCCATTATAAAATATATCTAATCATTCTTTAGGCTGCTGGTCCTGCTTGCAGGCAGGGATAACCTATCTGCATTATGTATCTAGGTACAACCTGCTGGGATACACGTGTCTGTCCTTTAGCTGGTGTGGGCAATCATTGGCTCGGTGTTTCTGCCACATTGGGAAAACACAGGTGTTTCCCATACAGAGGGCTCAAAAGCGTGCTCCTGAGGAGGAGGAGGAGGAGGAGGAGGAGGAGGAATTCATCCCGCAGTGAGAACTCCTGGAGGTTTTGTGCTGGAGCTGGAAGGCGTGAGAAAGGATAAGGCATTGATTAGGTCTCTGAGTCAGCGGCGGACGCGCCCTCGCCACGCTGCCGACCGGCCTATTCGCTCTCCCACTTGTTTGTTCCCAAACTTATCTCCTTGACTCATCCCAAACCCCACTGATACCAGAGGCAGGCAAACTACACACCACAGCCCCTTCGCCAGCCTGTGGTGCACCTTCTCTAGCCATAGTTCTCACATGGAGAACAACAAGGCAGCAATGAACTTTTCTTTGCTAAATGAGATGAAAAAAAGAGCTGAAAATACTGGGAGTGGCTTATGAGAGCTCCTGGGAGAGGAAGAGCTTTTTAAAAAGGAGATGTTTCCCTTTCATGCACTTCTGCTAAAAATGTGTCACATGGGCACCAGTCCCATGTTTCAGGGAAGGTGATGTGCTCACCATGAATGAAGCCACAACCTCTGTAGCAGCAAGGGCATAGCATGTGGTACAGCCTTTCAGTGTCCTTTTTGGCTATGACAGGGTTCTATCAATGCTTGGGCTTTTTTGTTTTGTTTTAATGCCAGACTGACATTTCACAGTGCCTGATTAGAGCAAAAGGACCAGTATGGTTCCTGTGGGCACCCTGGTCCTGGAGATCCACGAGCATCCCCATTGCAGCCAGTTCCTGCTCCTCACTGGTTCTGAGCTCAGCCATTTGGAATCAAAATAGACTCCTAAGCTCCTCTGCAACACTTAACATTTTAAATAATGTACTGTGAGGTTCATGCAGCTGAAGTGGACACAGAGATAAAAAGGAACAGAATCACAGAATCTTCATGGTTGGAAGGGACCTTTGAGATCATCGAGTCCAACCATGGACTGCATAGTCCATGGTCCTGCACCATGGGGAGGACACTTTCCTTTTCTTCCCTGGGACCAGATAGCCTCCAATAGTCATGGCTCAGTCACCTTTGGAAAATCAAGTAATTTCCCTCTTTCCTTGAATTTGCAAGAGGAAAACATGAGAGGCACCATGTGCTGCTGGTTGAGAGTAACATGGGGAGCAGATCTCACCTTCCAGCACGTGCTGCAGGAGCCCAGTGGGAACCTGATCAGACACAGGGAGGCCACAAAAGGAGACAGCATGGGCTTGAGTGGGACTTGACAGCAGATGGAGATGGGTATGGGGTTGATCCAGGTTTGATGGGCACAAGGGAGCTGGACCTGGGATGGAAGCATCTTACATCAGATGAGTAGTAGGAGAATGGGAGTTGTGGAGCTGAGATCCTGCACTGGGAATCAGGATGTGGTGGGAAGGTGGGGGTAGGAGACTGAGGTATTAGAGGGAGGGTGGAAGGCAAAGACATAGTAAAGGAGGGCGAGGTGGACAGTGTGGGTGTACCTCCTCCTCTATGCACACACCTACTTGCAAAGAGATAGCCAGACCCCCTGCTTTTGCTCCAGGGGACCCTGAGCTTTCCTTCCTGTCTTGACTTGAGGACGCCTGGTGCCGTGGCACCTCTCATGAACCCATCAGCTCTCCTGGAAAGTGTGTCCATGCTGTAATGACCACGTAAAGTGTGTAATGAATCCAGCAGAGAACCGATGTGCTCCAGGACATTGTCTTGGTGGGGAAGAGTCAGGCCGTTTGCAGGCTGTGAGGTGCAAGTGGGACCTGCCTCATGGTCACTGGCCGTGTCCCACACTCACCTGCTGGTGTCACACACACATTGTGAGCACAACGCCGGCTGCTAATAACACCTAATCCCAAATAACCCTAATCCCAAATAATGCCTTGCAGTCTCTACTTTCTAAAGTAAATCCAGTGTCTCATCCTCGTGCTGCCTCCAGCCTTCACTTGGGGTAGCGTTTTGCACAACCCCCAAGACTTCTTCTGTCTGATGGTCTCTTCTGCCTTCAGATAGGTATGAGGGGTGAGTCTCTTCTCCAGGAAGGTGACAGGGTCTGCTGGAGTGGGCTGCAGAGCTGCATCATCCCATAAAGGAAGGGAAAATACAGCTCTGGCCTGGAGATGTGGATTGTATCTACTCTGTCTGTCCAATGTCCAGGTTAGTCTTGCTGCTTGTTGGAAATTCAGCAGCTCCAGGTTTTAATTCCCAGTGCAGTGGTCCCACCTGCTTTGTGAAGCCCCAGTAACCTGTTTGGGAAAGCCATCCGGTGATCTCCAAAACTCATCCCAGTGCTCGCGAGGAGCTTTACCGGTGACCAAGGTGTTTCCTCAGCAGCGCTTGCCCTCAGAAGCAAGGAGGGCTGCCAGAGCGGAATTCTCTCCTCTAATTAGCAAGCCCCCAGCGCGTTACACCAGGCGTAGCGTGGATGTCTGTCTTCTGGTCTTCGTTTTTCTTGCGCGGGGGGACAAATGCCCACGATTCCCCTTTCAGGTTTGGATTTTGGCAAGGACATCCTCAGAGGCTCGTGGAGAAAGACGCCCACTTTCATGTTTGCCCCCCACTGCTGCTCCCCTCTCAGAGGCAGAAGCATTCATCTGAGCTGAACCAGCTGCAGGAGGAGTAGCTGGAAGGTTGAGGACTTTCCTGCTTACCAACTCACCAAGATGGGTCTGGACCCCCGTGTCACAGGCAGAGCCTGTGACACGGGGATCCAGACCCATCTTGGTGAGTTGGTAAGCAGGGCTGTCAGGACCTGGTTCTGGCATATTAGGAAACCCTAATTTTTCCAGTCGTCTCTACAGGACCTGGGAATTCCTATGCATAAATCTTCAGGACACTATTTAAATGAGCAGCTCTATCTCATAGATGGTTGGCTCTGCTATGTTGTGGATGTTGCATTGTGCAGCGTGCGTCGTGCATGTGCGTTGCACGGGGTCTGGGATGGGCTTGCCATCGATGGCAAGATACGATCGCACCCGACCAGGTTTACTTCTCCCAATTTCTCAGCAGGGCTGGATTTGTTTGTGAAAGCGGTAGGTTTGCCCATTATTCCCAAACACAAGGATATCTGACCTAAAGACAGAAAAGAGGGAGTTGTCAGGATGATTGCTAAAATTCAAAATCAGCCTTTGTGGATAACGAGGTTGAAAGAGAAGCACTTGGATGGCTGTAGCCCATCCTATTCCTCATCGCCTGCTCAGCTGTATTGGTAAGTTAACCACCTGGATCCAAAGTGTCCTACAGCCTAGTGTGATTGAACATGCGAAACTCCAAATCCAGACTCCAATCTGTTTGCAAATCGCAGAATCACATGGGGCTGAAAGGGACCTCTGGAGACCATCTCGTCCAACCCCCCTGCCAAAGCAGGTCCACCCAGAGCAGGTTGCACAGAAACGTCTCCAGGCGGGTTTGGAATGTCTCCAGAGAAGGAGACTCCACCACCTCCCTGGGCAGCCTGCTCCAGGGCTCTGCCACCCTCAAAGTCAAGAAGTTCCTCCTCATGTTTAGGTGTTATTTAGTAAAATGCCTAACTTAACCCTTGTATTCAAACAACCCTTCCACGTGGACATTCAAAATCTGGGTCCAAACTGAAGCTGAGTGCTGGGGCACTGAGCACCACTGCGGTGTTTCCAGACGTTGCTCAAGGAAGCTTCCTCCAGAGAGTGAGCCTATTAGGTGCCAGAAGATGCTGGGATCTGCATCTGTTTGCCCAACTCTTGGTGTGAACCCCTGCTTGGCAGGATGAATTAGGCCCTTAATGGCTACAGAAAGGCTTTGGAAAGAGAAGTTCGTATTTACATAGTACATTTCATCCCAAAGGACCTTAAATCACACTGCACAAACTGTACATAAACAACAGAACTGAAATGAAGCTGCGTCAGGAATGGAGGGTGGCAGCCAGCTGGCATACGTTAGCAGGACAAAAATAAGAGAAGTGACTATTTTTGGCCAAGGACACCAGGGCAAACCCCTCTATTGCAAAAGTGCCTTCGAAACTTCAAAGCGCAGTTTTACTCGAAATAGTGATCGTGGATAAATAGATCTTTTGTAGTCAATCAATTTGGTCCCAGGCACATCTGGGGAACTCACTCACTACAATAAGGTTTTGCTACATTTTGTGCCTGCTAAGGCTGCAGAACTTCCTCACCCAAGATAGCCCATTTCTACTCCAACTCCAGCCCCATTCACAGACTCGTGCACCTTTCTTGTGCAGCCCTCTCACTGCTGAGGGTGGGAGACCCAGAAAAAGCTGCTGTGACTTTCGCAGCTGATCTTACCCTGAACTGGCAAGTCTGGAAATGCACATTTTCGGTTGTCAGCTGGGTGAATCTGCGGGTTGATCAGAAAGACAAATTTCCACCATGCCCACTGAGGAAACTTTTCGGAATACAACTGGCCTTGAAATATCAGTGTGGGCCAGGAACATTTGAAGGTCTTGACTGAAACCCTCTCACAAAACAGGCTGTGCGGCGCCTGTGGGGTCTCTTTGGGCTACACAAACCCTTCACACCATGGAAAGGCACGGGTCCTTACAGCAATGTCACTGACAAAGTGCACAGTATTTTTACAGACACATATTTACTTTGGGGCCAGGAGGGAGGCAATACTTACAGAGCACATTGTGTCCCAGAGGACCCTGAATAACCCTTCAGGATAAGTTGCCCCATGGCAGCCAGTGGCTCCATGTGGGCTTCCTCCTGTATCTCCATGTTGTGTTGCAGCTGGTCCTCAGCAGCTGGATCCTTGCATGAGCCATCCCCTGCTCCAGCATCCACACTCCCGAGACATCTCATTGCACCGTCATGCCCTTTAAGTGCTACTAGACCACTCCTTGGCATGATTTTAACTCCACAGTACAGTCCAGCCCAGTTCAGGGGATATGAACAGTACAGAGACCATTCCCCAAGAAGCAGGATGGGTGAGAAGGGTTTAGCCATGCTACTTGCCCTCTTAGGGCCAAGGAAGAAGACCCCACCCCTTTGACTTATAGAATCATAGAATCATAGAATCGTCTAGGTTGGAAGGGACCTTAAAGATCATCTAGTCCAACCAACAACCTAACTCTGACAAAAAACCATCACTAAACCATGTCACTCGTCAACCCGTCTTTTGAATACCCCCAGGGATGGTGCCTCAACCACCTCCCTGGGCAGCCTATTCCAATGCTGGATAACCCTTTCTGTGAAGAAATGTTTCCTAATATCCAATCTAAACCTCCCCTGGTGCAACTTGAGGCCATTTCCCCTTGTCCTATCTCCTGTGATTTGGGAGATGAGACCGACCCCCCCCTTCTCTACATCCCCCCTTCAGGTAGTTATAGAGCGCAATAATCTACCCTCAGCCTCCTCTTCTTCAGACTAAACAACCCCAGCTCCCTCAGCTGCTCCTCATAAGACTTACTCTCCAGACCCCTCACCAGCTTCGTTGCCCTTCTCTGGACCCGCTCCAGCACCTCAATGTCTTTTTTGTGGTAAGGGGCCCAAAACTGAACACAGTACTCAAGGTGAGGCCTCACCAGATTTATTAACGTACCTGTGGCCTTTGAGAGCAGAGCACATCCTTGGCAGCACACTGCACTTTGGCAGAACAAGGAGGGAAGAAGTCAGCCAGGAGCCAGATGTCTTTCAAGGATGTCCTTTCAAGGAGCTGGGACACAACTCTGCTGGACCTCAATTTGATGTAATCTGGGGCTGCAGCCATCCTCCCTGTCTCCTACCCCTGGCACCAGCACTGGCACCAGCACAACCACACAGTGACTGTGTAAGGGCGCTGGTTTGTCCGAAAGCTCATAATTTTTTTCCCCATGGTGTTAGCTTTCATCCAGCTCAGCTCCCTGCACAGTCTCCCTGCCAGCCCCGGGTGTGCAAGGCGAGTACAGCCATGGCTGGAGAGGAGGATGAACCCAACGACAGCCTCATTTTAGATTGGTTTATGCTGCTGTGGAATGACCCCACATTACGATCTCCCTCCCTACAAACATGGGATGTAAGAGAGAACCTGCTTCCCTCAGAGCCAGCTCTCCATCCTCTTCTCCACCTCCGTCTCCCACCACCCCATCACCATGCTCAATCTTCATACAGCCCATCTGCCTGCCTGCCAGCCCACCTTCGCCAGTGCAAAACCATGTAAAACTCATGGAATTGTCAGAGTTGGAAGGGACCTTCTAGAGATCACCTAGTCCAACTCCCCAGCCAAAGCAGGGTTGCCCAGAGCACATCACCCAGGACTGCATCCAGGGGAGTCTTGAAGATCTCCAGAGAAGGGGACTCCACACCCTCCCTGGGTCATGTAACTCATAACTCAGATGAGTATTTCTTATCACTAACAATTTTGAAGTGGCATTTCTCTGTCAGGACAACCGTGTAAAGTCTGAGCAGGACATAGCACAGGACACGCACAGTGCTATTATTAAAGCTTCCATATGGTTAATTCCCCCAGTCTTTGAATTCATCTCAAAGCAGCATTGAAGGCCCTGTGGGCTCAGAGCAGGGCTGCAAGGGAGGCAGGTGGCATTTCAGGTGCCCGAAGTGTGGAGCTCCTGGCTGCATCCCCTGGCATCCTGATTTCTGTTGGGCTATCTCCTACCAGCTGATCAGAATGTCAGCCAAAACCCGCCTGGACAAGTTCCTGTGCAACCTGCTCTGGATGGACCTGCTTTGGCAGGGGGGGTTGGACTAGATGATCTCCAGAGGTCCCTTCCAACCCCATGGGATTCTATGATTCTATTCTATGATTCTGTGATTCTATGATCTAACAGAAATAGGGATCTCGGTTGGTTTTCCCCAAGCTTTGTAGAAACCCTCTTTGCTTGTCCTCTCTGGTTTGTTTGCCCCACAGCATGGTCTGTACTGCAGCCAGCACATCCCCTACAGCAGAGGTGGCTGCCCCTTCCCCATGACCACTGTGGATCCCACTCTGAGGTCCAAAGTCATGTTGGTGAAGAGGTGGGAAGGGTTCACCATTTCATGAGTCTCCTAAAAGTGGGGTCAGGCTCCAAGGGTGGCACCTGAGAGTGGGGCACTGAGTCCTTTCCCTTAACTCCACTGCTGTGGAGAAGGAACAAAGTCTGCCCATGACTTCTTGGACTCTACAAAATCTATGCCCAAAGCAACCTGAGAGGACCTGAGAGAGAAGAAAGGGAAAATCCAAGAAGGAAATGCTTTTGAGCTCTGAGAAATGCAGAAATGTACTGGACAGGAGCACGATGCTCTGGGAGGAGCAGAGGCTGGGGAATGCAAGGCAGCTCTCTTCCTCATCAAAGAACGGGTGCAAAAATGGTTCAGGGAGGTGGATCCACCTTTGATGTTGTGAGCAGATTACAAAGCCGTGCCACACCAGCTTCCAAGATTCCTAGATAGGGAAGGCTGGTCGCACACGCTGGAAGACGCTTCACAATGTGCCAAGGGCTCCCAGCTCTGTATGCCGACATCTCCCCTGGCCTTTAATTCAGCCCCCTTTGCCTTTGCTCTGTTTGCATAGCATTAAAGCATTGCACTTTCCAGGGTGAAAAAAAAAAAAGAAAAAAAAAAAAAAAGGTTTGTCTAATATTTGTCTTCATTTTAAAGCTGGCTTTTTTTTTTTCTTTAATGCACCTGCATTATCCAACACGTAGTCCAATATATAAAATCGATTACAACCCAGAGAAAGGCTACAAAGCTTGGGGAAGGATGCTGCAGGCAGGGAGGGAAGCCCCACAGGCCAGGGCTTCGGCACTCCAGCTGGTTAACGTGCAAGTTCTGCAGTTTTACACATTCATGAGCATAGCCAGGCACTCAGGAGAACTCTCTCCAGGCAGTCACACACGGAACCTCCTGGTCTTCTCCACCCCCTGCCTCCCAACCCAGGGCCCTGCAGGGAGACGCGCCGTGCTGCTGGGGATGTTTCCCCCCCGAGCTGACTGGCATCCATGGCGGTATGAAAAATTAATAGAGGAGTACAGAGAGCATTAACAAGCGCTGACATATCTCTCCCACGGTTAATTGACATCCACCGTTCTATTTAAAATTAATGAAGGCTTGCCGAGCACGCGGAACTCGCACCTCGTAGCAAAGGAAATGCCCCACACAGCTCAGCAGGTTGTGTCGCCGTATCAGTGATGCTATGTACCACAAACCCTGACAAATGCTCCCAGTATTATGTCAGGCCTGTATCCGAGGTGTTGCTCTCAGCATCGGTGTAGGAGGGGTGCTTGACGCGTGCTCTGGAAATTGCCACTCCAGTGGGTGCATGACACAGGCTGCTACAACAGCCCAGAAGCGTCTGAGCCTCTGCTCTCCAGCCCAGATGAGTCCCTCTTTCCTTCTGGTGCAGCGAGGGGACAGCTGTAGCTGTGGACTGATCGCAAGTAGCTCATGAAGCCCAGCTGATGTCTCTGCACAGCTTGTGACGATGGGGAGCTGTGCTGCACTGCTGTTCCATCACTGCTCCTGCAGTTGTTAAATGAACTTTTATGGGATCCAGGTGTCTCACCAACATCTTACTCAGCCATGCAGAGAGGGCGCAGACAGGACCTTCTAGAAAGAGGGCCAAAGGAATCCTGGGCTGCATAGGGAAGAGTTTGGCCAGTAGGTCAAGGGAGGTCATTCTCCCCCTCTCCTCTGCACTGGTGAGGCCACAACTGGAATACTGAGTCCAGTTCTGGGCTCCCCAGTTCAAGAGGGACAGGGAACTACTGGAGAGAGTCCAGCGTAGGGCAACAAAGATGATTAAGGGATTGGAGCACCTCCCTTACAAGGAAAGGCTCAAAGAGCTGGGACTCTTTAGTCTGGAGAAGAGAAGGCTGAGGGGAGACCTTATCTACATTTACAACTACCTAAAGGGTGGGCTGAAGGATGATGGAGCCAGACTCTTTTCAGTGGTTCCCAGCAATAAGACGAGGGACAATGGGCAAAAGCTGGAACATGGGAAGTTCCACTTAAATATGAGGAAGAACTTCTTTATAGTGAGGGTGCCAGAACCCTGGAACAGGCTGCCCAGGGAGGTTGTGGAGTCCCCTTCTCTGGAGATTTTCAAGACCCTCCTGCATGCAGTCCTAAGTGATGTGCTCTGGGCAACCCTGCTTTAGCAAGGGAGTTGGACTAGATGATCTCTAGAGGTCCTTTCCAACTCTGACAATTCCATGATTCCATGATTCCATGACACTAAATGAGAAACCCTGGCACTGCTAACGACACTCTTGAGTGGGATGGCAGCCCTCTGTTTTTTCAGCAGTGGAGGCAGATGACAACCTGGTGAATGGCGTACACTGTGAAAACCAAGACCTCTGTAAGCTTTTCACAATGCCTGGAGTAGAGTAGACAACACCTAAACAAAGTTTTACTGGAAAGCTGCGGGGCTTGAGGTACCACCAGTGGCATGGCCTGAGATGGGACTGGCCCAGGTGAGCTGGAGTGATCCTGCATTCCTGCCGTCTGTCCCATCAAGGCCAGGGCTGCACCCGGTTGTGGGTACTTGGTTGTGTTCATTAACTCCAAGCCTTGGCTCAGGGATAACAACAGCAAGGGCTGTGCTGCCAGCCAAGCCAGTGAAATGAGAGACCCTCACAAGTGACACTGACAACACCCCAGGACCTGGGGACTTCCACATACTGCCCTGACGACGCCTTTCTGGATGGTGATGGCTGGCTGCTTTTGAGTGGGCAGCCTGAGGTGGAAAAGTGCCTCTTCTCACCTTGAAGCAGGTCCCGTGGGACAGTGGTGGCCCTCAGCATACTCCTCCCCCACCAGGGACGGAAAGCGCATGGTGAGGAGAGAAAACATTTGAAAGGCAGTTCTTCCAGGAGAGCACCTTGCTCAGCCATATTGAGCTCCTTCTGCTCCTCCTCTGCATCCTCCTTCTTCTGGCACTGCTGCCAGCGAGGAAGAGGAAGCAGGAAAAACAGCAGCCAAAATTGCGTGGGAGAGTTGTGCCTGCTTGGAAAGCTTGCAGCTGTCCACCACCAACACGCCAAATATCCCCACACTGATTGCCACCTACGCCCAGTTACCAGCCCAGTTACCTCGGGGAGAGCTGGTTTGTCCGTAGTGATTTGTTGGGAACTTGAACAATGGTACCACCCAAAAGGTGAATCACAGGGGTTTCATGGTGTGAACATCGGGGTGGAAATAGGTGACTTCTGGCTACGCTCTGTCACCTGGGTGGCCCAGGAGCTATCCTGTAGCCCAGCAGCTCCACCAGGTACTGTGGGATCCCAGCTCAACATAGGGGCTGAAGTCCCCTCCTTCCCTTTCTCCAAGCGGAAATGGCAACTCGGGAAGTAAAAGCTGTGTCTTCACTTGGAGACTGTTCCTTCATACTCGTTTTTATGAAGCAACTACATTGCAACACCACACTTCAAAGTAAACCCATTTGTGTAGCCAGCTCTGAAAAGAGAAAAGAGCTTCTCCCAATATCTCGGCTGAGATTTGGACCAGCGCTTCTGAGGGAGCTACCAACTCTTTTCATTTAAGCCATGGAGCTGCCTCCTTGAAAAATGTACCAAGCCCAACTTTGATTTTCAGTTTCTAGTCTCTGCTCAGGGGCTGAATCAAAGTAACTTAAATCATGGCTTTGATTCATATTTTCAGAGCTGGCTTAAGATGTAGTTTCATGGGCTTCCTGCTATTTGTTATTACCTCCTTGCTGGAGGTTCATACCTCCCTGGCAGAGCTGGTGGACCTGGATGTGTGTGTGTGCATCTCTGGGCTTTGATGTTCACAGCTTCCCGAGACAGTACTGAAACACAAGCACTCGTGATCAGGAGTAATGGTGAGAGCTGATGAATTAATGTGTGCCTTGAAATGCTCTCATTCTGTTCTCCGGGATAAGAGCTCAGTATTCTGGTTTAGCAGTGTTTACATATACCCCTCTCCAGTTGTTTACATCATACTTGGTAATTACCTTCACAGAGCTGTTTGGTTGTTCTGGGGATGATGTAATCTTTGCTTGTACTGCTTTGCCCACACAGTTTGCTGTACTGAAGGGCTTTGGAATACTTCCTCCGGTGATTTTATTTCACTAGCTCTTTAGAAAAAGCTATAGCTATTTTCTCATCTAGCAGTGCCCAGAACTTTTGTCTTAGGGAAGAATACGGGGACAGCCAACTTCCTGCAATTAAAGAAGCCTCTCAATGTAGTTGAGGCAGAATAATTCAATCTACACTTGCTACAAAATAGGTTGGATCTTCAGCTGTGCTAATGCACTACTTAGTCTGAAAAAGCAAAGGGACAAAGGTTTAAAGGGGGCTGGGGGCTTCTCTTGTAGCCCATGTTGCATCAGTTTAACTGAAGTTGCCATGTTGGTGTCCCGAAACAGTCTGGGATGGATAAACTGCTGTGTCACACTCCCCCGGGGTGGGTGTATGGGTGCAAATGGGATCATATAGGGCCCATTGTGCACAATCCGGGAGGTGGAGGGGGGCTTGGGCAGGGATAAGGACAGGTTCAGTTCGAATCTGATGCCTGGCCAGGGGATGGGAGGGAGATGCAAGCATTTGGCTATGGTCTGTCTCTGCTGGAGAGGTTCTTGGTTGCAGGCACTGTCATGAAGCGAGTGGGTCACTGGAAAGGGTCTGAGGTGACATTTTTTCCCAGTTCTGTCATTGGCTTGCTAGGTGACCTTCAGCAAATCAACCACCTACTCAATGCTCTTAGTGTCTATGCAATGGGTGTAAAACTGTCTACCTCCAAAACCACTTCAAGGTCCACCAGTAGAACGTGATATCTAAGGCCTCTCTTTGCTCCTTCTGCCTGAATCTTCTTTTCTTTCTTATCAGCAGACAATAAATCACAGGATGAGACAGAGAGCGTCCCCTTCTCCTCCAGCTACCCCACAGCCATGCGTCTCAGGCATGCTGCTGGGGTGTGGGAGAGGAGGGTTTGAAATCCCTGGGGCTGTGGAAGCAGCTGTGCTGACGGACTAAGGCTGACAATCCTCGCTGCTACACTCCAGGAGTTCCCACCCCAGGTGTTTACTCAGCGCTTGTGCTAATCATCATCATCATCATCCCGCAGTGAGCTGGCAGAACCGAACCTCCCCGTCCCCCAGCTCCTACGGGGTGAAAGTCCAGCATCCCCCCACATGTGGCTGATGGAGGCAGGTGCGTGGGAGACTGCCCAGTTTTTGCACAAAAGCAGCCGAGATGAGCAGTCACAGCAGGGGCCACCAGCTCTGCTGGGAGGGACGGACCTCTGGCAGAGGAGTGGGAACAGAGAGCCAGGAACCTGTGAAACCACACCTTGAACTGGCTCGGGGAACACAAATCAAAGCCATGATATAAGTTAAGTCGGTGCAGCTTCTGCGTTCAGATGAGCCCTCTAATCATTGAGTTGCCAAAGGCCTCGAGGGACCATTACGTTAGGTAGAGGTTACCAAAGGGCAGGTTGCTTCAGCCTCTTCTTGCCCTGGGCAGGCAGGGAGAGACCGCGTGGGGATGGCAGGGATGTCTCTGGCTCCCTTGTATGAGGAGCGCCTTCGGATGAACCGTGGAGGCAGCTTTCTGACCCTTTTCTTACATCAAAATGGCACAGAGGAGCTCCATGGGGACCAAAAGCTCACCTGGGCTTTTTTTAACTTTCAGAAAGATTAACACAGATTTATGGTTGAGAAATCAGGCTCATTCTAGTCTAAAGTGCAGGACAATTCCTCCCCCCCCCGCCCAGTTCCCAGGAGGGTAACATCATAACCCATTATTAGCTGTGCCAGTTACAGTTATTTCCTTCCCACGTTTCCTTCCAGGTGTCAGACTAGAATGCGATCGCTTTTCTTCCTGAGAGCCACTATTTTTAAAAGTGAAGAATTGAATGTTATTAACATAGTAGGTGTTGTACTGTGCAGCCCATTCTATAATGGGGTGTTTATGGCGCCGATGCTCTTACCCAGTCCATTCGTAATCAGAAGTAATAGTGCCACTTCACCACTTGCTCTGCCGGAGGATGCCGCAATAAATCCCGATGAGGCATAGCTTGGCTGCAGCTGGCGGGCGACGCAGAAGCTTCGTGCATTTTTACTTCTTTAATGTTTATAGCTCTTTTACATTAGATGAATATTGCCAGTCCCCGGGATTCAGCCCTCATGAATCAAGCCTCAAAAAAAAAAAAAAAAAAAAAAAAAAAAAAAAAAAGAAAAGAGATTTTACAAAATGTGTACTTTTGAAGCAAGTTTGATGGGCCTTCAAATGGTCCAGCCTTTGTGTCATGCTGACAGGCTGCCCTTGTTTTCCTGCCATGAGCTTACTTTAAGAAAGGAAAAAGAAAGCTGACATTCACATAGGATCATCTAATTCCAACAGCTGGCCCCTACCAACATCACCTGACACGACGAAACTGGAGATAATGTAAGAGCAGTCGGCACAGTCAAACAGATCCTCGTCCATGTGACGGGCCAACGTAGCTCAGCTCAGTGTCACACAGGGCTCATAACCCCCTGGTTTTCTGCGGGAATAAAAGCTTTCACCTCCAGCTCCTTGCCGCCTTGAGCTCCCCGTGTGGAAGGAGGAACAAAGGGTACATTTTTGAGAAGTTAGCAACAGAAGCCACCGGCCAACACATCATGGGCTGAGCAGGGCAGAGCACACACATTTGCCACCCTTGTCCTGTTGGCCAGGAGGGCTGAGCAGCACAGGCTCCCCAGCCACCAGCTCATTGCCGTCGTCCGCTCCAGGGGTGCAAGTGTCTGGGAGGTTCCAGCATGAGGTGTGTAAGGGAATCGATCCAGGTTTAAAATAACCATGCTTCTCCCTCCCCCTCTCCCCTTCTCCCGCCAGTTTTGAAGCATTACTTTAAACCTCGGGTGGGTTCCCTGCTCCTCGGTGGTTGGCACTGCAGCAGTAGACACGACACGGCTGAAGGGATGGTGTGGTGGCCAAGCGTTGTGAGTGAGAGACACCACTGAGAATGAAAGAGCTTTCTTAGGACTGCTCGCTACAGGAAAGATTCTGGAGTGAGTCCAGAGAAGGGCAATGAAGCTGGTGAAGGATCTAGAACACAAGTCTTACGAGGAGAGACTGAGGGAACTGGCGGTGTTCAGCCTGGAGAAAAGGAGGCTGAGGGGAGACCTTATCCCTCTCCACAAGTACCTGAAAGGAGGGTGTAACAAGGTTGGGGTTGGTCTCTTCTCCCAAGTAGCAAGTGATAGGACAAGAAGAAACAGCCTCAAGTTGTGCCAGGGGAGGCTTAGATTGGATATTAGGAAAAATTTCTTCATGGAAAGGGTCATCAAACACTGGAACAGGCTGCCCAGGGAAGTGGTGGAATAGCCATCCCTGGAGGTATTTCAAAGACAGGTAGTGGCGGTTTTGGCAGTGTTAGGTTGATGGTTGGACTCGATGATCTTAAAGGTCCCTTCCAACCTAAACAATTTTATGATTCTACGTGAGTGGGAAAAGGAAAGAAAGAAGAAAAAAATCAGAGAAGGGGTGATGTGTCATCTTTAGTGGAAGTAAGGAAGAAACTAAGAGTCGGGAGCAGTGTTTGTTGGAATGGCAGGCTGGGCTTTCTTGCAGTGCTCAGGGGGACATGACTTTGAAAAGCCTTTTTGTAAATGAGGAAGACTGCACCTAAGCAATGCCTGGCTCTGGCATCAGTTCCTCTGAAAACCCAGACATAGCCCCAAATCTAGTTTGGGACTTCACTGAAATGAAGGACAACTGCAAATGGATTTGACCCTGTATTTTGCACATCTCCTAGCACGTGGGTGCAGGACTGCTCGCATCGAGACTGGTGGCTTTAGGAGCAACTACTCTAAGAGCAGACCTGACATAAGGGTGCTGACAGGGCAGCAGCGTGGGAGGGGGCGGCAGCATCCTCTTCTGTCCTTGCTCGGGTAGCTTCCCTGCCTCGGTCCCAGTGGTCACCTGTTCCTTTCTGATGCCTCTAGAGCTCCAGAGCCCAACATTTATACATGTTTAAAACTCTGGCTATTTTTCACTCTTTTCCTAAACTACCAATGACAGTTGTCCCTGCTTTGTGCAACTCCTAAATCTGCATCCTGGCATCTCCCCACGCTAGCATCCTCCACTGATATGTTTTTCCATTCCTGTTTCACTCAACTTCTTTCTTTCTCTTCCTTCTTTATTCCCATCTCCCTTTGTTTTCTTATTCCCTTCCTGACTAGCCCTCTTCCCCCTCTATCATTTCTTCTCTCATGAACCTTTCCTGACTCAAAAACCGAATTTCTAAACAAAACACAAGCAAGCAGGAAAGCTAAGATTAACGGTTCTGCTATGAGTGCATTTTCCTGGGTGTGATCTATAAGCATCTGCAAGAGTTCTCATCATTACCTTGGTATATGTTTGTAAGACAGAGTATTACTTTCCCCAGGCTCCATCTCCTTTATCTTTTAGAAGTGTCCCCTAGTGACAGAGACTGCATTTCCCTATCAGTATGTACAATTTCTAGCATGTCTGATCGCTCCTGCAATATAAATGCTGTGTAATCATCAAAATGATCCATAAAGCCCTCATTGCCTGCAATCTTAGGATGTCTGGAGTTGTGCACTTCATAAGCATCTCTCTCTAATGATCGCCCACGTACCCAGCACTAAGGAACTTGGAGCATCCTCCAGAGGTGACATGGTGCTCTTATCCTCATACCACACATGAGCAACAGTGACGTGCCACAGGACACGTAACACGTCCCCATGGACAGGGTGAGGAGACAACCAATGTCTGCTTTGTGCTACACGTTGAACGTTTGGCCTCATTCTCCTTCCCATATGGCGGTGGGAAGCAGGACGTGACTTCAGAGAGAAGTGGAACCAGAGCCTCCATGGGCCAACTGATTTTATGAGTCCCCTGAATGCACTCGGTGGATTGGAAAGGGGAAAATGAGAAGGGAGTAATACAAAGTCCTCCTCTGTTTGCTGACATCCTTTATTTCTTTTGTAAATAATGCTCTCAGCCAGTGCTTCCCAAGGGGGGATCTGGAGGGAATCACCATCTCCGCATGGACTCATGTGAGAAAGGAAGCAGCTGGTCCCTGACATTTATTGCTGTGCTTCAGCTCAGAAACTTCGGTTGGAACGCTGCACAAACCCTCGTTTCTCTGGGTTATTTTCATCCTCCCTCATTTCGCTCAATTAAGTAATTCATACTTTAAGGAAAAAAAAAAAAAAAAGAAAGAAATCCTCTGGGAGTTCGTTTCACCCAGGATGGGGAGTGCTGGAGCGTTAGCAGAGGTACGGCTGAGGTGCTGTTGGACACAGGTTTGTTCCTGTTCTTATTTTAGCTGAACCAGTTCACCCTCCCCGGCAAATAGGTGATAAGGCAGTGTGTTTATGGCGAGTATCCTGCGCGGCACAGCTGTACCACGGGTTAGGTAACGTCACTGACTCACCCCACAGTTATTGGGCCACCGTGTCTCTTCCCTTGCCAGGGCAACAGTCTTCACCCTGTACACACTGACTGGCTTTGCAAGCACTAATTAAGCTTTTCTGTGAAGTTAGGTGTAATGATAAGCGTTTTTCAGATGCAGGGACTGAGGAACAAATCTTCCTCCCCGAGACATCAAGTTGTTTCCTCTGATTTTTTTTTCCTAGGAGTGCTGAAAGCTCCTTTCAAAGAGCCAAACCCTCGCAGGTTCCAGCAGGAATTACCATTCCGTGTCGCCACGCCTAGGGAGTTCCTGGCCAAAACTTTGATACTTCCACTGGATATTGGGTACTTGGATTCAAAACAAGCCAAAAATGAGTGAGGTTTTAGCAATCCTGCCGTAAGCATGAGCTACACGCCTAAAGGGCCCGATGTGTTAATCCCCAGGTGTCGGACCTCCTTCGATGGTTTCGGAGAGTTGTTCTCCATTCTGGTTTAAAGCAAGTGGGGTTTTAGTGGATGTACTGCCCTACCCAGGTGGGCAAGCCCACGATGGGAGCCAGCATGGGGCTTTCTCTGCACAACTGCCAAAGCTACACAAGCATGGAATTTGTGGCCAAGAACAGGGAAGAGGAGGTCTGGATGCTCGCTTTCAGCGGGCATATCCCAGGCATCCGGTGCTTTTTTCCCAGCCAGTGTTCTCAGCTGAGCCAGACGCACAGGAGCCCCTACCAGCCACAGATATTTTTTTTTTCCCCTTTGGTTCAGACTGAAAGGACGTACTTTTGTATTATTTTACACCATCACTAGTCACAGCAGAGACTGATAACTGCTCTTGTAGAATATCAATAGTCACATAAAGCCGATGAATAAGCCAGGAAATGGGTACAACTCCATGGGTTGCTACCCGAATGGCCTTTTAATACCTGCTCCAAATGCCCTCAGGTGGGAGCTTCATAAACAAGATCAAAACTAAGGTGAATTTTTTATTCTAAGCGCAATTCCATTGAAATCACGGGAAAAAATACTCACTGATTTCACTCTCGCTGAGATCTGGGGTTGCAATAGGGGAACTAATTATTGCTCATGGAAGCCAATGGAAAGAAGTGTAATAACTTGAGCCCCGTGGTTTGGCTTCTGGTGTCAGTACCGCTTTGGACTGGCGAAAGCGGTTGCTGTTTACCCTGTCCCCAGCAGCTGATCCCTCCCTGCAGCCTCCTGGGTCGCACCGGCCCAACCCTTAGTGTAACCAGGCAGCAAAACGCCTTAGGAAACAACCCAGCAAAACCATGCACCTTCCCCGGCGCGGTTCACCACCCGGCTGCACAAACAGAGAGAGGTGGCACAGGGTCCGGGAGGAGCATGGGGCAGCAGCCCCTCAACGCTGCTACCGAGATGTCCCCCTTGGAAGATGCTCCCGGGCCGGTCACGCAAAGGGGCTGAGCTACCTCAACAGGCACTGCGAAGAGGGTCTTTGCTCCGGCCACTTCTCTTGCATTGGGTCTAGCGTTTGGAGGCTTCACTGGGGTGACTGGGTTCACTAATCTGGCAGAAAACTAGTCTGGCTGACAAAAAAAAAAAAAAAAAAAGACTAGTTTTCTACCGGGCTGTTGGATAGCTTAGCTGTCTTGTATGATCTCAACTTCAGTGATCTTCAGTGATCAGATCCTTGGTCTGTGTTACTTACACAAGGCTGTATCTCTGGTTCTCCCTATGCTCGATGGAGGCGATCCATGTTTACAATGGAAATACCAGAGAGCAGAAGTCAAGAGCGTGGTGACTAATTATATTCCTTCAGCATTACTCTATTGGTATTTTGTTTATTGAACTCTTCCATTCCAGTTCAAGATTCAACACACAGGCCTGTTCCCTGGCTGTTTCCAGGACTGCTGCCTGGTTGGAGGACGTCTGCTGAGATGCCTTTGTACATCCTCCACTTGTTAATCCAAAGCTTTTATTGAGTTGAACATACCCGTCCCGTGCGACACCCCCAGCAGTTTCACTTTTATATCATTCAAAAGCAGCATAGCCAGGGGTGGATTTTTTTTTTTTTCCTAGTTTCTCCCTTGTGACTTCGAACGCCGAGTTTCAGCCTGAAAAAATATTTACAGCTGTGTTATATAAACTAATGAAAAACAGTGTTTAAAATGAAAGTGCTGGCACGACTTCTTTATGGAGAACAGCAGTGGAAATAGCCATATGGTAATAAACAGGCTACCTGATATGGTTTATTGTTTAACTCCTTGCTTGCTTACTTTTAGAAACTGAGGCTTCTGTTTTCAAACTGAGTCCTCTGAGACCCGTGCACGCGTTGGGTTACTAACCCCAACCTGAATCTGGGTCCCCTGGGAATATGTAGGCTCGGAGCAGCTCCTTCTGAAGCAGGGACTGCCCGTGTTTCCATACGCCTCACAGCACAGAACACACCGCAAACAAAGCCTCAGTTTCTAAGGTAAACAACAAGCCATTTTGGTTTTTAAAAAAAAGGGCAAGAAAATGCCCGGACATTTGCAGGTTTTCCTTCTTGCAGCTCTCCATCAGGAAAATAAGAGAGAAGGAGAGATTTTATATTACTGCAGTGCTGCCTTTCTCCTGTGTAGCCGGGACGGTTTCCTAGCCTGCGATTTTAACGGCACGATGAGATATTTATAACATGCTAGGAAAAATGTTTCCTTTTTAAAGCCCATCACGGTAGCCTAACAGCCAGCCTCGAAACCTGCCTTTCCCGCATCCCCAAATCGCTCGATGGAAATGATTTTTATACGCCGACTGTTGGCTTGCATATTAAAGCCATTTCTGAGGGAAAAAGCGGTAAAACCCAGAGCCCGTTGGCTGCGCTGTGCACACATGACTGCACAACCAGATGAGGCCAGGCGGCAGTAAAAATGTCCCTGCCTGGTGGAACAGGAGCTCCCGCAGTTGTTACCGCAACGGCAGCCGCTCGGGTACCGGAGCAAGGGGTGGGAACGCGGCGAGCGCCGATAAGCCTTTACGGTAAATCAGCTATAACGCCGGTTGGCTCCAGGCCCAAGTAATAACTAACCGGTTTTATGTTAATTATTTGCTATCCTTTTACACATAGCAAGAGTTACAAGCCAGTACCAAGCATAAAGGACTGCAGTGCGTATTTGGCTTTCGGAAAGTCTCTACTTTTTTTGACGTGCTGCATCACTTTCTAATTGACACTTGCGAGTAATTCTGGTTTTTCCTTTTGCTCTGGCTTCTTTCTTGCAGCCTCTCACAAAGTAATATTTTAGAATGTGTTTGTAAGGATAAACAGAGGTGCTCATACGTTTGGATATTCCATCCCATTGTTCCCGTGCCTGTTGTATGGTAATTCACCCCTTACACACCAACTGCGAAACAGTCATTCTCTCCCGAGTGCCCCAATAAACCCGCTCCAGTTCGAATATATTTCTATATCTGGAATGTGACCACCAGGAAGATGGGCAGCAAAACCACAGAGCCAGTCTCCATCCTCCTCCATCCATCCTGACCACAAATCCCCAGTCCCAAAATCACAATGCGGAGCCCCATCGGGGAAGGCAACTCAGCTCTTTGTGGGAGTGATTGAGAAACTGGTCCAGCTTTGAAAAGTCAGCACATTTTTCACCCCCCGGGTTACTTTTTCCAGCTGACATACCAAAGGGGCAGCCCGCAGCAGCACTGGCAGGGGCAGGGACAAATGTCAGAGAAAGGAATACCTGTAATTAGTAGTGCTTGAGTGCTTCCCTTGGTGGAGCCATGGTCTGAGACCTGTCTCCATCACAAAAAGATCCCACTCCCTAGACAATTCCACCAAGGCACTCTCTGCCCCCTTCAAAATCTCAAACTAAGAAGTCCTTTATGGCGACTTACTTACATGTGTAAGCCTTTCTGAAGTGCTTGTGGAAGTGTTGCTCTAGGTCTTACCATCCTGGTCTCCACTGAGAAGAATTTTGATTCTTTGTCGTGACTTGTCTAGTCCTTCAGGAAGGGATAGATGTGTATGCTTGGAAGGGTTGCCAGCACAGTTCTACACCTCAGTGACCCCTGCAAGTGGGAACACGCCGAAAGACATCTTGGACCGATTGCTGGCATGACTTTTGGGTCACTCTAGGGTTTTTCAGATGAAGGTAAAATGCTACTGAATCCCAAATATACACTTCTCCTAATATTTGATGTACAGCTTCCATGAGTATAAACAGCTAACTAGAAACCAAGACAGAAGACAATTAGGTCTAAGAGAGATAAGCTTTAATAAGTCTGCAGGCTTCCCTGGGAGGTAATTTGTACAGCTGTTAAATATAGCAAACATTATTGGAATTTCACAAATAGCATGGATTAATAACAGGAGGAACCATTCTCCATTATCTGGGTGGGACACACATTGCTTCATTGACACTGCTATACAGTGCAGAGAGATTGAAAAAATTTGTGTTTTAATTAAAATAAAATATAAATAATGGAAGGCAAAGGAATCACTAAGGTTCTTCCAGACTTCTCCAGAAAGTGCTGCTCTTGATAACGATGGGCAGAGCTCATCAGGGAAAAATGAAAGATGGACAAGTCAGGGGATGTAAAGCTAAAAATTGAATGGAAAATGCTTTGAGTCAGGCTGACAGCTTGGTTAATAGAGTTCTGCGCTGATGGATATTAGCACGTAGGTGGGCCCACCTAGGCGTTGTAACTGTTTGGGGTGTGGAGGGATGGCTGACAGCTTCTCTTCTATGACAATGTACCCAGGTCCCCGCAGGCTGGGTTCCCCATTAACAGCAGGCACTGCTGCAGGATCAGGTCGCCTGCAAAGGAGGAACAAAACAGGACTTTGGAGAAATTATTCTACAAATCAAACTTTAATGTTGGAGAAACACAGGGGAAGTGCTGAATGCTCTGAGTTTCAATGACAGAGGAGCTCTTGGGCTCTGAAAATGAGCCCCCAGCTCACGAATGGCAGCAGCTGGCCACCCAGGCACCCTAAATACACCTGGAGAATTGTTGTGTCCTGACCCCAGCAGCCAAACTCATGGGCTCTTAATGGGATTGTACCTGAGTCTTTCAGCAATCTACCTCACAAGAAGGAATAGGACAGAAAATTTAGCACGTGTCGGGCTGTGGAAAGGGCAGTACCGAGAGCTAGAACCCGCATTACCATACAAATGAAATGATTCCTTCTTAAAAAGCAGTAGGAAGAGTGTTTGGAACGAGCCCAGCTCTTGCAGCCCTCACTTTTTCTGAACGCGTCTATTTGTTTTATTCTATTTACGGCCTCCAGTTTTCGAGTGTGTCCAATTATGTTTCACCTTGGAGCTTCCCAGCCTGCGAATGCCGGCGCCAGGGGCTGGCTGCCGCCCAGCTGGCCCTTGCCCCAGCAGCGAGGGCCGCGGCACCGCTCCTTTTCGGGGCTACAACACACCACCCGCTTCTGGTCATTAAAGGAAATGAACTTGAAATTGCGATGAAATAAGTAAATAAGGCTGGCGTACGAGGGCATTAAGATCACAAAGCAGTGGTCACAGAATCACAGAATCACATGGGGTTGGAGAGGACCTCTGGAGATCATCTAGTCCAACCCCCCTTGCCAAAGCAGGTCCACCCAGAGCAGGTTGCACAGGAATGTGTCCAGGTAGGTTTTGAATGTCTTCAGAGAAGGAGACTCCACCACCTCTCTGGGCAGCCTGCTCCAGGGCTCTGCCACCCTCAAAGTCAAGAAGTTTCTCCTCATGTTTAGGTGGAACTTCAAATATTCAAGTTTGTGCCCATTTCCTCTTGTCCTATCCCTGGGCACCACTGAAAAAAGAGCGGCCCCATCCTCTTGACACCCACTCTTTAAGTATTTATAAGCATTGATCAGATCCCCCCTAAGTTTTCTCTTCTCAAGATTAAAGAGACCCAAGTCTCTCAGTCTCTCCTCGTAAGGGAGATGCTCCAGGCCCCTAATCCTCTTTGTAGCCCTCTGCTGTCCCCTCTCCAGCAGCTCCCTGTCCTTCTTGAACTGGGGAGCCCAGAACTGGACCCCATGCTCCAGATGGGGCCTCACCAGGGCAGAGCAGAGGGGCAGGATGACCTCTCTCAACCTGCTGGTTACACTCTTCCTGATGCACCCCAGGATGCCATTGGCCTTCTTGGCCACAAGGGCACATTGCTGGCTCATGGTCATCCTATTGCCCACCAGGACTCCTCAGTCTTTCTCCTCAGAGGTGCTCACCAGCAGGTCAGCCCCTAACCTGTACTTTGGTCGGTCTCAAAGGCTGGGAGAGGTGGCGTGTGGTGCCGCTGATTCGCTAAGTGTTCTTCGGCAGGGGTGGAAATGACAGCAAGAGGTGTGAGGCAGCGAAGAATGAAGAACCTGGGTGTTCAGCTTTCAAAGAAATTTGCAAAAGCCTTGGCAACAGCCAAGATTTACAGGCGTCTTCTGATAAGGAATTACTTTTCTATGGGAAAGCAATCGTCCCCTGCACTGCTGAGCTAATGATGTATAAAATAACTCTGACCAGCCCAAGTCCCACAATGGCATTAGCCAACAGCAAAGAGTAAAGGGAATCCAAACAAACTACTGGTGACCAGAAAACAACTCAAAGCAGATCGCCAGCAATAAATCTTAACTGTGACGTTGAAGCTGGGCTCATCTTACAAAGAGCGAAGAGGAGAGAGAGGATTGCTAAGGGCAAGACAGCAGTGCCTTTCCTGGTGATATAAACATAGATAAATGCGTACCGTTTCTGGGTACTGTATATGGCCCTGCCTATCTCAACAGCATAAATAACCAAAAAGAACATTAACACATTTCTAGGAACTGAGTTTTAGTTGTTCTGTGATTTACAACCGTCCGTTGTGCCTCATTCTCTTTAACATGGCTATAGCTTCGAATATTCCACATTATGGAAATTGTGGAAACCTTTTACCTGCCAAGATCAGAATTTCATGTTAGCAGTTATCCTGCAGTAGCCGGTGGCAGAATGAACCTACTGCAGCACAACAGCAGGTTACATCCTTTACACGGTCATATTTAATCTCTTCTGATGCTTATCCGAGTTGTAGCTGAGCACAGGGAAACACAGATTCTGAATTCAAATTGTTGCAGGTATGAATAGTAATGGCAACAGCCATAAGAATAATGCATAATTCTTGCATCGGCCTGTCCAAGGAATCCAGGAGGGTTTTTTATATTTTACATGTATATTGTTCAAATGTTTTCCACAAAAGTTGTTGTGTGGAAAACCCACAAAAATTAGGAAATCCACCTCGTTACAAGGAGTACTTGAAAAACTGTGAGCCTCATCATCCTGAACATATGATGATGGGCATAAAATTAAGCTAAAAACTACAGTATATATTCTTTCTTTTATATAACCTGCTTACAATTCATTTTGTGTTATCTATAGCAATGGGATTGAAAAAAATCCAGACAGTAGAGTGACTTGCCAAAAAAGTATGTCCATATCATTACACATGAACAAACCCTTTTTCTATACTATTTATGGGCACATTTGTTTGTAAACCTTTTCAAAATGTTCTTTTCCACTTCTTGAGATTTACTTACACCATTTCTTAGTTCTTCTGTAGAACAAAGCTGACATCTCCAGATGGCAAATATAAACATCAAAAGATGGGCTGCCACTCAAAAACACGTGGGAAACATTTGCCAAAGCTAAGTACAGTCTTAGAAGAATTTCGATAGTAGAGTAAAAAAGTTCTACTGAATATGCCATTAATAGTGGTGCAATAGATCTAGCTGACACGTTGGAGGTGGTGAGCTGCACTCAAATACTTTGCTACCCACAAAATGGCACTTATTTCAGGATTGTTATATACTCAGGAAATCATACAGTACATCAAAGTGACGAATTACACAAACTGTGCTATAAAATGCAGCACACATTAAGGGACATACGAGAAACATGCACACGTGCGTGGATAAGAAAGTGTGTCCGGGCTTCAACCTTTTTGCTGAATAAATATTTGAGAGTTTTACAGTTCTTCAGCATCTCCTTTTATAGAATCAGATAACTGCAACTGCAAATTCAACTCAAGGACTGACATTTTTATATTACAATGGCTTCTTTGTTGCTCCAAGCAGCAATATATATATACAACAAATTGGTTCGGAAAGAAAATGCTTTCCATCACACTTGTGTTTGCCTTTTATTATCATAACGAGAAACTATGTGCAGGAAGTTCTCCTTTACAATTCTTTTACCAGCAGTATTTGTCTCCTTTACATATTGGCAGGGGTGGGAGGGGATCTACCAAAATCCGTTACACATTTTGTCTCAACTGTAGTAAGAGAAGGCGTCCATTGTGAGCTGGACAGTTCAAACACCTGAGGATGAGCGAAAGAGTTTGTTCAAAATAGTGCAAAATTAGTTTGAACTTTACCACACTCTCCAAGCAGAAGCAGTTGTATAAGTAAAATATTTTATGAAGTTTTCTCAGCAGGAGAGGTCCAGGAAGCTCACTCTTCCCTTACACCAGCCTCAACAGAGATAGCTCTTTGTGGTGACTGCTCCTTGCCTCAGACACCAGTTCTGCAAGTCGTATGGTTGCTTCAGAATCATGCCTCTTTCGGAGGCTTGTCTGCACACAAATTCCCAGTGAAACACTGAGATTGCCCATGAAGCCCACACCCTCAGGCACTTTGGCCCATGTCTAAACAGAGGCGCTCTTAAGGTTGGTTTGTTGTGTTTTTTTTTTTCCCCAACATAAACTATGGTTTCTTGTCAGTGTGCGAGAAATTGGATTTTTGTTTATTCCTAAATTATGGTTAAAGCAAAGCAATGGATTTTGAAGGGCTGTACCTGAACTAATGAGTCTATATTGAGCATGGCTCTATTCTGCAAAGGAGATCTGTGGCAGTAGCAAGCCCGAAGAATTGTACTGCAATTGTATTAAGGACGTCTCTGCAATGCCTGTCTATGCTGCAAGGCTGAATGATGTACAAACAAGATGATGTACAACCAAGGTGTCACAAACACCTTGTTATACATAGATATAACAATGCTATGCCGTGATAGCTATGTGTTAATTTGTTCCCCCAGCAGAATATTTTCTGTGGAGAAAACTGAATCCACTACTGTAGCTGCCACACAGATTATTTTTTTTAATTAACAAGCACGGAGGAATTGAAGGCGCTGTTGAATTCACGGAATGGAATCCACCAAGAACCCTCCAACTGTAGTTTCGTGAGAGGCTGGCTCCAGCAACCACATTCCTGACCTTGTGACCTTCAGCTCACTCTTGGTCTTACAGCTCATCGCCCCTGGTGTGGTCTGAGAAGTTCTGTACCTTGAGCCACAGCCCGGTTTCTAGTCTAGCCCTATAGAGGATGACTGCATGGGCCTGTCGGAGGAGGCTGTGAACTTCAGCTGGGCATAGAGGGGGGCAGGCACTTCTTAAAAGAGCTGCACTGCCAAAGTCAGTGCCTTGGGGAAACTCCATCCGCAGGTTTATGATTCAGTTAAGCCAAGCTTACAGCTGGGAGGAGAAGTCCTGCTCCCCCTCCTGCCTGCCAGCCAGCTTTCTGCCAGCTCTTTCCCAGGGATCTACATCGAACCGTAAATAATCCAGCTCAGAAAGCCAAACTTAGACAAAACTCATTGTTTTTTTGCAGGCTTAGTTTTCTGCTGGCTGAGCCCTCTGACTGGCCGTGGCTCCGAAGAGCACCGGGGCCAGTACCAAGGGCTGTGTTGGAAGCACAGAGAGGGGCGCAGGTGGGGAAGGGCTTTCAAAGGCCACCAGGTTGCCTTAGCCAGTTTAGGCAATTATCAAATGGCATCTCCATGATGAGGTGCCAGCCAGACTGCCCACAAGTTACACAAGTCACCTCCCAACACCCCCACGAAAGCTGGGGTACCTCAGCTCAGGAAATATTCGTGTGGTCACTCCCTTCGGCTCATCATTGTCAAGGGGTTTCTCATTGAGCAATGCAACAGTCTTCTTCTTGTGGTATCTTAGAATAGCTTTTCTTCTGGGATTTGGGGACTGCACAGTTTTTCCAGAATGATTTTACAGAGGAAGAATTTAGATTCACATTCTCTTCAAGAAACGTCTTTGGTTTAATATCCTACCTACCTCAATTGCAGAGGCATCAATGAGCACAGCATGGAGAGTTCAGCAGCCAAATGATGGCAGCAGTGGTAATAATGGGAATCCATACGGGAATCCCGGGAAAACCTGAATCATCACCATTAACATTTTATTTTCTGCAGTGCAATCCCTGCTCCGACGTACCACGATTTGCTGTACCAGAGCATGCAGTGCCCAGTGCTGATAAGAACCTGCATCGATATGAAGAGCGGGGAAGCTGTGCAGAAGGAAGTCATCACAAAGCCAGAACCACCATGGGAGTTTTTAATTTTGATCTTTTAAAAGTATTTTTGTTCTGCTGTGTGGGAGTGTTTCAGATCAGGTACGATTTGGAGGCAGAAGGAAGGTACTCTCAAGCATATAGGCACATCATCTGTAGCTTCCCTGGTTCCTGTGCCCATTTATAGGTTTGCTTCTTCACAAACCATGCTGCAGGTTCTGGTTTTAGCACTGTTTGCCCAATTTACTATCTTATTCAATTGGACGTTAAATGAGAGTAGTAAAACCCACCAGGCTGCAACAACAACGCATCTGGGTAAAGGCGGTGGAGAATTTTCGTCCTGCAGCTTGACATCCAGTGAGAAACACAAACTTAAAGTAGGGACCATCTTAAAATGGATCATGTAGTTAAGTTTGTGAAAAGAGCAAAGGAGGGAACTTTTGAAATATATGAACTCACAATGATACAGAACTTGAGTGATGACTTCCTAGCTGAAGATGGTGACCTAATGTGTATTTTATAGCAAAGTTATAATGAAAGTTAATAATATTAAGTGCTTTATAAAATGGTTCATTAACTGAAAAGGGGTGTTTCTTCCTTGGACAAATTGCCTTAGAAATGTTGGCCTTTGGGGTCCTGTCTTCATTGCTAAAATAGAATTGTGCCAGCAGATCTACTTTGCACAGTTTTAAATCAATTTTGCAATCAAGGTTTCTGTTTATAAGCTCTTTGAGCTTAATTTCACTGCAAAGCTAACCTGAGTTATAACCTATTCCGGTTATAGCTGGAACCCTTTCTACGTAAAATTTATGAAGTCTGGGCCTGAGGTTGCTTTTGATTTGAGGCAGTGAGTTTAACGGGAAGATATAGGCTGGTATTAAAGTGTCTGTCCTGTCAGCTGCTCTGTACTGTGAGCACAATTTTGCACCATTTGAATGCTGTTGGTCTCCCAATGCTTTCCCATTCCTCCTTTCTTACTGCCAGAGGGCTCCTGCTCACACCTGGACCAGAATTAATAGCAGGGCCAGCTTGCGGTGCTGCTAAGAACCCCTGAGGTCGGCACAAATCTAAGTCCCTGGTTTTAAGGTGTGAAGTTTTGACGGGTAAAACTGACTTTCAGTGTCCCCGTCCCATCATCCTTCCTCAGCCCTGCGCTCCTCTGCCCCAGAGCCTCGCTCCTTTCTGCCGCCCCGGTGTTTCCAAAGAGCCCTGGAACAGCTATATCGTTAAAGAACAGCTCACAGGCTCCCAGCGTGGCTCCACACACAGCACAGGGGTGAGGGCTGCACCACGGGCATGGCAGTAGGCACGGGGCAGGGAGCAGAAACCTTCAAGAAATATCGTTCCTAAACGTTTTGCGTTGTGAAGCTGCTGCAGCAAGCACGCGGGAAGGTATATTGAGTGCTGGGTTCAGTTCTGGGGCCCTCACCACAAGAAGGACATTGAGGTGCTGGAATGTGTCCAGAGGAGAGCCACCAAGCTGGTGAGGGGTCTGGAGAACAAGTCCTGCGAGTAGAGGCTGAGGGAACTGGGCATGTTTAGTTTGGAGAAGAGGAGGCTGAGGGTGGACCTCATTGCCCTCTACAATTCCCTGAAAGGAGGGTGTAGAGAGGTGGGGGTTGGCTTCTCCCAAGGGAATAATGACAGGAGCAGAGGAAATGGTCTGAAGATGCGGCAGGGGAGGTTTAGATTAGATATTAGGAAAAATTACTTTACTGAGAGGGTGGTCAGGCACTGGAACAGCCTGCCCAGGGAGGTGGTGGAGTCGCCAAACCTGGAGGTACTTAAGAAACGTGTAGATGTGGCACTTCAGGGCATGCTCTAGTGCCCGAGATTGTTGGGTTGTGTCTGTTTGTGGGGTTTGGTTTTGGGGGGGGGTGTTGTTGTTTGGGTTTTTTTGTTTGGTTGGGTGGGTGGGGTTTTTTTGTGGTTGGACTCGATGATCTCAAAGGTCCCCTCCAACCATGAAGATTCTGTGATTCTTCTCCCGGGGGCAGAGGTTGCAAGTGTCCCTTTATATACTAGCAAGGGGCTGGAAGCATCTACTGCACGTGCACGTGGACCACCGGTAAATCCCAACAAAATGCTCAGGGAGTATTGGGGAGGGCTGGTTGTAATTATCGTGACGAAAAAAGGACTTGAATCCCTGTGACTCGCCTCTCTGAAACCAGTCAGCAAAAAGATGGGAATCCAGATGTCCAGTAGCAATGATTGTTGGGTTGTAACAGTCACTGGTGGGAAGAGGAAACAGAGTGAGGCAGGAAAGCGATTGCTATTTGGCTTTAAAGTATTGAAAAAGCTTCTTAATAATCAGTACGAATTTTGTTTTGCTGCTCTTAATTCAAACAATTCTATCGAGAGGGAAGAGGGGGGGAGTAATTCCAAAATGCTGAATGTCTTCCAAGAGAGAAGAGCACATTAATCAATAGCAATGGCGAGAGTCCAACGAGAACAATTCAGACCGTGTGAAAGGCAGTGGCTCCCGCAGGACTTCACCTGCGAAGCTTCATTCTCCAGCTCTCCATCCCACCCAAGCACAATGCCCCGACCCAGCAGGAAGGAAAATGCTCACACCGGGATGGCTGCAAGAGCTTCTCCCGCCCCTTTCCCCACCGCCTGCTCTTCCCGCTTGAGGGGTGGCTCAGCCCGCTCCTCTGCAGCCACAGGACTGCCACGAAGCCCAGCCTTGCTATCAAGCAAAGTTAAAACCACAGCCGGTTTATGTGGGTGCCCTTGGCTGTGAACCATGGCAGTTCAGCAGGACCCTGAAAAGAGGAAAAGGGAATGAGGCAGGAACCTCTCCGTCCCTCTTACTGTAAGCCAGAGCATTATTATTATTATTTTTAATCTAAAAGTCTTGAGAGCCCAACATCAGAAGGAGGTAAGTGACATGACCTGCGATACTTACTCTAAATTATGCATGTATAATAGCACCCAAGGATCTCATGAAATCTATTACGTTGGACACTGCACGCTGAAAGGTTTGCAACCTAAAGGGCTGTTTTTCATTACCCACCGAGGGTGAATTCAGCTCTAAACAGAATATACAGGAAAACAGGGTTGCTAATGTGATGGAAATTATTACTGTGTAATAATTTATGGATCTTGTTTGTTGACTTTGCTATTGGGAAATTCACTGTCTAAATATATCATCTCGGTTTAATAAGGGAAAAATCAGGCTGACCTAATAGGTGGCTGGAAGAAAAAATAAGCAGACACAGTAAAAAAAAAAGCTTGAAATAAGCCACTTCTTCACAAATGCATATGGATTTATAAAAGCTAATGGGGAAAAAACATGAAAAAGAGGATTGCAAGCAGATCAAAAGGACTAGATTAGGTAAAAAGGGGGGTGGTGCAGTGGAATCAGGCTGTCGCACGCATAATTTTTTTAGAGAGAAGGAGGGAAGTTGTTTGAGGAAGCTAGACCTACCTGTCTTGTTCCGAGGGACTAATAAGACTTTGGAAAAATGGATATGAAGTTTGTCGGTTTAAAAAATCTTTTGCTAATCACAGAGTCTTGCAGAGAGAAATGGCAGGGGTCAAACTTCTGACTTACTAAGCACCACCAGTGGACATCATGGTGCTGTGCAGGGCTAGAATAAGCAGGAAAGCTGAGGAATGCGTGGTGAGTAACAACACAAAGAAAATAAAAAAAAAAAAAAATAGATGAACTGTGGTCAGGGAGCAGACAGGAGGAAATGTAACCCTATCTATAACCATAGATACCCAAGATGTTTCTCATCCGAGGCTTGATCATGCTCCTGTGAGGAGCAAATCCGGGCCCTAAATTACGCAAACGCCACAGTTCCGATTCAAAACAAGAAGGGGTTATCAGATCTCAGGTGGTGCCTGGTTTTCTTTTTCCATTTTCAGCAACAGTCATCTTTTTTTTCTAATGGCTTCATGTCAAAAGTATGCTTGAAGGAGGGATTTCAGCGAAGAAAGCTGGCAGTCGTGCCCAGGTTCCATTGATTCAGTGGAATTGGCTCTGGTCCTTGTGGGACAAGTGCTCCCTTAATTTTAGACAAGTCTACTTCAAACACAATTAGACAAGAGGTTTTTTTTTCCTTTTTTTTTCCTTTTTTGGCCTGCACGCTGAGTGAGACACATTACTTGTAATCATTATATACTAGTTTATTGATTGTGGCTTTTCAGTATTCACCGTGGATAGGCTTGTTTTAACAGAACTGTCAAGAGACGTTGTCTGGTTAATAAACAATTACCGATTGAAGGTGTAGCGGCAAGAAGGGGAATTTTGTCAGGACATAGATAAATGTGCAGGGAATTTTGACAAAACGTGAATGGGATTTTCTTTCAAATCCCCAGTATTTTTCAGGAGATGTTGCAAAAGTCTATTTTCATGGGATTTTGAGGGCAGTTCGATATTTTGTTTTCATCTCAGCTTCCTACAATTTAATATTTGAAAAGATCAGACAAATGGAAATTATTCACAGGAATTGCACGCATGGAAAATCCATAAGAGCCCACGCGACAGATTACACCGGCCCATTGCTTATAATATAGTGCTACGATCAAAATGGATTCCGGTTATTAGGAAAGCTGGAAGTGAGTCAATTATTTGAATAAACAAAGGCCGGGTTGCCCCGTAGTTTAGCGCATCCCTGAGATGTCTGCAGGCTCCTTTCCCACGCCTGCTGTCTCATTCCTAAACCAGCAGAGGCTGTTGCGCAAGGCGACCTGGCAACTCCCCACAAACAGGTAGCTTCATGCGCTCTGCTGAGGCAACCCCTGCACGCCGGATGCCTTTGCACGTTTGGGGCAGGCCCGGGGAATCCGCGGCATCTCCTGCCTATCAGAGGAGGGAGAAGAGGTTTCACACCGTAGGGAAAGGGAAGCAACAGTTCCTGTGGTCCCTCCAAAGGGGACACGCATCCTGAGGGCACGGGCAAGATGGGATGCGGAGGTTTGGTGTGTCAGACTCCAGAATTTCAGGAGGCATAAGAAGGTGCCAGCTTTAGCTTTTCCCCTACAGGCCGTTATTTTTTGTGTCTAAAAGACGTAAGAACCAGTGATAACTTCAGCAAAACGAAGTAACTCGGCCTCAGAGCTCACAATGCGCTTCCCAGCCGTAGCCGTGCTAGGAAGCGGTATCCCCACGTGCAAATCCTCAGGGAATTGACTGGGGATAAACAGAAAGGATACCTGAAAGAAACATGCCCCATACATCCGAATTCGGGTTCCTGTCTTGAGGCAAAATATGCATGTTTGAATTTCTTCAGGATGAAAGCCTACATTTTCAAAAGCAGCTAATGTTTCCCGTCTCCATCAAGGTCCCAGACTGGGCATCCCAAACCACGTAAAACTGGTGGCCAACAGGTTTATGTTTACCCTGGGAGCCAGGGTAAGGCTCACGACATTTCTGCTTATTAATTCCCCGGTTTTAATGTGTTTGGCTTTTGCAAGTTATGACACAGTAAATACAGTTGTGTCACTTAGCAACCTCGGCTGTTTCTAAAGGAATGTCTTTTGTTCTTGGAAATCTATTATAAACGCAGGTTACAAAACGATTACGGGGGAATGTAAACTCGTCTCATTGGGATGGTGTTCTGGCCTCTCCCCATTCTGCATTTAAAGTGTTCACAGGAAATTAATTTGCTTTGCACAAGCATCCTTCATTGACACCATTGTTATGAAGAGAAGCTCTGCATATTCAATAGACATGGCAGAAGTTTCTGTTGAAAAGAAAAGAGGTGAGAAATGCCTGGAAAAAGGAAAGGACTAGGAAGGAACTTCCTAGTCACTGGGTTCACCCAGTTCAAAGTCCTCTTGCTGTTTTGTAAACAACACTATAAATACTTTACCGTCTTTATGCAACACTACAGAGTCTCTGTCACGAATTTATCAATCCGATTTGTTTCCCTACACAACGCTGAAGTCGGGGATCACAGAGCACACAGCTCCGCCATAAGGGAACGTAAACACCCGCGCAAATCAAATATCATTTCTCGTTTCACATCGATTGGGCTACTGGGTTTCCATAACATGTTCGAACACGTGCACGATCCCGAACACATACATGTTGTGGAAGGACTGAGATTGCACTGGATTATGGATTTCAGGGGATTTAAGGGTTTTCTTCCTTTGTCCTTAATAGGTTAAACACTCGGAAGTCACATCCAGTTGTCCACCTTGTCATGATCAGTACAAAAGGTAAGATATATAAATTGACTTTCATATTCTTTATATTCGCTGTAAAATCATGTCAAAATTTTATAGATGGCCACATAATTAATACAAATAGTACTTGTTTGTGAAACTCGGACGCTATGCTCTGCCAGGGATATCTGAAAGTCAAATATTACTAAAAGTATCTTAAAGACTGTTTTCTAAAAATGTAAGTAGATAAAGTGACAGTGCAGACGGACGATGACAATACAAAGGAACCAATTATTGTTTGCAACTGTAACATCTTGCTAATAGAATCTGACTTTGTTCTAAGTCATTCTATTAGCTCTATTCCCACAATTTGCAGTGGGAATTTTGGCAATCCCAGAACAGAAGCAGACAATCCAGAGAAATGTATCAGAAGGAAAAAAAAAAAAGAAAAGAACAACCGCAGCAACGCTCATTGTCAAACTACTGCTCAGAAAAATGTTGTTGGTGGTCAGAAGAATTTTGTCAATGGTTTTACAACTGTTTTCATCCTTCTATTTTTAAAATAATCTGCCCCTATCTTTAATGGTTTGGGTGGGTTTTTGTTAATTGAAATTACTGTGGTAAGCTGCTAAAGTAAGAGCAGTGGGGCAGAACTCATCACCCACAGGAGAAGACAAAGTATGGTAAGCAGGCTGCGATTCTCCCAATCTAAATGAGGACACCTCGCTATAGCTAGCCTGGGACTCGGCCAAATGACCCCATGGCTACCACTGAGGAAGCCCCAGCCTCCTCCTGCTGGCAGCCAGCCCTGCTGCTACCACTCACAAACTCTGTGTGGGGGCACCTGTGTGCATGACTGCCACTTCACTGTAGAACCCATGCCTGAAGTTGTTCTCGTTCCTATAGAGAGACCTGCTCCTGGAACGTTATACCTGATTGGGGTTTAACGCCAGAAAGGACTCTGGGTGCTGACACGCTGAGATGCCCTCCAGGGACCTGAGCACAATGCAAATTCACACCGAGCCCACTTTGGCGTCGTTTTTCCCCACATAAAGAAACCTTTGAGGGGGACCCTTCAGACCTGACGTAGGATGTGTCTTCTCCAGCATTTAAGCTTTTCTCTCACCTTTCGCTCATGCTGTGTGGAAAGCAGTTAGAATACTAAAGTGATGGTTGGGGTTCCCGATTCCTCTAGGAGAACGAATTCTGAACCACCCTACTTCTGATAGAATCACAGAATCCCATGGGGTTGGAAGGGACCTCTGGAGATCATCTAGTCCAACCCCCCTGCCAAAGCAGGTCCACCCAGAGCAGGTTGCACAGGAACGTCTCCAGGTGGGTTTGGAATGTCTCCAGAGAAGGAGACTCCACCACCTCCCTGGGCAGCCTCTTCCAGGGCTCTGCCACCCTCAAAGTCAAGAAGTTCCTCCTCATATTTAGGTGGAACTTCTTATATCCAAGTTTGTGCCCATTTCCTCTTGTCTTATCCCTGGGCACCACTGAAAAAAGACCAGCTCCATCCTCGTGACACCCTCCCTTTCAGTATTTATAAGCATTGATCAGATCCCCCCTCAGCCTTCTCAAGACTAAAAAGACCCAAGTCTCTCAGCCTCTCCTCGTAAGGGAGATGCTCCAGGCCCCTAATCCTCTTTGTAGCCCTCTGCTGTCCCCTCTCCAGCAGTTCCCTGTCCTTCTTGAACTGGAGAGCCCAGATGGGGATAACTCCTTAAGATAATGCAAATTCATGGCACTCATTTTGTTGAGGTGGTAAAACTATTAACCCTGATTAGTAGCATTCAGTGTAAATTATTTTCAGTAGGTTTCATCCTGAAATCTTCAGCAGTTATTTATTTAGTCGATGGTCAATCAGCCACCACTGAAGTTTTGCATTAAAAAAGATCATTGGGATTCTGCTAATGGCTTCGCCCTCAGCTCCCTATCTGTGTCCCGGATCTGCTCTATCCTGCAAACTTTTCCCAGCGCTGCTGCTGGTTAGGGATGCAACGAAGCGCGGTTTGCGATTATCATTGCTGGGCTCATGAAAGCCCCAGGTGTAGATGTAATCACAGGCAGCACCGAGCTTTTGCTGGTAGAGCTTATTTTGCTTTTGTGGGAGGAGAAGAAAAGGCTGGAATAAGCTGTACTGGTTTATTGCAGTTTGGCTTGTACAGAATGCCAGATTACCTCCTCAGAAGTGCTCTGAATATAGATCTCCCTTGGAGCTGAAGTAGATCCATCCACTCCATCCCTGTAGGCCTGCCTTTATTCCAATTGAAAAGATACTGCGCAATTAGGGAATGCGGGTAGAGGTGTTTTCTTAAAAAAATATTTTGGCGTGGGGAAACGAGAACCCGCTTTCTCACCACCCGTGGAACAACGCGATCTGAGTTTTAATGGCCAGTTGACAAGAAGGCGCTGAAAATAAGAAAGTATCAGTATGTTAAATATATACATGAAAAAATAATCTGCAGTTAGGTGGGAACTGTAGCAATAGGCTTGGATACCTAGGCTGGAGCGACCAGGAACATGTTCTGGTGACAGGCACGTTTACAAACTGGTACACGTAGGGACAGGGTCTCTCCTTTTGTACAGCAAGTGGCAGGAAAAATCAGGAAAACATGGACAAAGGGACCAAAGGACGTGCCCTCACTGATCCATCAAGGGGCCCATCGCAGTTGTGTGTGTGAGCAGCTCCCATTTCACCGGTGGGTCCCCAGCAGCGGGGACCGTGGTGGAGGAGCCTCTCCCGGACTGTGCCCCCAGCGTTTTGACATCCAGAAAACGTCATTTCTGGCTCACGGAAGAAACTTCAGCCCTTAAGGACGTAGTGATGGATCGGAGGGAAAGGATGGGGCTGCGACAGGAGGAGGAAGAGGCAGGACAGAGCCTTCCTCCAGGTGACAAGCCACAGGCAGGTAGAAAAACTCGAGAGGCCGCTTGCACAGACTTGCTTCATTCATAGTCTGCTAATTCTGGCGATGGAAAGTGAGACCCCAAAGGCACTTCTATGCCAAGGAATTACACCCCAAACCAGCGCTCTGCTGGGTGTCAGAACGACAGTCGGTGGGTGCCAACAGCCATGGGACGGGATCCCGGGGCCGGGCACTGCCGTAGGAAACCTTTGCCATCCCAAAAGCTACAGAGGCACCGGCAAAAACACGGAGCCCTTCGCACTGGTAACGGTTTCCCGGGGCAGTGTCCCTCACGGTACCGACGGAGGGGGGCCGGGGGGGAACCCCTGGAGGTGGGGGGGGGGGGCGGCCACCCTTCCCTCAGCGCCCGGCCGCCCTCCTGGGTGCCCCCCTCTCGTCTCTCTTCGGGGAACTCGCCCTGAGGCGACAGGACGGTGACGGACGCCCCCCGTTCCTGTCAGCGCCTTCCCGCCCCCGGCAGCCCCTTCCCGCCACCGCCTCCCCTCACGGCCGCCCCGCCCCCTCACGCCCCTCCTGCCAATCACCCTGGCCCCGCCCCTTCCCTCCTCCTCCCCCCCCCGCCCACGGCCCGAGGTGCGGGGTTTGAAAGCGGGCCGGTCCACGCGCCGCGCCGGCGGAGGGGGGGAAGCGGGAACGGCGTGGCCGGCTCTTTGCGGGGCGGCCTCGCCCCCGCGCCGGGAGAGACGCACCCACGCCGGCGGCGGGCTTCACCCCGACCCGCCGCGGGGGAGTGTCGGTGCCGGCAGCCGCCGTCGGCCGATCGGTGGCGGGGGCTTCCCCGCTTCGTTCCCCCCCTTCCCCCCCCCTCCCCCCCCGCCCGGCGCAGTGGGAGGCGCCGGGGCTGCCGCGTCACCCATTGTTTACAAACCAACCCCAGCGGGGCCGAGCTCCAGCTTCAACCGCAGCCGGCGGAGCCGCGTGTGCTCGGGGCGGGCGGGCGGCCCCGGGTCCCGCTCGTCTGTGCGGCACGGCACGGCAGGGCGCCGGCCGAGGAGATGCCGTGCCGCCCGGGCGAGCGCTTCCTGCTGCTGGAGCGCTCGGTCGCCGTAGGGCAAGCGGGTTCCAAGGAGGTGGACGCGCTGGTGGCCAAGCTGGGCGAGGTGCTGCAGCTCAGCGCTCAGCGGGCGCCGCCGCCGCCGCTGCCGCCGCCGACCCGCGGAGCCAAGCACCTGGGGCCGGGCAGCGCCCGCGACCGCGCCGCCCCTTACTCGCCCCGCTGTAGCGGCGGTGGAGGCGGCCTGCTGGCCCCGCCGCAAGCCCACCCGCAACACGCCGAAGCGCCGCGGCCGGACAGGAGCGGGCAGCAGCGGGTGACCAAGCAGCTGTGCGGCCGGGGCTGGCTGCGGAGCGCCGCCCGCCGGAGGAAGCAACCGCCGCCGGGGCCGGGCGACGGGCCGGCGGAGGAGGAGGACCCCCACCGGCTCCTGCAGCAGCTCATCCTCTCCGGGAACCTCATCAAAGAAGCCGTCCGGCGGCTGCAGCTAGCGGCGGCGGCAGCGGCGGCGGCAGCCTCCACGGCCTCCAGCGGCAGCGCCTCGGCGGGGAGCAGCGGCGCGGACGGCGAGGCGGCGGCGGCGGTGCAGCCCCTGCAGTAGCCGGCGGGGGACGAACGACGGCCGGGGCGGCGGCGGCGGGGCTCCCCCCCCCCCCCAAGTCGAGCGGACTGGGCGAGCGCGGTGCTGGCTCCGCCGCGATGTAAGTCTCCCCCCGCGGCGGGGTGTCCCGGCCCTCCCCCTCCCCCCCCCCCCCCCCCCCCCCCCCCCCCCGGGCCCCGGTACCGGGTGGGGTCGGTGTCGTCCCGTCCCCCCCCCCTCCAACCGCCGCCGCCGTCCCAAGGTCACCCCCGGCGCGGCGCCGAGCCCCGCCGTTCTCCCACCGGCGGAGACCGTCGTTGTGCTCCCCCCACCTTCTCCATCTCCTCTGCCTTCCCCAGGAGCTCCTCCTCCTCCTCCTCCTCGGCCCCCGGGGCCGCCGACCCCCCCACCGCCCCCCGCCGCCGGTCCCTCCGCCGCCGGGCTCCATCTCCCAGGAGCCATTTGCAATAATTCTCGCTGACCCCGGCGGGAGGTGTTTCCCTTCCCCTCCCGGGCTGCTTTGGGGTTTTTTGTTTTGGTTTTTTTTTTTTGTTTGTTTGTTTTGTGGGGTTTTTTTTAATTATTATTATTATTTCAACGTTTATTATTTTTTTTCTCCCGTTGTTGTGACTGTATGAAGCAGTTTAAACAAAACAAATGTGAATATCAAAGCTGGAAGGCAGCTGGACTTATAATTGTAAAGCCTGAGGAGTGAATGGAGCCTGAGACGCATTGTTCACATAAGGTAGCTGAAACAAGTTTTTTTTCTACCAAAAAGAAAAAAAAAAAAA